>JAPZDV010000022.1:3381528-3479975 GCA_029814665.1 Acanthurus lineatus | reverse complement strand
TTTTTGATTGAAATATATACCTCCGTCTGTGGCTGCTTGAGACTTGGGGAAGACGGGGCTCGTTTTTGTGTTATGCCCGGGTACCCCTAGGCCGGGCGTAACACTTGTGTATAAACATACACAGACATATTTTCCCCATCGCGTGAATATTGTTTTTAAATCAGCAGGAGACAAATGTACACTGACAGAAAAAACTGAAAAGCATCTACTGTACATACACACAGCATTATGAAGCTTCTTACCTGGGTGCCAGGGGACTACATAAGACATACTCCACGTTGCCACAGCAACCCTTAGTGAAGGGATTTACTCCTCCACGAAACTTGCCTGTCACCTGAGGAACATAACACAATGCCTCATTTAGAGAGGAAGCACAAGGCCACACAGCACAAACATCACACACACACATAAAAATATACACAAACAGAGGTCAGGTGCTTCAATGCAAAGAGGGTGATTAATACTGTTCAGCATCATATAATTAGTGTAAATGGGAGTATATGTGCTGCTGATGTTTTCTTTCCATTGAATTTATTACCTTTATTAAAGTAAATGTATAACTGTCCGTACATACTCATTAGACTGTGTAATACTACTATATACTATATATACTACTATACTACTGAGAGATTCAAGATTCTCCATCTATTTCAAAGGTACCTTAAAAACAAACCCCACTTAGTGTTTTTTTAGATAAACAGCAGACAGATGATGGTTTGTGTTATTTGTCTGCACACATTTAAAAAAAGGTACATCAGCAGCTCCTGTGGCGGTGGTGTGTCCTCACCTGTTCATTGGTTGTACGACCTCGAGCTACGAGCACCATATGGAAACCTGTGAGTCCCATGACTGGAATAAAGAATAGCCCTGCTATACACATCACCACCAGACTGGACAAAAAAAGGGGTCAAGCTCAACAACAGCAAAGGACAACCGATCAAATTTTCCATTTTAAAAAATAGGGGATGTTTTTTTGCAGTGAGATTTCCAGCAGTGAAAGGATACGTGACAGTTGTGTGCAGGGCTCCAAGTCTCTCCCGGTGATGGAGGACAAAGATTAGGCCGAAGGAGAAAACTCCCACCATGTGGATGCTCAACGACAGCAGGAAGAGGAAAAAGTAGCGGTAGTTCCTCCGTCCGATGCAGTTGTTCACCCAGGGACAGTGGTGGTCGAAGTCCTGAGGACGGAGAAAAGGACTTACAGCTCAGAAATCAACTGGGATTATTTCTGAAGTATTTAACTAAACCACCTACAATTGATCTGGGCTTTAAAATGGAAATTTAAGTTCCTACATTTTTTAATGCATTATCCCTACATTTAAAGTGTTGCTACGATAGAAGAAGCAAAATATGTTCAATGTACAAACAAATGGCCTCATATATAAAAGCAAACATGAATGCTATCAGAACAGCATTACATTGAAGATACACAGCTAATATTGACCTAATCAGTCTAAGCTTAATGCATATTTAGATGTCTATGTCTGCATGTACACTGAACAGAAATTATCTCTCTGTTAACACATGTGTATGCTCACATACACACACACACACACCTCCACACAGTTGTCACAGACGCTGCAGTGCGAGCAGCGCGGCGGCCTGTAGAAGTGACAGGTGGCGCACCACTTCATCCGAACTTGAATGCCCTTGATCTCCACATTCTTGTAGAGCGGCGCTCGGAAATCATCGTCCTTGTCCTCGTCCTCGTCCGCTGTGGGGAAACACACACACACACACACACACACACACACAAAGACGAGCATATCAATAGGGCACAGATGCATATGCTGGAGTGTAAGGAAAACAGACACAGACAGAAAAAACACAGGGTTTTGATTTATGATTCCATTTGACAGCAGCAAACGGCAGAGCACCTTAGATGAAGCTCCCCCCTGTGGTTAGCTGTCTGTAGAGAACAGACACTGAGAGAAGCAAACATTTTTACTACTTGTACTTCCTACTTTTGTTTCAAATATTTTCATTGTGAGACACTATGTCATCATACATGGCACTGTGAATATGTTCCCTTACCTTTTTTAAGTGGACAGACACTACAGGCAAAATTAGTAAGATTAACTTCTTTATCAGCCATCAAAAGAAGTACTAGTGCTCACATTACAGGAAGACCAACAGAACAGATACAGAACAGCCCAAACCCACCAAACCACCACCCTCCTCCCAGCTATTTACTGTACTTTTAACATGACTATCAAACACACTGTGACTCCTGTATAACAGATGTGTTTAGTTTCCTTTGTGTCTATACATAATCAGAATTGTTTTTTATTCATTAAGAATTAAATTCTAACCCCTGGCAGAATTAGTGCCCTGCTCTGATTGACCAACACATAAACCCACAGCTCTAAACTACAGTATAGAATCAAAAATGACGTTTCAACTGTCCTCAGTGCAACTCTGCAGTCAATCTAACTGTTTATTATTAGCTTTGTTCTGGGTGTCACTTCTCCACAACTCAGTTTTTTTTTTTTTGCTTTGGAGCTGCAGTGCAAAATAAAATGTCTTTCAGCTAATCAAAGGGCACATTCAAACGATCTACACGGAGCCTCAACCGCAGAAAACGATTTTCACAGTACAATAATAACTGCAGGGAGATCCAGGTAGCTGAACACACACATATACACACACAGAAAGCAAGAGAGAGTAAAAAGAGAAAACAAGAGAGAGACACAAAGGCAGATCAAAGACATAAACAGTTCCATAAGCGGAGATTGCTCTGTTATTATGGCTGTCAAGTCTCTTCAAATAGATTTTAAAGGTAAACTGTCTGCCAAGTCACGCCTGCGGCTCCTCTAACAGTTTCTTTCCTCCAAATGCAAGAAGTGTTTAGCGGACAAAGCAGTGGCCTATTTCATTAAATATACATTTACACAGCAAAAATAACATGCAGTTCAGATCATTTACACTTATGTTGGCCTAAAATAAGTGAAACAAATGAAGCATGTTTTCCCCCACTTATTCCTTGACAATGTGGATTTGCGTTAATAACTTATTTACTCATTAATTTATGATGTTTCTCGTGTTTATTTTTAGCATTGAAGACTAAGCTACTTACATTTTATTGTATGTAATACAGTCTGAATCTTTATCTAATACATTTAAGGCTTAATCCTGTTAGCATCATTTAAGTTGAAGAGTGGTAAGATTTAAATAGTTAAACTGCTAACATATGATGATAATGATAGATGATAATATTATTAACGTTATGGGTTGTAATGCTCAAATTTCTGGTGATCAGGACTGAGAAGCTGAATACCTCATTGACAGAGAAGCATGCTGGTTTACTGTATTAGGCTAAGCTCACCTTAGCATCAGTATGTGTGCATGTGTGTTTTTTGCTGAGAGGCTCAGTATTTTGCTTAACGACACTCAGGGAGATGAATAGCTACTGATGGGGGTCAAACCTTTGACCTTTAAGTGATAAAATTGGCCCTTAAAACACTTATCCACTCCATTTTTTGCATTACTGGGCTAATATTTACTGTACCTGTTGCCAAGGGCAACAAAGTGTCTTGTTTCAAGGAACTTGACATGAACAACAACTATCATACAGAACAGCAAATGGACTGCACTTATACAGTTTTTTATACCTTAACAGGCAAAGTGCTTCACAAATTGCCTCTCATTCTCCCATACACACAAACATAGAGTCACAGCAGAGAGGACAGAGCTGCCATGCAAGACCCTGGTGGTCCCATCAGGAGGACAATGACTACGTCTCAAAAATCATATTGTCTTTTGTTATTGTTATTGTTATTGGTCTTCCACTGAGGAACACAACAGGAGGACATACTTTTTAGTGAGTCTATGTAACTTTTAAAAAAAGAAACATCACATTCTTTTTAAGGGGAAAAATAAACTTAGCTCAAGCAATCAAACACACTCTGATGAATAACAGAAAGGAGTTTTCCTAACTTGTGTGGTATGATCAGAAGAATATGGTGGCAACACTGGCAGCCTTTAGCAAACTTGATGTAGATATTGATTTATTACAGATTTTTTAAAACTTGTTTACATGTGATACAATCATACTGTCTTGCAGAATTTTCCATTATCCTGTAATCATGAAATATCTGCTGTTCAGCTAAATGTAAGATCCAGTATGCTCACTTAAAAGCTGTATGGATGTGACAGTTTCTTGTGAGGACAATTCAGTGGCGTGGCCAAATACTGAGTCAGTCAAAGACACACACTCCTCCAGAAACGGAAGATTACACTCCCTCATTGCAGTGTTTTCACTTTTTTATGCCTTTTGCGACAAATAGGGAGAGGCACTTGGTTACACATTTGTTTGCCTCAGAGTCTGGATTAATCATGAGCTCACATTAGGTTACAGCAGAGGACAAAATGGACAAAGGCCAAATTTCCATGACAATATGGTGAACATGTTAGCAAAGGCTTACCTGTTTACTCATCTAGCAGCTGTATTAGAATTGATTAAAAATTCTTATCTGGTCACTTGACAGATGAAAGTCCACTGTTTACTCATCACACTTTGGTCTCCACCCAAAACCTCTTGCTCTGTATCTTCTAAATGCTCCACTATGTTCCTCAGCTAGTTGCTAACTTTGTTTGTCATTTGGTGCTGGGCAAGGAGTGTAGAGTGAGTTTAGCTGAAAACAACTGCTTGCTGCTTCTGGAAATTGGAAAAATGAGAATGCTTAGACTACACAAAAACAGTGTGTCTTTCAGGGTTTTATTTTCAATTGTACAACCAAACAATGGGCTGGAAGGCGCTGAAATGCTTTATCTCTTATAACAGTGACGCAGTTTTATTAATGATCAGTGTATATCATCTGGAATTATATGCAGAAGTCTTTGTCAGTCATATTTCAGTTTTCAGGTTAAATCAAATTTAGTGATCATAAAAATTCATTATCTTGCTATGTTATGCTGGGTTGCAGCTTAAGAGTGAGCCTTCTGTATGTTAGTGCAGTTAACTTAAAAAAAAAATTAGGTGTTCATACAGAGACACCTGAGAGCCATTACCTAAGAAAACTCAAAACGTCCCTCGCAGAGTTCAGAAAATTGCAGTACATTTTTGCAAAATTGCACTGTGAAAATTGCAGAACTTTCTCATATTTCATCTCAGTCAGCTCTGTCTATTACCTTATTTTTAGTTTCCTTAAAGAAGAAAATGACAATAAATGACTTTGCCTTTTGTCAGTGACCTGAATGGAAAAATCCTTAACACACACACACTTTTCATCCTCACTTTTACAACCCGAACGATGGAGTGATTTTCTAAGCTGATGTCAGTTAATTGCTGTCAGTTTTCCATTTTTTTCAAATCAAGGCCTTAATGGTGGGTCTGCTACCTGTGAGATATAACATCAAGAGCTCAAAAACTCCTCATCTCTCAGTATTCTATGAAACTCAGCAGGGCAGCAGCAGAAGACCAGGATCACCTCAGGAGGGGCAGATAACCTGTGCTTTATACAACCTAATGATTATTACCCCTTTATGGCCAGAGAAAGCTCCTCCTAAAGACATGTGCTTTTCATTTACAAGCACATTACAAACATCCCTGGGGATGAGTCCAATCATCATTACTTAACCCAGATAGTGCTGCCGCTGAGGACAAGAAGCCTGCATCAGGAGCACACAGTAGGTCAGCGCAGCTGGTTCGACAGGTCAAGCAGCTGAGAGACAGTAAGAACACCTCATAACAAGAAGACATGTTTAACTTCCACCAGTGACCTGCATGTGGAGCATGTGGACTTCAGAGGCTTTAATGGAGCGTTGAGTAGTGCGGCGCTCTGATAAATGTGGTGCTATTAAAAGGTGAAGCCTCTACATGAGAACTCAGCAGGGAGGGAGCATTACTCACACTTATGTGCACATACAATTTGACAGGTACTAATATTTTTAGATGTCAGATAAATATTGAAAGTAATGCCGCTGTTCCCCAGAATTCTGCAGAGCTAGAAACAGCGTGTACACCATCAACAGGCACAATAAGTCATTTGCACATTCACACACATGCATACGAACCTCTGGGGTAAACACCAGGGTCCATGAAGGTCGCCATGCTGAAGTTGGCCAAGACAAAGAGGAAGACCAGGCCATTGTAGAGAGGCACGGCGGGAGAGATTACCTTTGTCAACCAGGGACACCTGGAAACACACAAAGAAGGAGAAAGAGATTAGGATTCATATTACACTGGAATATTCAAATTTCCTCTTATCCTGTTCCCATGAGTCCTGGTTCTAGACTGCTGCAATAACCATAACTTGAAATATGATTACAGAGAGGGGATTAGAAACAGCGGATGCCAGAACTTGAGCCAGTGTGAATCAATATTCCTAACAGTACTCTATTTCATTGCAAATTACCAGGACAACTGTGAGTCACTGTGAAATGAATTAACTGAAGGGTTGAAAATTAGCATAAAACATTTCTTTTAAATGATCACTTTAATAAAATAAACCTAATAAATTTGTCTGAGTGACAAATACTGGCTTCATATGCACTCCCCTTCTCTTCCCTGGGTTTTATTTTAAAGAATAAAAAGATGTAAAATGAGCTGAAGCCAAATGGTTACAAGAGACGAAGTGGTGTCCTGTTTAACTGTTTTTTGCATCAACTGGTTTTTGCGTCAAGATTGACCTTCTCCACTGCCTGCAAGCCATAAGTCAGTCAACAGAGTGAAATAATTAACCATCGAGACACCTGAATCACAAGCACAGCCCTGCTAAATCACCTGGATTCAAATGTCAAGACCAGAGGAGAAACACTGTCAGAATAAAGATGTGTTAACGCCCACGGTGGGACGTACAGCAAAACTCCTGCAGGTCAGACACTCACAGAGAATTTATGAATTAATAAAGTATCCTGTAAGAGAGGGAGGAAGGGGATTTCAAAGAGAGACCCTCACTTGCACTCTTCTTTTCCTGTTTCTTTCCTGATAGAATGACTAAAACACACATGCTCACCTGCACGTGACACAGATCCACACTCACACACTCACGCTTATATTCTGACGTCATAAAATCAATTTCCTGGTACCAGTGCACAGAGAACTGCTTCAATCCATATCTCCTCTCTCGCTCTGCCACTCCTCTTTTGCTTTGTTGAATAATTCAGAGCCGTGGCTGTAGAGAGCCGCTGACAGAAAATAGAGAGGTGCAAGTGGGGATGAGGTGGCCCCTCATAACCAGTCTGCTCTGGCCCACGGCTCTGTGACGGCTAGTGTGGGCTGAATTCAGGCTTTCAGGACATCACTGCAACATATCTGGGCAATCTTAGCGATAACTGTAGTTGCCTTCATTCACATAAGCCTGTTAGAAGCAGAGATGTGATTCCTTGTGATTACACAATCACCAGGAGATCACATGATCACATGATGAGTGTTGTTTGTGATCTCACTATAAAGGCTTACAGTCATTAGATGCAGTGAGCCTATAATTACCTTATGTGTGTGTTTTTTAAGGATTTCTAACCACATTAGCAGTGAGGCTTCTGGGATAGCAAAGCACTGTAGGTCCAAACTAAAATAGTTCACAACTATTGGACTGTGATGGATTCCTGTGAAGTTTATGTGCCAATAGGATGAATCCTGACTATCCCTCTAGCGCCACCAGCAGGACAAAGTTTTTACTTATCCAGTGAGATGTCTGCTTACTTTAAGATGTTTGAGAAAAATCAGCTCTGTGCTTCTTAAAACATCTACAACTGAAACCAATTATTTAAGTTTCCATAAGTGTATATACTTTGCATTTATACTGTAGATATATAGTGGCAAAAAAATGAAGACAAAATTCTGCCCTAATATCCAGAAGTTTGATCATTTAAGTTAAACTACAACTTATTCTCTGATTTTCATCTCAGTTTGCTTTTTTTTCTGGCACACATTTTATTTTGCAAGGTAACATCCTCACAAGGGGACACAGGGGACTTCAGAGAGTAGTACTAGCTGTGTCATCACAGCTTTGGCAGCAAGTAGACAAGGTAAATGCTAAATAATTGATCAAAGAAAAGCAATAGTCGCAGCTACACCACTTTACAAAATCCCAATTTACTCGCCTGTCATAGGTTCATGTATTTTTTGCTCACATTGTGATAGTTGAGCCAGAGACGGAGAAAAGAAATGGAGTGTAGCTGACAGCAACCATTTTAGGAGCCTGAGAGCAGACAGTGTGGGAGGAAAATGTGACTGAGAAAAAGCCTGATTAAGGCCAGAGACATTAGTTAATTGTGTAGGAGTAACAAATAACCACAGAGCGCTTATCAACACTGTTTACGAGCCACTTTTACTGCTTGTGTAACCATGATTCTTCAACTGAGGCGCTAAAGACTCCAGCTTGTCAAAAAGTTTAGACCAACTTGATAAAGCTGAAGCTTTTTTTTTTAAGTAAAAAAGTACACTAACATAATGAGTTTGGTTGTGTCCTGGCTTAAAGTCCAGCTTAAAGAGCGGCCAAAGCGGAAGAAAGGCCTGAATTCTCTGTGGTAATTAAAATGCCTGCAAACAGTAGCTGGAGAGGTAACAAAGCGGGCACCCTTAGGCCAATCAGCTTTAAAACGACAGCTCAAAGCCCCCCTGAACATGCCCAGCACACTGTCTTTACAGACTAAAGATAACATTAATGCTGAGGTGTAAAAGAAATGAAAGTCATATCCCATCTGCTTGTTCAAAGAAGGAAAAGAGTAAGGTAAAACTGGGGGGTTGTAGAGGAAGAATCCACAGCTTGCTCCTCAGGCTGGCAGAGCAACACAGTGTCTCCTGACTGACCTGAGGCAGGTCAGTCCCACAAGGCAGAGTTTAACCATCCACACAGCAGCTCTCTCCCGTCTTCATAAAGAAGCTTGGTTAGAGTGGAAATGAGACAGGAACCTTTCTGCAGCTTTTTCCATTTAAATCTGACTTATTTTATTTTGGTTAACATGATACCAAAGTGCCTTAGGGTGGCCTTTTACACATGTGATATTTGTGATAAAACTTCAATGATTTATGGTTAGAGTTTAAAAATGGTTGTTAATATGGCAAGTTCTCATATATTTGAGTTCATAATATTAAAATAAACTTTAAATCTGTGAAATCATGGGACAAAATATCTTAAATTTGCAACATGTCTGATTTTTGTCTTGTCATTTTATTGTAGATATTAAAAATGGTACTTTTTAAAAGGTTCACTATTAAATTTATTTCATTAAAAATAACTCAAAGGACTTCATAATATAAACATACTACATAATGTGAAAGTTGTTCTCACAGTTATGAATCCACTCAGAATTACCACCTCAGTACTTTCTCCATGGCTTTAGTGTGTTGCAGCTGATTGTTTTGGCTTTCTAGTCTGCAACTTTAATGTTCTGGTTCAGTCTCAGTGCTGTCACCAAGCCTGTTTTCCACTTACAGCTGTGAGCTGTGATCACTTTCATGTAAACTGCAGCTTTAGCTCACTCTAAGTTGTAAAACTGCACCAGTTTCCCCTTTTGTATTTTTTGACTCTTGTGTGGGCCTCTTTTTATTTTTGGGTACTGACAGTGATGCATCTGGTATCCCTATGAAATCATTTACACACACAGGCACAAACACACACTGAGCCTCCTTGAGCATCGGCTTAAGGACTGAAAGACAGAATCTTATCTTGTTCAAGGCAGGAATGTTCTTACTAAAAGAAGCACAAAAAAAGAAACATTTCTGCAAATAAAAAAGGTAAGGGGCTCCTTCACCTCCGATCAAAAGACAGGATGAGCAGAGACAGTAAATGGTTGTTGTTTTAATGTTTTGTTTGTTGTTCATAAATCGCTGCCCGACGCAAACGTTACACATCACACTAGACACTGTTGTTAGACAACAAGCCCGTCAAGCCTTCTGCAATGCAAGCATGCTATCCAATATCACACACTGGAGTGGCATTATGCAGATGTGTTTGGTTGAGGGTGGAAAAACAAATGCATGTAAAGGAGGGACTCTATTGCAGCAGTACTGTGTGGTCTCTTTGTAAAAAGGCTTTAGTCAGTTCAACAGTAAGGGTATTTCAGTTTGGCTTTTAAATTAGAGAAAAGAAATTGCCCACTGCTGTTGATAACTCTGCTGTCATTCACTAAAAAAAAGAGGAAAAAACCAAATGTGGGTGGAACACTTTGAAATAAAGCCTGTAATTCCACTGCTGTGGAAAACCTAAGAGAGAGGAAAACACTCTGTGGTCTTTGTAAAGTAATTAGGTGCCTGATGAGGAACTTAAGGCTTTTTAAGGTGGTAGGATTGGTCTGTTGGCACAGTTCCAGCTTTAAAAAGAAGTGCGATAACCAGTCACATCTACCATGGAAAGCCTTCTACATGCTCTCCCCAGAGCCATTTGGCTACTCAAATCTTCCTGTCCTTCATTTGCCTGCTGTTGGATCAGAGCAGGAACAGCAGCCAACGCTTTGAAGTTGCTCTTATCAGTTCCTTTAGTAGTTCTCTGAGGACAGGAGGGTGAATGGGGGGGGGGGGGGGGGGTGCAGAGTTTGAACAACCATCAAAGAGAAAACTAAACACCGACCCTGACAAGGAGCACACATCCAACATGATGGTAGATATTTTAACCAGATGCCAGTCTTTGTGAATGAATGGAGATGGACTAATGTGCACAACATGTGTCGGGTTCAGTCTGGAGTTCAGTGAATGTCTGCTGGTCAGCTGAACTCCCTTAAATCAGACATTATGGGTGGGATCATTGTTGCATTCTCAGTAATGCTTGTGAGCATGAATGACACCTGTATTACTACACAAGCCACAGGGAACACTTGCAGTAATGTATTCAGAGAACACCATCCCATTGAGAATTCATTAACGCTGAACCCAGTGGGATGCACATGAGAGGCCTATTCTTCTGCAGACTGCCTGCTGAGACTCTGTGATCCAGAATCTGTTGCAAGGCTGGTGTTCTCTCACCTTCCAGTGAGTCAATTTTCATTCTGATTAAAAAATAAGAATTGTGTTTTATAAGGAAAATGAAAGAGAGGCCTCAATAATTACATTTCAATCCTCATCTGCACACAAAATCTTTTCACATCTGTCTCACCAGGCCTGTGATAAACACTCCAACATGTACTTTCCTCCCCATTTTCCCCCTCAGAAGCATCAGCCCAAACACCCACTTGTCAAATTCTGTCAGACTTACTTTACTTCACATAGGAATCATGAACAGTAGCATCATTTGCTGCTAACACCCCTGGGACCTGCCAATCTCAGATGCAAACACATCACTGGGGCTCAGCGTTCACACACATGGCATTTAGTATCCTGCAAACACACACACACAGCAGCAGGCCTGTTGTGAGTGCAGACAGTGGGGATGTTTGCAGGCGGCGTGGAGCGCCAGCAGCTCCTGGCAGGTCAGACGAGAGGCAGAGCTGCACAGACTGACTGAGTTTCATGAAGTGCATTTCCTCCAGCCCCTAAATTACCCATCAGGCCTGGGGTTTTTCTTTCTCTAGGAAGGACCCTTTATGCATGTTTAGAGTATGTATGTAATTTTAGTTTCATGCTAAATGGTTAATAATGTTCATCACAAATTCCAAGACTGCAAAGCGATGTCTCCAAGTTTCCTCACACAAAACAAGTAACTTAATTGCAATTTATAATAATATAAAATATGAAAAAGGAGCAGATGTGTACATTTGAGAAGATATAAAAAACAGCATACCTTTGGCACTTTTGCTTGATAAATGATTTAAATACATAAATGATCCTTTAAATCTTAATATAGTCTCTTTTTTTAAGCATTGTCTTAAGATAATATATTACACTGGTGTTACTGCAACATTTCTATTTTCTATTGCCTGGTTCAAAATTTATAAAACACACTAATCAAATTCTTTCAACCATAAAAAAGTCAGAATCTTTAAAAAAAAGCCTTTTTTTATTTTAAAAGTTTCTTTGCTTCCCCATTAACTTGTGTATAAGTTTCACACTGGACCACATTTTGCTTCCAAAGCAACTGTGATATCACAAAAACTTCCTTGTACTCTTTAACTCAGTTTTAAGACGAACACAAAGAAACTCTCCCTAAGCAGATGAATGTAAAAACAGCCTCCTGGCTTCAAACTAAAAAGTCCTGCAACCAAGTGAAGCAACAATAAACAAAACATAACTTGGACTAAGGAAGCTAAACAAGTTTTTCAGATGCTGATTGTACTTGAATAGACTTGCAAACTAACACAAGTTTCAGAGGCTGGAGGAGACAAAATCAAGTCTCACTTCAGCTCTGTTTATTGATGAGGAGATAACCTTTAGGAGCTGTTTACTTCACTCTTAGACAACCAAACAGAAGAGGGACCTGTGCAGCTGCAGGCCGCCGTGCATGTTATCTGTATTTCAGCTCAGAGCTCAATGTAATTTGCATGTTCATAATTGCATAAGAGGTCCATTTGAAATCAAATAAAATGTCTCGCCCTGCCAACACTGACCTTTAGTAATTTACATATTCATAAAACCCTGTTATTATTCTCTGTAGGAAAAGGAAAGCAGGAAAACTGTTCCATTAGGAAACATGTTTCTTCTTTTAGTCTTAGCAGCTTACCACACTAAATAATATTTCAGTATAAATAAGCCCAGTGATTACAATCTGATACTATTACAAACATTCCCTGGTTACATACCTATGAGGCGTGTATTTAATATAAGCAATTTAATTCCAAAGTTATATTAAGAGCTGGGACAAAACATACCTTTGAGCTCAAGAAACTCATTCAAATCAAAAGCTGCATTTTTAAAAAGTATGATGAATAGTCATCCGACTGAAACTGAGTTAAACTGGCACTGACTGTAACACAATCTAATTTAGGATTACAAAACTTAATTCACTTTCCCTGAAGAGTTTCCTCTTGATGTGGGAAAGTGTTTGTGGGAGAAGATATAACACTTACAATTTTTTTCCATGTGGGGGAAGAATGAGCTTTAAACACGCACACATGCTTAAAATGTCCCTACATGCTCTAATAAAGCTCCAAAAAATCAACAAAGTCTGTTTTCATAATCCAAAAAACAAATGTCAATCATTTTTCCTGGTGAAAAACAGTTTACACTGACATGTGTTCATAAATTGGCACAGCAAACACACTCACGCACAAGCATTCACAAACACAGTGTGTTGTGTTGGCTGGCATGTAGTGTAATCTCCCCAAGGGGTGATGACACATGTGCTGTCTGTCTTTCAGGCTCCCCGTGGGAAACTGGAAACAGTGCCATGGGTCAGTTGGAATAAATGAGGCTTATGGGGCTAAAGACACTGCGGATTAACGAGACAAGCACAGTAAATATCTGTGGGCATTTAGACCACAAGAGCAAGGAAAGTCCACTCAGTCCAAGCAACTGTTGCCTCTGTATGTGGGCATATTAAGTTGTGCTGGTTTAAAATACGCATCTGTATGAAACCAGATCTGGTTATTGGCTTTGGTTGAGGGATGAGTGGGAAGATCCAGCTAACATTGACTCTCTTCGCTTCAGACAACCGTTTGGGCTGCTCTCCCAGTTGCCAGGCTGATATGTACAGGGGCAAAGCAATGCTGCAGAAGTTGGCTTGCCTTGTGTCACATTCCTAGCCACTCTCATCCTAAGCCCCGAGCACGGTGAACTGCATGTATGGCCACTGTCAAGAGCTTCAGGAGTTACGACTCAAAGGATCGACAGACTGAGTGTTTTAGTCTGTTTCAGCAGCCCGTTTTTAGGTAAATGGGTGCTGGTGTAAATACGACCTGAGACGACATGTTGTATTCTCCATAAAGACTCTGGTGGCACTACCTTAGACACTCAGAAATTAGTTGCATCCACTGCATGGAAAACGTAAATGTTATTATGACAAAGTGAAATTTATCCACAAACTTTCTAAATATAAGTTTTAAAGACTTGGTAATGGAGCGACTCCTTGCAGGGCTGGGTAGCTACTATAGCTGGAAAACTAACCGCTAACACACTAGCCTGCCAAGACGATAATGCTAGTTAGCCACAACAACTCTCCAAACAAGCTAGCTTGCCAACTCCTACCAAGCTTGTTAGTTACTAATGGGACAATAGGTTAATACAGATTTTTTTTTTTAAAAACAAGCCTCTTCTTTGGAAAATTTTACAATAATACGGAGTTGAGTTCTCTAAAAGGTGTCACGCTCTTAGCTAATAAGCTAATAACCTTTTCTCTTTAGAATTCTCCATTTTCATTGTCAGGATGGCAAATTTGTTCACCAAAGTCAATGTTAAGTATTCGTATGGAGTATGCCTTGGAGACCAAATCCATGGATCCCAGGTATTTCCTTAAAACGGTTTCAGCACAAATTTTTGCCTTTTAACAGCTGTTATCACCTTATGTACAAAAATGCAATTTTAGAGAGTATAAGATCTAGAACATAAATTGTGAAGATGTGTGCCCCTTCATCTGACCATATTTCAAATGCAGTTTACATAAAGATCCCTGGTAAAGCATGATCTTTGCGACATAGGTGAACTAACTCCATGACAAACGAGCACACACCTTTCACTGGTGAAGGTCTCTGAAAAAGCTTAGAGGAAGCCTTGAGTTATTTTTATTTAAAAAAAAAATCCTTTTCTATCTATCCATCATGTTCTAGAAAACTTTCATTTTTTATATTTTCAAATAAAAAATAAGCCAATCTAAAAATAAAAAGATTTAAGGCCCTGTTTTTTTATCCAACATATCTAGCTTACAGGTCAGTCAGGGCATTTAGTAATTGTAGATTAATTCACTGCCAAAGCAAAGGGCACCGCTGCCAAATACCCTCTACCAGCACCCTGTGGGTGAAGACGTAGTAGTTCTAAGAAGAAGACAGATAAGGGGAGCTGAGTTGAAACCTGAGGAGGTACTCCAGAAATACAGCAGATGGTAGACAGATACACACACACGCACACACACACACACAGGCAAAACATAGAAGTCGGATAAACTAAAAGCCCTGAACAAGTTTTAACAAGCGACACAAATTGCTGACCTTAATGCCCATGCCTTAATTGCACAATGACCTTCAACCGCCTAGCCCCCGCCCCACTTCGCTCTCTCCAACACAGTTATGACTGTTATGCTTATTTATCTGCAAGCGCCATCTGCAAGCTACCTCCATCCACACCAGTGAGGTCAGTCCAATTCTCTTCTCACTTCCCGCAGGAAGCCGTGGTTGGGCTGGGACTGGACAAGCACACATACGCACACACACAAGCTGCTCTCCACTGAACAGAGCAATCAGCTAAGTCTGCTGCACACAGTGTGGAGATTTTAGAGAGCTTAATCTTAGATGCAGTGCACATGAAAACGCAGAAATAAGCAGTCATATAAGGTTATAACTTGAACACACACACACTGGGGGAGCAACATGGTGTGTAGAACACCTTGCCTTGTGTTTGGAGTTTGACTAATAAGGGTTTTAGAGGGGCAGCATTAAAATCAATAACTGAGGACTGAGGCTGATGATAACTGATGCAGAGGGGTGCATGAATATGAAGAGCTGTCAGAAAAGCCGGTAAATAAAAACTCCTCTGATAAATTAAAGTCAAACACACATAGACACACACACACACACTCACACCAAGCTTTGTACACTCATGTTGCTTCTCTGCGGGCAGTGTTGGCATTCGCTGGTGGATCAGCTGCTTGCCAGCCTTCTGGTCCTGGTAATATTTACAGTACAACACTCACCCACCTTTCCAAACACCACTGATTAAAAGGCATGGGCAAACAGCATCGTTTTCACAGCTCAAGCCTGTCCTTCCCGCTAATTCACCCTAATTACATAATTAACCCATAAAATGGGTAGCACAATAGCAGGTACTATGTAAACACACCTCAACCATCTTGGTGACTAACAGTAATTGTAATGTATTTTTTACATTTAGAAATAAGTATTCCCAGTAGAATATTTATCACAGAGGCTGCAGAGTCATGCTAGACCGCTGACGCAGCTGGCATCAAGCCACAGCACATTCTGGTTGTATTTTAAATCCACTTGATGTTGCTGGATGCTTGTGTACCCCGGCAGAGCCAATCAGCTTAATGAACTGTTCATCAATTGGTTTAATGTACACACACACACACACACACATACGCACAAAGACCCTGGCTGGTACAGAGGCTGGCAGAGATGGATGGCACAAAATCAACTGGTAATATAATATAAAAGCAGATGTGCACATGTATTTCTTCTACCTTACAGCCAAAGCATCAAGTCAGAGACAAAAAAGCAGGGAAAGTTTTGGGAATCATCCCGTAGTGGCTTGTATGGATGCAACTTCTGAGGCAATGTATGCAGAAATTAGAAACTTGTGATACAGAGAGTGAAAAAAAAAAAACCAAACAAACAAAAAAACAAAGCCCGATATTGTATGTTTTTCTGCTAAAGCCAAATGCAGCCATGTTTAAGAGCCACAAATTTCAGGCATCGTAAAAAAGCATTTAATGGCTTTGGATTTGGTTGAAAGCTTGGAATAAGAGTTTGTTTATGTGCATTGTTTGATTTGAAAGCCAATCATTTCATTAGTGATGAAAACAGAGTTTGCAATTAAATTATAACTGGCTTATGAAGCAAAATACAGCATCTGGTTGGCTAACAATCAGTCTGCTCATGAACTGACCTGTTTCAGAAAACACATAACATTAAAGTTTTGCCTCTTGATTTTAATACTGAATCATCTATTAACTCCTAACATAGAACATTTATTTGTAAGCCACTGTCATGTGGCTGAACAATTCTTTTGACAGTTATGTCTTGATAGGTAAAAGCCCCTTTAAGAGTAAAAGGATCGCAATAAGTGTCATAAACTTAACAGGAAACTATGAGGAGCTATTGTTTTTGTAGAAGGTTTGAATGTGTAATTACTGTATTCAGTGAAGGAGGGTCAACATTGCAGTCGTCTTTAGTTCTTTTGCTGAGCAGCAGCCACTGTGGCCTCAGTATTAGTGGAGGTGTATTATAGAACAAGAAGAGTTCAGGGACAGCTAATTAACTTGGTAATGAGCTCACACTCTACTTCTCTTTATCAGTACATACTGCAGAAAAGATTCACTAGCTTATTTTACAAACATCAGTCACATCCAGCCTCACAGTGAACTAAATGAGTTCATTAACTTTTAATTTACCTGCAACAGTAAGTTAATACATTGACTAAATGGCACACTAAGATCGTTCCACACATATACACACACATACACACACACACACAACCCTGCTCTGTTTAGAACTGAGGTACCCTTCTTTCAGCTCCAGCATGTGCTCAGTCAAACCCAATCTCCAGACTGAACACCTATTTAATTTGGAGTGATTTGGCCTCCTGCTCACCTCTAACAGATCTGACATCATGGTTGATGTTATTGGATATTCTGAGCCTATGTGGAATATGACATTTTTTAATCCTAAGCGATTGTCCATGTGTGTCTCATAATGCTACGCTTTTCAGTTCAATGCAGCTCCTGACAGATGTGAAAAAAGACTGAATCCACAGTCAGATTGAAAACGCTCGTATATATATTTAGCACCAAGCACCGTGGTGCTCAGTGAGGGAGGCTGGGACAGTGTTGCTGAGCAACACTAACAAACATTATGCTGAGTATTACAAATGTGATATAAAAGTTGAAATGAAGATGGACATCTCTTACCTTATATGATTTCATAAGGTTTAAAAATAGTGTGAGAATGTCTGAGAGAGGTGAATGCTTAAAATAAAAATAAGAGACACACACAACTTTAAAGTTTCAGCATGGCACAAAAAAGCCTTTGTTGAGAGAACTGGGTGTAACATTTCTGCCTCACAGGATTTTCAAAGCATAGTGGACCTTTTTTTTTTTCTTTCATTTACAGTATGGGGCTGCATTGCATGTGTAGTGCATGGCCTCAGACTTTGAAGGGAGGTTTCTGTGGTGTGGTGGAGGGCTCCATAATAGCCTAGCCTCCACAGCAGCCCATATGCCTGATGTATTATGACAGAGCAGGTCTGAGATCAGGCGTGCTCTCCCACCGCTGATATCCAGATGTGCTTCCTTGTGGCTCTTATTCTGATGCCTGCTGTTAAAGGTGGAGAAAAGCTATGGTTTGTGTAGGAGTGCATGTGCGTATTTAATTGAAAAGGTGCTAATTATTGCTTTGAGGACCAGCATGCACTCTCACTAACTACCTTACCTATAAACTAATGTAAAAATAGTTTAATGTGGGGCTGTAAAACTTCTTTGGATTCAAATAAATTCTCAATTTAAAACCAGGTCTTGGTTGAATGAATGGAAAGGGGGGCGCTATTTTCAGTTGCTTCGGTGTACTGTGTGCTAGGCCATTCACTGGTGTCCTTAGTCCACTGACATGACTGGCAATTAAGATACATCATTGGCAGCCTTTATGTTTTAAAAGTTAACAGCATTAATTAATGATTTATGTCTCTAGAAGTGGGGAGCAGCGTCTCTGCTGCACTGACATCTCCAAAGAAAGCCATCTTTGTACAAGACGCTGAGCGGGTGCAGGCTTTTTGAGGTGAAAAACATTTTTTTTTCCACTTCAGAGTGAGTTTAACTTGTTTAACGCTGCAGTGTGTCTCTGTCAGCTGGTCCCTTCCATTTCATTAACGTTAGTCTTTGGCTGGTGGCGTAGAAAGTTCTGAATGTACTTCATGCTTTTTTTAAGTTGTTGAATCAAAAAATGCTTTTGAAGATGATGTCGAGGGTTACAGGACAGTTTTAGCGCTTCCATGCTTTCTGGTGCTGCTGTGCCTGCATAGTTGAGTTTTAAAATCTGAATTTTTTTATAAACTGATTTTTTCTACACCCCTTTTTAGAAGCTTTAATTATTGCAATATCATCAAGTGTATCAAACCTATCTGTTTCTGCTGAAAGTTGGACAAAAACACTGACATGTTGATGTCTAATAAATACAATGCTACAGCAAGAAAGTCATTAGCTTTGCTTATCTTTAGTCATTTTTGCATAAAGATTTGTGGGGCGGTTTCTCTGGATCTGTCCAGTGGAAACAAAATCTACCCACTATCATAATTAACACTACCAACAAACTCTACCTCCTAATCCTGTTTTGTACCATCAGTGAAAGTTGATGCTACAAAGCACATTTCCCAACAAAACCAGCCAGCTGGCATGCAATGCAGAATCCAGTTAAGACCCACAGAAGCTGCCAATCTGTTGGTTTCTTTCTATGTCTATAAACAAATGTGGTAATGATTTATTGATGTCAAAATACAAGCAGCAACTTTAAATTCACTCCACTGAAAATGTAAATTAAGTCATAACAGGGCTTCAGGGGTTTACACAGGAGAGCTGAATTAAATTTGAGCATCTTTGGATTTGAGGAGCTTTCTCTTCAAAAGCAATCTATCTTGAGGCCTTTCAGAAGAATCTCCTTCCTGAATTGCGTTGATTTAACATGAAATAAGTCCATCTTCAGTGTCTTTTTGTCTGCGCTGCATTGATGTGTATGCTGAACAGGAGGCCAGATTGTCCTTCATGTCGAGCTCGAGCTCCATCCCCCACCCTTCCTCCCTCTCTCAGTTGTTCCTCTTCATCCATCATGAGCCCCGGAGCTGACGCAGGTGCTTTAACAAAATTTCCTTGAAGAGCCTCCCCTCCTCCTCTGCCTCCTCCAACCTTCTCTCCTCCCTCCTATTGAAGGAACTCATCAGTGGCCCCTTCACATCTGTAGGAATCTTTATTTTATATTGTTAAATGGGAGATTTTTCTTTTTCTTTTTTCTTTTAATCCGGCAGGGAAGGTAATATAGATCAGCTGGGGGACTGGGAGGAGGCTGAGCATGCACACACACACACACACACACACATACACACAAAACAGAATTCATGAACATCCACACACCCTTTTTAAAAACAAGAGTACACATATTTTCTCATTGTTGTGAAAGAAAATCCACACAAAGCATACGCACAAATCATGGTGAGCTTGCTTGCACATGTGGAAGCAGGCTAGAAGAAATAGAGAGAAAGCGGGATGTGGAATCTCTGAGGAGATGGAATATGGCAGCTCTGTGATATCACAGTACCCTCTTCCTTCTTTGTTTGGATTGCTCCAAGGGTTTTGGGATGAAATGTGACTATCTGCTGGTCGTTTTTTCGCAAGCACGGGAGACACACAAATATGATCTACACTCAGCAGGCCAAGATCATGACACATCAGTGCAGGCCGGGGCTCCATGTCCTACATGCTGCAGAGAGAACAAAGAGTCCCATTGATTTACAGAGCTTCAACAAGACAAGACAATGATTCCTTTTAGCAACAGAGGCTGGTAGCACTGGACAGAATCCCACCAGTGTTCTCTGGGAACTTGGGGACAAAGAGAGGGACAGACAGAGGGTGGGAGGGTCAATAAACTGGGCTGACCTGTCTTCAATGCAAGCTCTGTGGCTCCAACATACATCTAGTCATAGCAGAGGTCGGCATGACGGCACATACATGACTGGGCACATTCACGCTTACGCTGAGTGGTTGCACAATTTTTATTACAGCAGTGTGAGCGTTTTACGGAGCGCATCAATATGTTCTTTCACACCGATGCCAATTCACACGCAACTGCTCAATGAGCCTTGCTAAGTTGGCAAAGTTGTTGCTGGTGGACAGATGTAAATATAGGCCACTGATGTTAAATTATCACTGAGACAGTTGCAGCATCCAGGCTCCACCACCCCCAAAAAAGAGCCCCGTCTGTGATGCAGACTCCATTGAGCTCCCATTCTTTCCAAGGGAGCATTTCTGAACCTGCTGACTGAAACATAAGCCTGATGGATAGCCTTTAAAAGAGGTTGGGCTAAAAATGTTCCCTGTGGCGATGTTAATGGCACCAAGGTGGCATTCAGCATAAAGGGAAAGCAGGGATTGTGTCACAGCCGATCATCTCATGTGTAGGTGGTCTGACTTGGAGAGACAAAATGTCAGTGTGCCTGCTCCAGATCAAATCAGACAAAGTCTGGTTACATTCTAACATTCTAACAACAAGAGAGAAATATTTTAAGGTGCAAAGAAACCTAAATGAGAGTACCAGAACTGTCCAATCATGGCTTACAGCGGCAACCATCACTATACTAGCAGGCTTTTCTCTGCAAGCCTCAGCAGTGTGCATTAGGCACACAAGAGGGCAAGCAAAGAAAACTGATTGACAGGATTTACCAACTCTAATGTAAGCCACAAATGATAGTTTGTCCAGCTAACTAGCTCATTACCTACCATGCTTACGAAGCACTACATACTGTTCTCATCTAGGCTACACTTTTTTAAAAGGGGCTTTCATTTTGAAAATGATTACCCCAAAAAATTTTTAACTTTTTGGAAATTTTCAACCCATTAAGAGGCTAAAATGGGTTCTAGCTACAGCTGATATTGGCATAAAATGCATGTACGTCATATACTGAAAGCTTTATTGGTGAAGCAACAGAAACTAACAGTCACAGAAAAAAGTCTATCAGAAATAATCTAAACTATGAACCTACTATTAACTTTTGAGTCAGAGTGGAAACAATCATTTAAAGCTTGATTTTTCTCAAAACTATTTCAGCATGTTCAAAGCCAATTTTTAATGTTCAACAAGATAAAAATAAATTGCAATTTAAATTAAATGCTTGGATGTGAGTTGAGTGATTGCTCTGTTATTTTCTCAACTAAGAAAAATGAAAAGAATTGCCCTCTTACTCCCTGAAAAGTCAAACTAAGATTCACAATTTCATCTTGCACACCAAACACACCAAAGCATCTTGTGTATGTCATATGAAAAGGCAGGAGTTATCTAAAGCGCCTGCTGCTGGCCTACTTCTCTTATTAAGGGGATTCCTCTGCCTCTCTCTTGACACTAAGGTCGCACCATCTGCTTCGGCTGCACTGGGGAGTTTATTATGGTGCTGACAGCCCTACGAATTGTGACCCTTAATGAAATTGTGGTGCAATATGTATGGGCTGATCCGCTTAAGGGGGCTGTTGAGGTCTGTCTCCCTGCAGCCGCGGCAGGCAAGAGCTAGATAGTCAGAGCAGCGGGAGCCTGGATGGATCCATATGCTGGGATAAACGCTGATGTCAGGTCACAGCTGATTCAATAAGGGGGGACTCGAGGGCTGCTCTGCCAGGCTTTTACAATAACAACAAATTCACATTAAGGGTGCAGGATTTCATTACTGAGTTGTTAAACGATCGTGCCTATCTTTTGCTGAAAGGCTCGATGCAGTGCTGGGGTGTAGCAAGTTGGTGACATGTTGTAATGAAGACTGATGGCCTTTATTAAGATAAATGTATTTTGCTCATTCACCATATCATCTCCTGTTTCTCTGAGAGTAAAACCCTGGAGAAGGTGAGAAGGATAAAGATTTATTTGCTCTTCCACAGCTATGTAGAGTTACTGACCGTATGTCATTTTCTTCCTTTTTGCAGATTCATCACAGTTTAGACATGAACAGCAGCTGAGTGTTTTTCTGGTTGATGTTATAAAAGGTCTTTTCACACGACGCTAATGAGAGAAACTGATATTAGCTGGTGTTTACGTAGGGCACAATTCATGCCATTTAGTGCAACTTGTCGTGTTTACTATTTTAATGTGTTTGGAAAGACAGGTTCTGTCTATAAATACACCAGCTAACCCAATTATAGGTGGAGTAGAGTCATCTGTGATTTATTCTGTTTGAAGCCAGCCAAAAAAATCCCCTTGAGTAGTCTGGGTGGGGCCAGCCAATGCTCTGAAAACAATTAGACCCTGATAATTAAAGAAAAAGCTCAAAATCCATTTTGATATGTTCTAGAAGAGTTTGACTGACAAAAGCACTTCAATCCTTTTTGAATTAATGTTAGTTTGACAAATAAGTGTTCTTCTAATCGCATTTACATGACCTCAGATTGAGGTAATATTTTGCTTCATGCTGCTACAATCTGATGTGCAAATAACAGAGGGGAAATAAATTTAATTTTAATGTGCGATACAGGCAGGGGTTGAGAGAAAGGAACACAGCAGGACGCAACAAAGATCTGGAGACTTTTTCTTCCCCTTTGATCAAAGGAATATTTATTTGATCGATTTGACTGAGCCTTTCTGTGTGGCCCACCTGCTTTACCTCCAAGGCCCACCAGGGGGCCACAGCCAACACTTTGGGAAGAACTAGTTGGGCAAATAAATGTGAAATGTCAAATTAAAGTTTTAGACTTCAATTTTTGTACTGATAAGCAAACAAGGTTCAATATTTTTTATAATAAAACTAACAGACGCTAATAGGTGGATTCTGTTATCACTGGATCAGGGTAGCTGGTTCCAGTCTATATGCTCAGCTTGACTAACTGGCCACTGGCTGTAGAAGAAAAGTAAAATATGATCAAATGCATTTTTATGCTTGTGGTCACCTGCAACTGTCCAATCTGTATGTACTTTCAAACAGCCCTGCTGTTGTGTTCATGCCAGTGCTAATAAAGCATTTGACCTCATTTTTCATGTTGTGATTTGTGATCTGCAAAGCCAACAGCTCCTCTGATATCCAACCCACCTTACAGGCCCGTGTAAGTTAAGTCACAACCCCTAATTTAACTTGCACACAGCAAGGAAAGGCGTTCTTTTTTCAGCACAGTCGCACTTGTAATCAGCACAGTTACATAAACATTTCGATCTGGGTGCTCAGCGGTGGTTCTGCTGATAGTCAGTGATCAGCAAGTGTTTTCTTCAGTGGCATCTTAATGGCATTTGCCAAGGGAGGAGAGAGCTTCTCACAGTTGGTCCAGGCATCTGCAGCAGCAGTATCCTGGTGTCAACCCAGAGAGCAACTTCTCACACACCACAACCCCAAACGAAAGCAGAAGGAATCTGCTTCACACCCATCCCCACTGAACCGAAATAGAGCTCTGCTTCCTACTAATCCCAGATGAACAGGTGCTTCTATTTAAAGGACCAAATCCGCTCCAATCCACCCAATAGAATCCCAACCCTCATTCTCCTCTCCCACTCTTTACTGTATGTTTTTTTTCCTGTTTTTCTTTCTTTTCTCTGCCTTTCCTGGATTAGCAGGAGAAACAAAAGCATTGAGCTCTGAATGAGCTGTGGAAATCGGTATGAGGAAAACCACTTAAGAAACCACAGCTTTCACCACCCTTCCCCCGGAAAGAGTGCTGTGTGTGACTAGGCATGCTCAAACACAAAGGCTATTTGGTGCTTCTTATTCAATATATTAGAAAGTTTTTCTGCAAAGTAAAAACTTGAGATTATTACTAAAGTACACCCATAAATGTCAGGACCTGAAATCTCTAGTCACACCCAACAGCTGAGGAGGAGAAGTATTATGATTTAAAGCTGCATTAACAAGTATTTCCATTATAACAATTAAATAAGTGCCAACATGTAGTGTGCCAGAGATCACCTCTATTTACGAACCCACATAAACTTTATCACTCAGTTCCACTTCTATTCAGTTCTCTGTTTTTGCAACCGTCAACTCTTCTAATTTTCAATCTCACATCATAACTGTCACGTCTACCACACTCACGTTTCCTTCTTAAAAAGGCAGCTGCGCTACCTCATCTGCATCAAACAGCAAAAAGACGAAGTTTGGAACTAGAACTAGCTAATGACATCAGCCTTTAGAAGCTCACCAGCCAGATATTTCTATCAGGAGTTGGTTCAGACCAAAAAGAGAACTAAAAAGAGAAAGAAATTGGAAGTACATTCTTCAGAGAGCCAAAGATGAGACATCAAATAAATGATGGATGTCGATGTTGCTCTGTTAGTTGCATACCTAGACAAAAAGTAGGTAGTTCTCACTGCATTGGCATGTATGATTTCCTGTGAACAAATTTAAACAAGAAACATGCTGTCTCAAAAAATCAGATCACAGGAAGTGAGTTTGGTCAGCTTACTGGGAAATATTGTCCTCTGAAAGCGAGTCGAAAAATGACAAAGCAGCATTCAGAGTAAGTTTATAATTGCTTACAGAAACATTGCATGCAACAGTCCACCTTCTCCAACGCTCCCTGTCTCTCCTTCTCTCTCTGCATCATTTGATAGAGAGTGTTAAGCTCTGACTTTGAAGTGCAGGTGCATGCGTGTTACTTCTTTGACCTTTGTAGTGTGTAAGCTAGCTGGACACATTCTGCCTTGGGAGCACCAAAGTCTGAGGATGAAGAGCAGGAGAGGAAGCTTGTGGCAAGAACCAGAGCTAATTTGATGGAAGGGCACGGGTAGCTGTGGGTAAAAACTTTTGATATTTCCGTAGGTGTTAAAAGGTGTTGCAATCTCACCTTTGTTCCTGAGTTACGGTGTTGTATGATGGCCAGAGAAATGTTCTTGCAGATCATTCTGATGTCACAGAGAAGTTGTGATTTTTATGAAACTTCATAATACTGAGTATAATCTAATCAGTTCATCCTTTTTCCCCAAAGTTATATACTGTATGTATGCTAAATTTGAAGATTTTGTTCTCTGGCATTCTAGAAAATCATGCTTACAAGACTGGGACAAACAGACAAACACAAAGACAGATGGATGACATGGGAATATATGACCTGCAGTCACAGCTGCTGCTAAGACATATAAATTAGATAGACATTGACTTAACTATTAGAAATGGGAATTGATATTACAGTATAAATACAGATTAGGATTTTCAACTTGTATTAAGACCAGCAGAGATAAGGACAGAGAATCTGGGAGCTAATTCTACCAGTTTTAAGTCTTATTCAAAGCTGGACCTTGGACCCAGAGTCCCCATCTGTATGCCAGGAATAGAAAAACTTTTTTTGTCCTCAAACAAAAAGTCAACAAAAGACAGAATGTAGTCAGGGTATTTCTGAATGTGCTGAGTTTTTATCAGCTCTATTATTTTTCATCTTCAGTTCAAATCCTGTTGTATGAGGGTGAGTCATTACCAGTTGGGGCTGCAGAGTGAAGATTTCCTTGATCCCATAAAGTCCTAAAGAAAAGTCCTATCTAAGTTCACACAGAGTGCCTGAGCAACACGGATGACAGAAAAGCATTGAAATCAGAGCAGGAAGAGGCAGAAGGGGAAGGAGATTTACAAGATTTTCTTTAGACTTTCCTCTGGTTTTTTTTTTTTTTTTTTCATTCTCAAGGCCTTTTAAAACGCCGAGAGGCCCATCAGACAAGGCAACACCTGGTGAACACTGAGTGACGGGACAATATGGTGCAAATCTGGCTTTGACAGCAGCCACCAGATGGATTGATCACACCCTTTGAGTACAGGATCATAATGGCCAAAGCACACTACAACAAACCAAAGCTCTGATGAAAGCACCCGAGTTTGAGCTCTGCTAATTATACTTTTTCCCCTGGGCCACAAACCAATTTGTCTTGTTTTCAATACCACCAAGTTTCCCCTATCGCGCTGATGGAATGGCTCAGGGCGCTGTTTGAGAAGCTGTAATGAAAACAATTTCTCCTAAGAACCAGTGAGGTCTGGATTCAGCCTTGAAAAATGCAGAAAGAGAAATCCCTCCACTCCTATCGCTGTAAGTGGGTGGATGAGCCAGAGAGCAAGCAGACATAAATTCTATTGTAGCAGTCCAAATGTTTTATGTTGTTAAAGGGGGAATAAGGTTGACAGGCCCTCGGGGTAGTCTGAGGAGCCAGCTATTCACACGAGCACAATCACGACCTTTTCTAAATATGAATTTGGTTCAGCCCGTGTGGTCTTGGCTTTTGTTGTGGACACAATGTGTCATGCATGGGCTGTGTCAGCTCTGCAGCATACAAAAAGAAGGAAAAGGCTGGGGGTATCTGAGTGTGGGACAGCGTCCCTGGCTTTCTTAAAAGGCCTCATTTTCTTTTTGTGGACTGACCTGGTGAGTTCACCATGAAAAACAGAAGAGTACGCATTTAATGAGCCAACTTCACTGATTTGGGATTTTAAAGCCAGACAATTTGGTTTCCCCGCTGAGGCTGTTGATGGCTGTTAGATGTGCCAATAATCAATATCCACTGATATCTTAAGCCAAAGAAATTATGTGTCTTTATTGTCCGCCACAATAATTCATTCTCAAAATAAAAAAAATATATATAAAAAGGCATCATGGTTCTGTAAAGCTTCCTGCGAAACCCAGAAAACTGTGAATACATTGAAACAAGGCTACAGCTGTGCTAACAGCTCTGAGAGACTGTACTGAAACACAAGGATCATTTAAGATAAATGCTCAAATCAGCTTGCTAATGTTCACAATAATAAGCTCCCATATGGATGTTCAGCTGGTACTATGTTGCATGTTTACTAGTTTAGCTTATCAACCTGGTGACACCTGCTAATAAGTAAGAAAAACTAAGTGTAGCAGAGGCTAATGGGAATGCCATTAGCTTTTTGGTCAATATTAAAAAATTCAAAATTTGACTTAATTATGTGACTAAATCACTAAAAATGTCACAGTTTACCTTGTTGGAAACACCCATGACTAAGATTTGTAATATATTTTAGTATAGACCAGCACAGTTGACCAACCCAATGATCATTGCTACCTCTACAGCCTCGCTGCTGGCATGGCTAAAACATCAAAAGATAAATGCTTAAATTAAATGTGCAAATAATTAAAGCCTACTAGTATCTGTGCTCTTTTATGACACATGTATTACCCTCAACAAAAAGACAAGCAGGATTTAATATACCATAAAATTTAAGCACTGCCATAAAATTTTTAAAAGCATGACAACAACACTCTCAGCTAAGTCATGCTAAAGGTTGTTTGCTCTCATGGATCCATGAAGTAAAACAAACTCCCCTTTCAACTGCGTATCTACAAGAACCATCAGGGAGGGAAAAGTTGGGACCTGTTAGAGCCAAACCCATCCCAACATCCCAGGCACCAAACATTCACTCTGACATCCAAATAACTGGATCTCATCAGTGAGGAAGAGTGTGGCACTGCACCCTTGGCAGAGAAACAACGGCACTTTATGCCTACACTCTTTCCCCTGGTACTGAATCTCAGTGACACAGAAGCCCTGCAAACATCCCCTGAGAGACGACGGAGAGACCGATAGCAGCCAGGCGGAGAGAAAAACAATGACCTCGGTGTGAAGCTCCAGGTGGAATATGAAAGAGTGGACAGACTGTCACTGAGTATCAGCCGGTATGCTGAGATTTCTCCCACCTGAGGGTGAGGAACAAACCAGTAGATTCACTGAGCGATCCTTTGATATGGCCTACCTCACACAGACAGATACAGATGGCTCATATCTGTGGCTCCAAATTGCAACTACCTCGCAAATAATAAATCTGTTCAAGATAACATTTCTTGGAATCAGAGGACAAAATACATTGTAACAATGTCTCAAGATAAGATAAGAAAAATATTTATTGTCTTTCTTAGAAGAAATTTGTCTAGGACATTGGACATCTTGTTTATTTCCCTCTTGACCTAGTTCCAAAAGCATTTTAATGCTATTCACACTGATGCAAATGACCAGTTACAAATGCAAATAAAGTCTATACTCCCTAATGGCAGTGTTGTTCGGCTGTGCTCAGTCTGATTGGCTAATCAGCTGATTTGCCACTGCAGTGTGACATCGGGTTGTGTTTCTGCAAAAATGACACTGCTTAAACCTTCCACTGCTCAGTTCTTCTAGGAACTTTAGATCAGTAGCATGTCATGGGCTAGCTAGCACATGTTAGCCCCTGGAGTTTCATCATAATTTAGCGCCTGAGACAATGCCAACTCATTCAACAAGGACCCTCGTGCTTTTAGGGAGAGCTGCCTGCTGTCTCATGGCACTAATAATACGTCTTCCTACTTTCCTCAAATTTTTAAGAAGTGATCTGCTGTTCTGTTCCCTCATCATTAGCACTAACCTTATTTTGGTGGACATCCTGATGATATTACTAAACAACAGAAGTGCTTAACATACCATAACAAAAAAATATAAATATCTTAAGGATTTATTACTGTGAAACTGTTGTCTCCACTGCATGACACTATCTTTACATGACTGTACTGCCCAATATTTCAGAGGTTAATTATTTATGCATTATTTAAACATGCAGATACAATATAAGAGACATGATGGGCAAAAATTTAGATAGTAAACATATTTAAAAAGAAAGGAAGTAGACACTGGTGATGACACTGAGGACCTTTTGCATTACTTCCTGTATTTGCTTCTCTCAGTGTGTGTGCATTTATAAATGATTTAGAAATTAAACAGACCATCAAATGAAAATTAAATCCAGCGTGTTAGTTTGCTGAGTCAACATTCTATAAAAAATCTAATAACCGTAGAGCAAGGCAATAAAAGACCTAATGAGTTGGAGTTATTCTGAAATGCTTTTGCTCTGTTTCCTTACCTGAGCTTCCCTCAGGTTCATATCTTTTCTCAGTGACTTCATACAAAAAGATCATTATGCCTGAGACTCAGTTGACCAACCTGCACGGATGCTGCTCCAGTTTCTATCAACATTGAACTAAAGTACAGCTTATTTGCTGATATTGTACTGATAATGTTGAAAAAGGAACAGTACTCTTTTGCAACTTTATAAGTCAATGATAAGCCAGATTCATGCTGGTCTTCCCGCTGGGCCTCGGACCGAACAACGCACTTATTGTGACAACTACATAAGGCCTGACACCATCAGTGTGTCCCATGACACTCCATTAGTGGGCTGAATATCTGATGTGAAGCGAATAGGCTACCTGAAGAGAAACCAAAGGGATTTGTAAGAGTTTTAATGCCATGAAGCTGAAGCAGAGGAAGTTTTCTCACAACTGATAATGATTGTATGACGAAAACACATATAGGTAGAGCTGGGTTCTCCTCTCTGTGAACTCAGTGCAGCTGAGACACACTGAGCCTTTTCCACGACCCAGTTTGATGTAACAGGATTAAGAGGGCATTTTCTGATCCTCCCTCCAAAGAAATCATTCTCTAGGCCAAAACCCTCAGTTACTCCCCTGGTCTTGGCAGGCGTAAGGTTGGGCAAAAGGAAGTGCCAGTGAATAAGAATTTTTCTTTTCCATTATTCCTCGGTAAGGAAAAGGTTCAACTCTGCTCTGTTCTGCTACTTCCAGGACTTTACTAGCTCTCTCCTTCCTGCATTAACCCAGCCATGACTTCCCCAAGCTTTGCTTTTTGCCTCTACTTCATAGAAAGCAAAGAGCAAAGAGAAAGTCAGCAAAACTTTAAGTTACTATCACCTTAAATACCATCCCTCTTGTCTATCTTCCTCTGATATTTCTAGCCGTTAAAGTCTTGTAGTCTGACATATAGGTGCAGAACACTGAGGTTTCCTCTTGATAAGAGTATCGGCTGACTGTCTTAAAATATAGCATCAAAAGCCAAAAGGTTTATCTGACTTGAGCCACCTTCCTTATGGAAGGACTTGCAAGAATTCAATTCATTTTTCATCAGATTTAAGGAGATTGAATCAGCAAAGAGGCTCCTTGAAGTGAAATATTGCTTCCCTGAGGAAGGCGAAGCTCTTGGCTGCATGTCAGATGTGGATGTTTTATAGCAAGAGTTGGAAAAAAAAGAATATCAATGGAAGATTTTTTAACATTGCAACAAAAAACATATGAAAAAACTGCCTTTACCAGAGCAATGAAGCTTTTAAATGAGCAAAAAAATGATGAGGAGATTCAATCCTCATTCAGTTTGCAGTGGTGGCAGACAGCCATTGCAGCAGAGACTTTAAATGTGTATTTATGGCTTGTTAGTAGAGCCTGCGTGTGTGTGTGGGGGTGTGTGTGGGTGTGTGTGTGTTTGTGTTTGTGAGTCTATGTTGGATGGTTGTTATCAGCTCTTCCCAAGCTATCCCTGACAATCATGTGATTGCAGATCTTTAAAACTGGAATTTTCTTGATCTGTTTCTGCAACCTGGCTGGACAATAAAATGAACACTGTTGAAATAACTTAATGTTCTCTTTTCCTAGCCAAAAAGGAATTAATTAGAGGATTATTTCTCTTGTTTACTGTCCCTGTATCGTTGTGTTCAGCAGTTTTCTGACAGTTGCTGGGTGGTGGGGTGGTGATGGGGGCTCACTCTCCTTCTGTCTGCAGAGAAAAGCAGCAGAGCGGAGTATTAATTGTTCCACTGTCAGCTACAGGCACTCATCTCATTCCTGAACCATTAATCATATAGTAGGAGGCGGCCAATGGTGCAGGGCCAAAGTCACATATGCATGAGAGCAATTTGTTACTTCTCATCAGAAAAAGCACATTTTGATTCATAGTCTAATGCATATTGGATCGGCAGTGAAAGATTCTCTCTCTTTTTTTGTTTTTTTGAGATCCAAAGCAGAGCAGCACCTTGCTCATCAGTGCATTTCAGTCCAACTGTCAGCGAGAGTTTACAGTAAACACACGTACGTGAACCAAGAATCTCATTAAAAACAACCACAGACAGAGCAGGTCTGTCTCCCTTCACGCAACAATGCTGTCTCTCTCTTTTTCACTCTACATAACCTTCCTGGAGTCTGGATTATAACCAGCGCCGGGCTCTTCTGATCCACGAATAAATCAGGCAGTTCATGAGTCAGAACCTTTACATCCACACCTATTCACGAGGAGAAGAGAACAGCGGCCGTCACTGGTGCAGCCTCTCACCTCCCTCCCTCGGTTCAATGAATGAATGGAGGCTCTATTGGGCCTGGATGGTCTGTTGCCTCAACCCACAGTGGAAAATATGACCCAGAAGCAGGTAGAAGAAAGAGGCTTCTGGGACGGAATGGGTGGGAGGTCCCACCACTAACACCACCACTTTAGACACAGACGTTTGTATGACTGAGAAGACGTTTAACTGACATCTATTACCACAGTGACTTCGAGGCTGAAGGTTAACAGTTCAGCTTTGTCTTGAAACTGAGTGACTGCTCGATGAGCAAAGGACACAAGATGCGCTAGTTGAATCCTAGTTCAAGAATTTTTTCTTTTTTAACTCAGAAACATCACTACCATTTGCGCCAGAGGAGCCTGCTTATGATGTTTGCTCTTTAGCTAGGAGGCAACATTCGGACTTTGTCCATATCTCAAAAAAGCCCCCCCCCCCGAAAAAGTAAAACTGACACCAATCAAGCCAGCAGCAGTATTTGTATTTGGATCATTTGTGGCAAATCCAGAGTCTCTTTACTTAAATACAATTAAGACATTGTTTAAAATTTAATAAATATTCAGGTTGGTTTCAAGTTAGCAGCGTAAGATTTGACTTTTATGAAATAAAACGTAAGTGAGCAAGTAAGGAAGTGAACACACAATAACTCCAACTTTTAAGTGATTATACACTTATCAAAAGATATCGATGACATTTATTTATGAAACTTATTTCTATCTCTGCAATATTCTACATGTAGATCCTCATAAATCCTGCACACTGCACCTTTAAAATGAGTCATAATGTCACCTTTGTCTGAAAGATGTCCTCAGAATGTCCTCTGTCTCATGAATGCCCAGTGCTAAAGGATGCAAAGGTCAAGGTGGCAGCACATGGACATTTTGTAGAACAAATGCTCTCTCAGATGCCAAAAATAATGACTTAAAATCACTTGGTAAGAAAACAACAGCCAAGACGGAGGGTTTTTTTTCTTTGCTTCTTTCTCTTTATTATGAATGCAGTGTTACCACCTAGAGAATCAATATAAGCTATTAACATAGTGCTCATGACAACAATTGCTGCAGGTAATGAACAGTATGGAGCTGAGCTCTGGTGGAAGAAGGCCCTCTGATTTCTGGCAGCCTGGAGGAAAACACACAGCGCCTCTTGTCTCATCTTCCTCTGCTTCCATCCTCCCTCTCGTCTCTTTCCATCTACCTACACACTCAGGCTTTAATGCCAGAGGGGGATTGTACATTTGTCCCATGTTGAAGCAAGTAGGACTTGAGCACAAATGTCTTACTCCCCTACACTGAAATGGCTCTATGGTCAGAGAGCGCAGTGACATTTTGACTGGAGGAGCACGGCATTAGTTGGACGCTTTTTCCACAAAAACAACAACCCACAGTCAAACACTGCGGGTCTGTCAGAGCCAGCAGCACCATTTCTAAGTAATTAATACACCAAGGACAAACAGCTAATTGGTAAAGAAGTAGGTTAGACTGATATATTTGTGATATAACAAGCTGAAATTAACCTTTGGAAAAAAAAAAAAAAAACTAAACAAAACAGGCAAGTTTTATTTGAGTGTCCTAAGATCTCAGTGCTGTTTGCAAATTGCCAACAAAGCAGGGATAAAAATGGTCAAAGATGTCAGTATTTGATAGAAATCTTTACATAAAAACGACATCAGTTATCACCAGCTTAAACATAAATGTGCCATTTCTAGCCTTCAAACTTAAATATCTGAATCTCTTTGTTGTGATCTTTGAGAAAATATTTTCTGCAGATGATTCTTCACTACAAAATGTTACATTCATCTAAATCACTGCATCAGCATCAACTAGCAACCTAAACATAAACTGTGATTTATCCAATTTGTTGGACACCATATTCTATGGTCATCCATCTCTCTCCAGCAGTAACATCAAAAAGCCTGACCAAGCTAAATTATTAAATTTCCTCTCAACTTAAGACTACAAACTTTTCTTTTTTTATTTTACACACTTGAAAAACTTTCCTCATCACAGCCATTGTCCCATCTAACAGAGATCCTGGTCTTGCAGCAATTGAGCAGAACAAAGAAGAAAAAGAGTTCTGCATTAAAGGCTGTAAAATATTTATAGCTGCCAAATGTAAGAAGAACTTGTCATGTTTTAGTCAGACTTCTTAAGTGCCATTTAACAACATGAAATCAACACACATTCAGGTGCCTGTGTACTGCAAAGCCTTGTCAGACGAAAGTACAAAAAGACGCTCTGAATGTGCTTGATTACAAAGTGAACCACAGCTGGTTCAAGCGCTCCGTTTGATTGGGTCCTGTGTATGACATCACACTCAACCCCCAACAGCAGCTTCAGTACAAACATTGATCGATGCCACTTGTGTGACGTAGTTCAACAGTTCAATACTCGAAAATTAATTAGATGTGGACATTACGGCAGCTTATGAGCTCTTGTGTGTTAGAGCGATAGACTGCTGCAGGCCTCAGAGAGGTATCATTACCTCATGCACACAGCAGAAGCCAAACATACCCTGAGGCATCTTTTGCAACATTCAATCAAATGCAATCAACAATATTAACAAGAAGTAACAATAACATCACCAGCTGTAACATAACTACAGATTCTGACAATTTTGGGGGCCATATATTAGCTGTTACCATTTACTTTTACTTATTTTACTCAGGCTTAGGGTGCATTTGTATGTATGTTTGTTTAAGAAGCATTAAAGAGGTCTTAGTATGTAATCATACATTTATTTGCATGAGGTGCAAATATCCAACTATAACAATAAGATTATTTTGTTATACATGCTAACAATAATTCATGGTATATATTTTTTATCTTATTAAACGTAGTCTAAAATTGTCCCACCTGAGATCATTATTCGACATTGTTTAGATCAAGTGCCAGGGCAGTTACAATAATCCATATAAACGCAAGATTTGTCCAAGAGATTAATTAGCTATACAACATTACAACTGGTAGTTAACATTTGTGAATACTAAGTGAAATTTAACCTCTACATAAGAACTATTTTTTACAATGCAATCACTTTAATTTGTTAATGAGTAAATCTGCACTTACTGAGCACTTACATTGTAATTAATCTTAGTTTAAACAGCTGTTGCAACTAGCTTCAGTTGCTCTTCAGCATAATGGGTAGTGCCCAGCTCAAATTAAAGGCTGGTGAGCTATGCCCCCCCTCGGACTCTCATTGCCTGGCAACAAGGTAAAACTGGACTGACGTCTCTCCATTTGAAATGCAGCAAACTAACTATAGGTGAGTTTATCTTACACCGCTTTCATGCTTCCAAAGATAGTGTTTCCATTATTCCTGAGGTCATCCATACTAAATATGCATGCCCTCTAATGAAAGCACTTTGGATAAAAGCAGAACATCACAGCACCAGGAAAGTGCCTACATGTTTGGTATGGGTGGCTCCAGAAATGTGCTTTGCACAAAAACGTCCATTAAACAATAGATATTACTATATAAAGCAGCAGAATGCGCTGATACAAAAGGCAGTAATAGAGACATAATCACTGGGCTGAGAATGTGTGGAGCCAGGCGTCCCATCCTGCAGGGATTAGTCAGAAAAACTAGGCCTTACATTCACTGTCACCTTGCCATGACTTCACACCTTTTTATAGCTGTGACAGGTCACACACACAGCTGCATAGCCAAAAAACAAGCTGAAGCCTTAGTTAAGCACCTTGCCCTCAGCTTGCCCCTGTATTGTGTGCATGCTTTGTAAACTCCTGTGTGTGTTTGATCTGTCGATTCAAGCTGTTAGGTCTCGCAGTGAGAGAAATGTCAGTACATCTTTGTGTTTAAATGCTTATATTTGGAGTTCAGCACAAAACAAACGGTATGTTGCATTTCTTTTTAATGCAGACTCTGCTTTTCTGTCCACCTCAAAGCTCACCTCTGCCCTGTAGGGTCAATCTGATAAAACACCCACAACCCAAACGCCAAGAGGGATATCACAGTTTGTAGACTGCTGACACTCTTATAATGACTACAATAATTTCATGCTGAGAGGGTTAGCCAAACGAAAGAATGAAGAAAAACCATTCAGCTGTTTTCCCAGGCTTATATATATGGAGAGCTGGAAAATAATCTACTTCTCAAGTGCTGACCCACACACAAACACACACACAAACAAACACACATACAGTCGTGACACTAGCTACAACAACAATTCATTACAGAACCATGAAAGCAATTGTCTCTCTGTATTATTAAATGAAAAGCAGTGGACTAGCAAGACGGTAATGATAACTGCAGTTTAAAAGTCTTCCAATTTTCAAAGAGCGACTCTTCGCTAACAGAAATCAATCAGCTGTTCAAGAAGCAACACTCATTACAATGCAACATTACCAGGCTTCGCTAAAGACCCAATAATTGCATTGAAACTCATCCAATGTCATCATTAAAATGGGGTTAGTGAAGAGCTTTTCAAAATAAAATCTATTATGTAGCAGCCAGCCATTAAGGTTATGGTTCTAGATAATCTGTTGTTAAGTGAAACACAAACTGTTCTTGTCATGTTTATCTTTTTGTGTTTGTTTGTATGGTGTAAAGTTGTTACCCTGACCCTACCATCAACAAATCTTATTTCCTCAGTTTGACAACCAGAACTTATGTTGTGCCTAACAGGAATGGATTGATGGCCTTAAAGCAACGTTATCTTATTCAGTGCAGTGGGACATTGAGTATGGGACAAAATGTTACAACGACCTGCTGCATTTTACTATTCAACCCCTTTTAGCAAAGCAGTGTCCAGTCTCTCCAGCTGCCACTGTTTTTCCGGGATGCTAACTTGCTACATGATAACCAGCCAGTGCCCAGTGTATGTGTGTATGTGAGTGTCTTTTTGAATTAATATATGAGCATGACTTGAGGCAGGTGTGTTTTGTGCATTAGGAGTGTGTTATCCTATACGGCTGTCCCTCTCAAGCTGGACACTAGCTTCCCACCGAAGTCCTTTGGCTGACACTCCCTGTGCTGCACATGATGTTCTGTACTAAGCATGCATGAAAACAATACTACCATTACAAACTCACACCAGGAGAAACTAAAAGAACTAAAAAAAAGTGAAATGTATTTAATTTTTGTAAGAAGGACTGATAAACCAGAAAAATATTTCAATTAAGACATTACAACAATCGAGTACTGTGGCATTTTGTGTGCATTTGTTTAGTCATTGATTTTATGCTTAAGTATGCACTTGGCTGAGATTGTTACATTTTAATGTCTATAAAACCAACAATATCATAAAATTGAAAATGAAAACTACACAATCCTTTGGAGGACACATTCAGTGACATTTAAGCATTTATATATTGTCATGAAAGTTGTTCAGCTATGTTTTAAAAACATGCTAACTAAACTTGTTAGCATGTTTTTACTGACACACTGACTAAACTTGTTGCTAGCTAATTTGCTAGTTTTGCTAGCTAGTTGGATAGCAACTAGCAAATCAAAAAAAATCAGCAATCTACTGAATGATGAATATCAAAAGCAGATTTCTATTTTATCCTTTACTAATCGGTAACTGTACTAGATGCTTACTCAAGATATACTTGAAGTTGGGGTATTTGACAGGCTGACATTTTCTGTAGAATGGTAAGGAATGTATATCCCTGTTTTATACAGGTAATAGTACAGTTCAAATAAATTTACTATGTGCAGTTGTGTGTGTGTGTGTGTGATTGAGTGTGTGTGTGTGTTGGCATAAAAGGTACAACAGCCTGGATAGTGGTCCCTAGAAGGTGACAAGCCTTTAGCAGAGGCTTGATCCTGATCTCCTGAGTCAGTATCCGGTGTTGGAATTGGGCCTCCACCAGCTGTGGTGTAATGCAAGCCTCATTAGGCCCTGGCATCACACAGATCTCCATTATAGGCTAAGGAAGAAGTCTGCCATATTTAGATTTATTCACAATGTGCTGTGTCACAGCTTCTTAATGCAGATATATCTTGATTTGAAAAGCTACCACCCCAGCATTCAAAAATCTATAGCAAACTGTTATTTTCATGCAGTCCACCATGACTCATCAAAGCTGAGGGTTTTAATAGATTTGTATGAATAGTGAGTCAAGTTTGAAGAAGTTTTCAGAATTATCCTCAGTGCTCTACGTTGATTCTATCAGCCTTATTGCGCTATATAAGCTCTTTCACATCTATGTAAGATCTCTATTAATTATTATGGTAAAGTACCTGTTATTATTTTTCTTTAACAGTCTTATTGTTCAGTTCAAAAGTAAAAGAGCACCATGGGACTTCTTCGGTGCTCTTAGGAAAATGACACATTCTGATAAAATTTAATCCTCTACAGGCACTGCTGCTTTGTTTTTACTCTGCTTCTATTGTTCAAAAGATGGGTACTACTTTAATGCATTGTTAATTTCAAACAATCCGATGAAAACCACCAAAACCAACAATGAATTGATTCTTTTAATATTGCCTGTGAAGGCCCAGCCTAATACACAGACTATTCAATTTTGTCTAAAGTAAAGTTTGATTAAATTCAATCTATGTGACTTGCACAAAATTAATTTAGATGTCACCCACAAAAGGGAATTTCCCCACTAAAGAATCCATAATAGCTCCACACACCACTTCTCAGCTGCTTCTGGAAATGTAATTTAAGCCTGTTTAATACAATTCTATTTGTGCTCAGAGGGATTTTTTTCACCAGATGTTATGACCAGAGAGATTAAAATATGTCAGGCTTCAGCAGATATTCCTCATAAAAAGGGGCAAATGCTGAATAGGGAAACACATATTGTGAGTATTAGGGCAGCACAGTTTTACTCACCAGTATTCCCCTTCATTCGTATTTATTAGCTTAGCTTACTCATCAAGGCATGCAACATGTTTGTGAAATTTAAGGGGTTCCCTCTATTGGGCTGTAGATCAAATAACTTGCTGCACTTAAAGACTATACATTCGTATTCAAGCAGATCACACAAATTGACTATTCAACTTTTTCCAAATGTTTAAACAATCTAATCCAAAAAAATCAAATAAAGAAGTAACAGCCCTACCATAGATATCCATTGTTGTTCAAAAACAATAAAAGTACATTAACATTTACCTATATTATGGTGGGCATGGGGAGTGGAGTTTATTTTGAGTCAATTGTAATACACTGTCCTGTTGCCAAATAAATACAATTGACATAAATGAAGACATGTCTGGACTTGCTCCAACTGTACAAAACTGAAGCCAAAACACCCCTGAAACAGATGCTGCCTCTTGCTCTGGTGATGCTATTTGGAATCAGAGTCTTGACAGTAGTGATCAACTGATGGTATACGTTGGTCATCTTTATTTATGTTGATAATAAATATTCACTTGAGAAAAATGTGCGTACTAAATAATACTAATTGTCCCATGATAATCTCCCAACAAATGGTTTCCTCCTAACCTCTGTTTGAGTAAAGTTTGCTAAAATTGCAATGACCACTTGTTAAAGGAATGAACGAGCCTTGGATGAATAAAACAATAGTGTATCTATGCAGTCAGTTTTTAAAGATTTAGTTGGAGCAATCAGCTTAGCTGAGTTGCTGACAAGATAACTAAGTTGAAACACATGGAAGGATGGACTAAATTATTGTTTGGGGTTTTTTCAGACTTTTTCCAAATAAAGGAAATTCTGTAAAATACTGATTTTATCCTTTAACATTCAGTGCCAACATGTTGAATCATGCTAATTGGTAATCAAATTGCTTTCCTGATATTCTGCCATTGCCTTGCTAGGAACAGAAAAAAAACAGCAGAATAAATATGCAGAAATGTCACATACCAGCTAAACTCTCAAACTTCAGCTCGGAGCAAAACACTTGCATTTTGATAGAGTCACATCAGCTAATTACGCCCATCTGGTTGAGACTAATCCAACCTTAGGCTACATTACAAGATCAGTGTGTGTATGTGGGCACACACTGCTCCAGGAGCACGAAGCACACTCATGATGTCCAGGTGTCATCAGCAGAGTCACTTCCCCACTTAAGCCCCAGGCCCATCTGTTCCATTCATACCCGGTGGAGACAGGTCAGAACCACAGCCAGGCATTACAAGCCGACTGATGATCACCAGGTGCTCAGACCTTATGCTGGGAAGAATTCAATGAATTACAAATATAACAGCTCGTGATATCTCCAAGAAGTAAACATCTGCATGGAGATGGTGAGGAGTCCAAGATTTATTAATGTTTGCACTCTCCTATTACTGATGATGTATTTGGCTCACAAGTATAAGTGGAGGGAGATAAAAAAAAAAGTTTATCCAAGCTCTTTGCTCAGGCCCTTGGGTTTGCACACATTGGACGGGTGATAAAAATGTCCTCTGGATATGGTTTGAAGATAAGGGCTGGCAGGCGCCCAGCTCAGTGAGCCCAACAAGCTACTGAGATTCCTGAGTCTCACAACCTAGTTAATCTCCTAAATGCTCCCAGAAGCAACATTTAAAGTAAAGTGCAGATACCAGAATTGCCTTGCTAGTTATTTTTTTATTAAAAATAAATGTAGTTTTTTTGAAGCCCACTTGCCTGAGTTGAAAAAATAAGAAGTGGAGGCAAAATGACTGGAAATAAACATAAACTACAACTATCGGTCCATAGTTGCTGATTGACAACTACCTGCTTTTAAGCCATGTTACCCATTTCAATGAGAGAGTGCTGTGCTCCAGTTACAGAGGGGAGTTAAAAATAGGCCTCACTCAGTCACCACTTAGCCTGGCAATGTGGAGAGCAGATTGTAAATGAGCACAGTGAAGTGCTTGAATGGCAGCCCTTGTTGCTGGCTCTCTGGGCTCTGAAACACACACTGAATGTAAAGCAGTTGCTACCGATTGAGCGGTAAACACACTTATCATGCATTAAGTGTCTGCATGCGGGGCAGATGAGGACAAACGCAGCTCTGTTGGTCTGTAAGAGCATTACAAGAAATCATGCTTAGTTGTATCATCAAACCACTACGTTGGTTTGCGAACACAGACAGACTCTAACTAAAACAACAGACACTTTTTTGCACATCTGTACTTCAACTTTACTTTTGCTCCCCCCTTAGAGGCACATGAAGCAGCTGAGGACACATGTCATTCTCTGTAACAGTGTTTGACAAATGATGAGCGCCCAAAAGTGGCCAAAAACAGGTTTCAGATTGATGAGCTTGTGGCAGAAATCCTCGTAGGTGAGGCAGTGCCTGACACAGAGATGTCGACTGTTTCCTCATGGCTATAGGGAATGTGACAATTTCCTCACTGCATGTTTTTGCATACAACTAATTTCAACCTCCTATTAATCCATTAATAAAACAATATAAAACTGTATGTCAAAACACTAATACATAACACTTCAGTCTCTATGATGTTAAAAAAGTCAGAAACAGTCGAGCATATAAAGGAGCACACTGTATTTTCTTGGTATCTCAGTGTCTTTAATGTTCTAATAATCGTATTCTCTTTACGCCTGCATCTATTGATTTCCTGGCTTCATGGGGGCAGCACAGCAAATTTAAACAAAACTGGCATAATATCAGCCTAAAAAGTTTGCATCATGATCATGAAGAGTTTTTTATTTAAACACCCAGCAGATTTAAGCAACTCAATTATTCAGTTGGAGTTGTGTTTCAGGCTACTGAAAGAATAGAAATCCCACTCTGTTAGCTCTATTTTCATCTCCACCAGCTCTGCTTAGAGATCCTCTGTTTACCAACTTAATAATGATTTTTTGTCTGTCTGTTCTTTGGTGCTGGTTAAGTGGTGAGCACAGGGGTTTCTCTCTTTTTTTAGAAACAGTAGCTTGCTGAACCTGGAAACAAAACTGATGAAAATGAACACAATAAAACCGAACCAGTAAGACAAAAAAGTATTAAAATGCACAGTAGTTAAAAAGTTGGCTGATACTCCTCTGTGAGCTCTTGACTAAAAACCACCCTTTTCAACCAGTGTTAATTAAAAAAAAAAATCAATAACTACTGCAGCTTTAATATTTTCTATTCGGTTGTTCTATTTGCTCATTTCTGGAGCCTGTTTTCTAATTGCCTCAGAAGATCTTTAAAATTCAATCAATTTATCATTTATCATCAACTTCACCTTGAGTGTGTACACTACTTACATTTACCCAGAGTAAAAAAGATTCAGTCATGCCACTCTGCCTTAATAAACTTTCTCCAGTGTATAGTCCCAGATTATATCATAAAGTAATTAGCTCCTGCCTCATGCATAACCCATGAGAAGGGAAGATCAATACTCCAGCTCGTTCTGCATGAGCTTCATTAAGCGCACCACGCGGCATCACCTCGACAGGGTTTAAAAAACGTGTTGGCAGCACCAGCAGCCTCCCTCCTAGTTGACACTGCTCTCGGGGCAGAGCCACATGTCTGCAAACACTCCTTCAAAACGCGACTCGCTTCAGAGTCAGACTGCATCACATGTCTGACTGCCCCTGCTAACCCAAAGGCTAAGTCACATTGAAGTTTGACCCCGCAAGCCATGGAGAAGTGATTATGCAGTGATTAGACTGATGAAACGCATAAAAGTGTGGAGGGTCACAGTACATAGCACTTTTCCTGCAGCCATGCTTAATGTCCTTGCTAATTACAGTTGTTCTAAAAAGCACTTTAAAGCTCACAGGCCATGTGAAACAAAAAAAAGTCAGATTAAGCCCTTAGTGTCAAAAGCAATCAAAGTCTTACACAGCACCATGTGTTTTTTTTGTCTTTGTAAATGTGTATACGAGGTGCGAGGTCATGCTATGCTAGGAGTCTGATGGGAGGACATGACCCAGAGCATGACCCAGACTGTCTATTAGCAGCACAGACCTGCTTCTCTGCTGCCATTTGGCCTCAAGACGCCCAATTCACATGGAAGACTCCAGGCTCAGCTGAAATTCCTCTGGTGTCTGCGTACAAACAGTCCTTATATTGGCACTTGGTTGCAAATTGATTCGGTCCCGTATGATGTGACTGATGTGATACAGTCTATATGATTATGAGGCTATCTATGTGAATTGATTCTTATATGCTGTTTTGCTGAGGTATAGTACAAATGAGTGTAAATATGCTGCTATTCTTGTCCTCTTTAATTTAGCCTAGAATGGGCGTTGTGCGGTGGAGCTGCCGTTTCGGAAGCTTTTCCTCCCTGCCAAGAATCTAATTATGTGAGAGCGCTGAACACTTGAAATTTTCTGGCATGAAATTTGTTACACTCATGCTTAATTAATACAATTAAGCTAAATCCAAAATCTGACCAAAATCATTAGGGGGAAAAAAGGCATTTGTGCATGGGTTTCACTTTCAGATACATTCATCATACCTCTGACTTCATAGACAAAGAACTTGTTTCTACCAGATATGGCAGCTTCACATTTCACTGAGTTCAAACAGAGCATTTGGCTATTTTTCAAAGAATTCATCTGCTGCACATTCAGGAAAGTTGCCCACTTATATCTTAAAATACACCATATGGACGATTTTCTCCCATGTGAAAAATCTCTGCTTGTTACCATAACAAATTATGCATTACTAGGAGGTTTTACAGACTGCAGACAGCCACAACAGACACATATGTTCAAGTCAACATGAATAACACCTTGACAAGCTCCTGAAATTGTGAGACAGATGCTCTGATTTCTACTTGTGAAGGTCTATAAATATCACTTTGTGGAAAATCTACAGTAGAAGCAGGAGGCCTGTTGTTTTTCCTGTTTTCTCCTCTTCAGCATCAGCTCTGCATATCTGTGCCAGCGCTCTCCTGTTCCAGCTGCCACCACACCTCAACCCATGCCACATGAAAGCAGGCTCCGCGGGCAGCTGTTGTCACATTCCCTGTCAGCCCCCGCTGAAGGCCAGACCTTTTGTCAGTCACGCCAGACACAACAACAGCAACTCCTTGCCCATCACTGCCAGAGCTGAGTTGATGTGTTTCGAAGGCTCAGGGTTGACATTTGAGCCCCTCTCGCGTACGAGCTCCTCTGGGGTCTTTACTTAGCTCAGAGGCCTGAGACAGCTGTGCGGTTGCTACTTTTGCACCCTCTTGACCAATTGTTAATTTTCCTGGTGCTTCCCAGAACCAGGTGTAGTTTCTGACTGCTCAGCAGTTTCCTCCTCCTCCTCCTCCTCCTCCTCCGCCTCCACCACAACCGCTTTCTCCACCAACTCCTCCTCCTCCTCCTCCTCCAGTTTTCGAGAAGCAATTCATTTGGGGCTTTCAATCAAATCAGTCACAATGTTGTTGTTAGGAGTTGGGGCTCCCTAGTGGATCATTTCCCTAGTTCCTGTACTCAGACTCAAATTCAGGCATGCACACCATAACCAATGCAATTCAGGTATTTTTTGCATTAAACAACTAACTTTAAGTTTAAATAAAATTTTAGAAATTCACAAAAACTAAGTACAATTGTAATACTGCAATGCTAGAGTATAGAAATTTGAAATTAAAAGATGAAAGCCATTAAACTTTCTAAATGCTCCATGAAATACATCTAACAATCAAAGATATTAGGAGAGGGAAGTTTGCTCTGAAAGCAAAATGTTCCAGAAATTTCAAGGGAAGACCTAAGACTCACTAATGTTATTCTGCACACATTCTCAGAGGGAACTTCTCAATTTGCAGCAACCAGCAGAAATATGTTCAGGAACAAGAGTGTGGGGGTTTGTGGCAGATAAGCCCTGATTTCATTAACATGGAGCAAGATATATTGAGCAAGGCATGCTAAACCCGCAGATACACACACAGGGAGTTAACCTGGGAGGATGAAAACATATGCATCCCTTTAGACATTTTATCTTGTCAGACAATGAAAGCAGAGGCTCAATCATAGCATCATGCCACAGGATGACAGCTTTGTGTGTACTAATCACAGTTGTTTGTGCAGAGCTTGTCACTGTGAAGACGCCATCACTGCTTTCATGGCCAGATTAAAACTTGAAGTGAGGTGAGTATGGCTGAGGGAAATATTGGGACTGACACTAGCCTTCATCTTCACTACACATGGCAGAGGGGGGTGTGCAGGATCAGAATGTAAAATGAGTGAAGGAGGACAGTGAACACAGAGCCGAGCATGGCCTTGTATAAAGATCAATAAAACAAACTAATTGTTAGTCACAGGTTATCCTCTCTGATATTCGGGGATGCTAAAAGCCAGCGTGCTCATGGGAATAATGCAAAGAGGTAGATTATAGCTGCTGCATTATTAAACTTCTGTGAGTAAAGTCCTGACAGAGAGAGAGAGAAGGGGGAATTTCTTGGGATACCGAGCTGGGTAAATATTTAACTGGAGCTTAAACACGACCCACTTGGGGTGTTCTGGTAAACTTGACTGTTGCTGCACATTCACAGACGTTGTACATCACACAACGCACAGCTGGGGATGGCACCCTGAGTGGAATGATGTGTTTCCCCACCACGGATCTGTCAAACCCTGGTGTCACTCAAACAGATACTGAACATAAGGTTTTTCTCTCTTACTATTTACAGCATTATGTCATGTGACTCACTGAAATGAAAACTCAGGGGTTCTTTCTGTCAGTTCCAACTTGGTGATTGGTGCTTTGTCTTCGTGAGCACCGTGGCCCAGATGATAACATTAAATACTATTAAAACAATCTGAAGGGCTGGCTGGCTAATAGCTCCAAAGCAGTTAAATCAGGACTTTAGCAATTATTCACACTGCTGACGGTGCAGTGGCAGTAGAGATGGAGGTGGGGTGCTGTGTAACAGACTTTGAGAATAACTAAGTCTGCTGTTCATGTCACTTCTGATCAAATGAGTTTAGGGCTGTTGGACCAACTGAGCGCAGCCAGGTCTCTGAATTAGATCAACACAGTTTGCAGGTTGGATTAAGACCGCAACTAAGATCCAAATTTGGAGTAAAGTGGCACTGGGGTGTTCTAGTGAACACATGGTGCTTACAGAAGTTACACCCAAGGGCTCAGTTGTAGTCTAGTTCTAGTTTATCACTCATTTGGCTTTAGGTCCGATGATATTTTGCACTTTAGCAAGAGAATTTTCTACATTTGTGGTACAGTCAGTGCGAGAGGTCTGAGTTTGAGTTTCTTTTTTTTACCCATAAGGTCAGGCTCTGGGTTTCAGTCCATCTCTCAAGATTGACCATTTCAGTCAATTCCCTCCAAGACAAGAGGCAAAACAAAAAGAAAACATCCTCACTCTGGAGGAGATGTGGCAGAATCAAGCTCTTTCCCCAGGACTTCAGGCAACATAATAGAAAACCTAAAGCACTTAGGGCTGCACAACCACATGGCACACTACCTTACAAAAACATCTAGACAGCATCATAAATCACATGCGCAGTGTGTCAGCAAGCACCAAGTCTGTGCACCTTTTTACTGGGAAGGAATCATAACACAGCTTGAGTAAAAATGTGCCTCATTCTGCATATAACACCGGCAAAAACAAAACACCCTGCTGTTCCACCCCTGAACCAACATTTCTGCAAAAAGTCAGGTCAAAGAACAGGACTAACTGCGTATAAGACAGGGAATAAATGATTATTGCCATGTTATATTACTGTTGCAATGTAACTTCATGTTATACTCCTGCTATTCTTTAGAAAACGCTGCCCTACAGGTATGATATATGTAACTTCTAACAAAAGCTAAAATGTTATTAGTTTAGTTTTCCTATTAAAGCCACAAATGTGAAGGTCAAAGGTAATTTTGCTACCTCTGTATCATTGGCTGGGCTTGTAAACTTGTAAACTTCCTCACATCCAACTCTAAATAAATACTAGCTTTAACTCTACCGTGTTTGCTGTTGATGAGAGTCATTTGAAGAAATGCTAAGTTAGGAACTACTGTAAGTATTCAGCTAGTTGACTAGTTATGCTAACAATAATTATGTTAAAAGCAAATAACAATGTTTAATCCATAAACACTTTTGCTCTTAAGTTTTGAAAGGCTGAAACCCCTCCAAACTCTATATATTCAGAGTATTTTACCAACTCCAGCCCTTACATCCCCCCCGTCTGATAGATACATTTAAAGCTTAACAGACCTGCTGTGCCTAGGTACGTATGATATGGTTGCTAAGCTATGAATGGACAAGCATACTTCGGAGGAGGGATTTAGCAAACGGCCAAGTTCCTGGAGACAAGAGGCAAAACAAACAGAGAACATCCTCAGCCAGGAGGAGATAAGGCAGGATGTAGTGAAAGCATACCGAAAGACCCAAACATATTAAGAGCTGCAGAGCCACATTACACATTTCCCAAAAAACACATTCCGACCTCCTTTTAAAAAATCTGACTGACTCATACCACATTGAAATGATAAAAAAGGACAATATGCATAACACTTACATATTTGTTATTGATCCAAGTACATGGGTTACTGTGGTGTCTGTATGTGCATCACTGAAGGTTACTCTCCATAGAAATATGTGTGAAGAACTTAGGTTTAAGATTGAAGGTCAAACTTCCTGTCTTTGTTTTTTCCATCCTTAATATAGCAACTATGACTTCATCAACTGGACATGAGCAACATTCAAAATTACAGGCTTTTCTGCAGAATTTTGCACACATGGTCCAAAGAAAACAGTTTTTATAGAGGAAATCCACAGATCCCAGTTAGCAGGCGTCTCTCCAGAAGAAGCATTAGATTACTGTCTCTGTCACAGAGGTGGGAAACAACTTCCTTCCACACCACAAGAGTGTTAATTTACTCTATGTTTTTATATCATCTGTCAAAATGTGAGATAATTAGCACAGCTGCGCAAGTGGGTCTTATTTACTGGCTTGAAAAGCAACAAAAGAAAAATAAAACAAACCTTGGGACTAAACTTGAGTCACCTCAAATATTAAAACTGGATGACCTGCAACCTCCAACACGAGCTCAAATTGAGCCCACAAACCTTTCAAAACTGGCTTTGAGATTCTGTCTTTGGGAGATTTCTCTCCATATGACTCTTAGAAACTCAAGAGCCAAAAATGGACCTAAAGCTCACAGAGTATGGCTCAGGCCTGAGGGCCGAATACATTTGTCCTTTGTGAGTTCAACCTCCTTTTAAAATATCTTCACGGTCAAGCATGATGTCATTCTTTTAAACAGATATTTGACAAAAACATAACACTGTGACTCACTGGAGAAGGGCCCACCTTCAAACTGGTTCATGGTGAACCTTCACAAAGGCTTTTCTTTTTTGTTTCTGCATTATTGCTCAAGCTTGGCAAATTGGCTGGTGTTTAATATACAAAAAAACCTGTTCATTCCGGCACAAAACTACAAATCACATGGATCCATTTGCCTTTTTATATGGTTTAGTTCAGATATGAGAGCGGATGATAGAGAGTGAATGAGAGCTAAAAAGGTGAGGTTTGACAGTACACTGAACCACTAAATTAAATGTTTGAAACAGGTTCAGTCTGTCTTTTTGAGAGAAAACACCTTCTGAGAAGACAAAGCTGTAAAATACAATTCTTGTTTGATTTATGGGCTGCTGCTAAGGCCTGCACACATTTGTAAATGAACAATAAATAACATCTCTATCTGTAAATACATGACATTTGGCAGGTAAAGCTCTGACAAATATCTGTATAAACTGATGGCTATTCAAGGTTGCCTCTGGAGTGAACTACAAAGTGAGTGGGCAAATGCAAAGCCCGGCTTCAGACCCCTGGATCCACTGCTTCAAAGATGAGAGCGACCACTTGCATTTAGACTGTCAACTCACATTAGTACAACAGATAAATCAGAAACATATACATGTATCTCTGCCCATTCTACCTTCATAACTTACATACAGAACAAAGCAGTAGAATAACAGGGCAACTCCTAAAGAAAAAACATCTGTCTTTTTAGATCCAAAATGGTCTGCTGTGTTCATGGTGATGTCACCAACATTGAGTCTCTGCCGTTTGGTGTTAAGCAGTCAGTGTGCATTGGGTTAAAAGAGCTTTTATTCCTGCTGTGTATGAAAGTGATGATGATGAGATTTGTGAGAATAAACCAAAACAGCAAACTTCCTGGATGTAAAGCTATAACGATTAGCTAAAGACTCAGACTAGCCAAGGAAAGATACGGGGTGAGCTGAATTCTCTGTGGTCTTGACATTAATAGTGACCCTGTTTCACATTTATGTAGGTATTTGATCCACTGTTAATAGAAAAATATTCACAATAATATCTTTAAACAGGTAAAAATGTATTTATTTGCCACTTGGGGGCAGTGGAAAAAAGTTTTACCTCTGTTTTTGGGTCTCCACTAACCTCTGAAGTAACTTAATGTATCTGTAGGTAGCACACAGTGGTTTTTTAGCTTTCAGCTGGAAACAGCAGTATGTTGTGGGGAAAATCAATACAATGAGAGCAGTTAGTGAACCAAAGCAACTGTTGGGTCATTGGGATCTACAGATTTAATTCAAATTCTCAGTAGGCTCATCACCACTTTCAAATTGTCAAATGCTTTTCACACTGTTATTTGATATATTTATATAATAAAAAATTGATTGCCAGCATGACTACATCGGAGCCAGCATGAAGAATTTTTGAATTTGGCACCCCCAGTGGTTGTTCAGAGACAACATTTTAGTTTTTAACATTTGAACATTCATGAAAATCACATATACTGCACAAGTTCTGAGCAACAAGCTGAGCCCATTCATTTCCACTGACTTCTGACACAGCTTACTTCACAAAGTGACAAAGATGCGGAAGACCTGCCCTTATAATCACAAAGTCCATCTGCCTGTCTTCCTCTGAGCCCCAGAGATGGACACTGCTCCAGTCTTGTAAACACTGGGAGCCTCAGCTTGCTCCAGACTCCTTGATCTCTCTAAGAGCCACTCCAGTCGAGGGTGTTAAGACACAGAGCTCTGTTTCTACTTATTACCAGTCATGGTCTCCCTCTGGCAAAACAACGTGAGGGGAAACAGGGTGGAGACACCCATGGAGGGAGAGGCTGGAGGTCTTAATTAATCCCACATGTTCCCCAAGAGGAGACTTTCCAGGCAGCCTCGGCATATTCGGCTGGTGGGAGGGTGATGGAGTCCAGCAAACCCTTAGAGCACCTCGCTGCACTTTCCCGCACTTTTCGCCCACACACTGCTGTGCACCAAATCCACATGGATCCGTTTAGCTCAACTATGGCATCACAAGGCACAATTTACTTTTTTGGCAAGCACCAGAGCTCCAGAAAGTCACTGCTTCAGAGAAACCAAAAAAAAGGAACTGAAAATAGACATAGAGAGAGAAACTCAGTCACGAGCTTCAGTGCGAAACAAAATGAACTCAACTGATTCAGAGTACAAACGACACGTTTGAAAAAAAATTCAAAGACATTTTCGTCCTCTTCTTCAAGGCATACTGAATCTGTCTGATTCAGGCATATTACAAAAGAGTCCACAAGCTAAAAACACAAGCTGGCAGAAAGAGGATGGGCTAATTTTAGAAAGCACTGATTTCCATTAGAACTCAGCATGTGCCTGGAGATCATGTTAAGAACATGCTGCTGCAGATTAGTACGCTTGAGCTTTTTTTTTTCATTTTTGATTAATCATGCTAACATGTTAACAATGACCTCACTCTGCTAAAGACACGTGCTCATAAGCAAATGAGTTTCTACAGGAGACTATCACTCTGCTACAACCATTCATATCCAAAAAACTTTGTTTATAGTGTGAGGAAATAATCTAATGCATTTGTTTAGATAACAGCACTGTGGCATTACTTTGCTTTTTAGGATTTTTCATCATGTGTTAAATGTTTGTGCAGTTTAACAAGCTTTAATCTGTCAAATATGATCATTAAAAAAGGAGAAGCAAACTATTTTAAAAGCAATAAAGTGATCACCTGAAAGGTAATAATTTTGGGAATCATTTTGTTGCTCATTACAGGGGAACCAAGTCAGAAAATACATGCACTGACCTCCTGAAGCTTGTTGTACTTTTAAGATGGCACCAGTTTGTGTTGGGTGGCATGGACAGTAGGCTCTCACCCTGCTCACGGATGCACGTGAGAGAGCCGGGGAAGAGGATCTGTCAGCATTATCTTAACCTAGTTGTCAAGCGGTGACAGGACAGCTAAGATGGAAGGAGATTAGGAGACCTGGCCTTTTATTCTCTGGGCTTCTTTGACTCATCAATACAGATGGAGACAGACTGCTCTGACCATATGAAAGCTCTGCCAGAGGCCTGCTGCTCAGGCCTTCTGCAGCTCTAATGGAGGAGGGACAAGGTAGCAGCTCATGATTACGTCTATCTTCAGTGTAATTTAACTTTGCACACTGACCACTGGCTGGGTCTGATCAGGGCTGCGAGCAGGAGGAGTGACAGTCCACACAAAGGGACCACAGAAGTAATTCTATCATTAAGATAACAATAACAGACAAACCAATAAACTACTTTATTTTGTAGTTGCCCTCCTAGGAGTCCCCTCACTCTTGTTGGACTCCTGACCCCTCAATCAAAACCACTACTCTGCAGCTTTCCTCTGAGGGGACACAGCAGCTGGACATATCCTGGCTCGACAGATATATGGCCGTTCCCTGCCGCAGCAGACAGGGCTGGCTTGTGCATGTGCGTATCTTGGATGTTTATTTTACCTTTTTTAAGCCAAAAGAGTCTCATTTAGAGGTCTCTGAAGAACCTCATTGTGTTAGATCATTATTAGATTAAGATATCTGTCTGAGAGTCTCATTTGATCACATCATAAACAAGACTGTCAAACAGTCAGCAGTTAAAAATAAAGAGGCGTCCAGATTCAGACATGTTTGGTTCCTGCTGGATTAACACCATGAGTTTTCCTACTGTCTCTACCACTGTTTTTGTTTGTTTGTTTTTTTTTAAATGAGACTGTTGATATGCTGAATATGAACGACTGAATCATGAAAGTTGTTATGGTATTCCAGAGAAACTGGGGTCTTTTTTATTTAATCCTAGCACAGAGGAAAGCTGCATGTTAAGGCTGCACAGAAGGATGCTAAAACATTTGACAATTACATCCACCGCTAAGGACTAAAAACAAGACCAGTCTGGAGCAAGTCTGGTCTACTGGCGCTACAAGGCTGTAATTAGACACAGCGGTGCAGTAAGGACCATGAATGTCTGTACAAAATTTCATGGCAATCCATCCAATAGCTGAGATATTTCAGTCTGGACCAAAGTGGCTGACCGACCATCCGCCAGATCAACACTGCCATCCCCAGAGTCCTGCAGCTGGCAGGGATCATAATCATCTGCTGTGTTATGGACATGCAAACAGTAGTACATCGGGCCGTAGACCCCGGTGTGATAAGGCACTGTATGAAGGATAAAGACATAGATGATTCAAGTTGTTTTGGCAATAAATTGTGTATCTCTGTAAAGAAGGGGTGTGAACTTGTGACAACATAATTGCGCACAAACACACAGTGCACTAACTGAGATACGATCAAATTACATCTCTTACACTGAAATCTTTCTCTTTTAGGGACCTTTAAAACCCCTTAATAGCAATCAGGATGAGTTTCTATCAGTGGTACATGCAGAATAACTGTAGTTTGCTTTCTGTTGTCAATATTAAAATGGAGACAAAGCAGTTCTGATGGATTTAAACAAAAAGTGTCTCAGATTGGAGCGACATGATCAAACAAACAGACTGTCAGAGGAGTTTTGTGTCTGTATTGATGAAATCTGAACTGTTGGGGCTGGGACATAATAGATATAACACAGGGACAGACTATTTTTGAGAAGAAATGCTAAAAAGTGAATGAAGTCAGCCATGGCCTTATCCCTGATGTTTTTAGAAAAAGGAAATAGGGTTTTTGGACGGCCACACCATGCAGCTCCAGATCCCTAAGCACTTAAACATAATGGCCTTTTCAGGCGGTTTCTGTCTGTCAACTTTCTGTCGGATTCTGAGACAAGTGTTCAAATTCATTTATGTAAAATTTTGTTTATTTGAAAAGCCGTAGGAGGCTTGTGCAGCACGCCCTGACATACAGTGCTTTGCATGATTCCTCGTTTCCCTGAATCTCTACTGTTGAGTGTAAGATTAGCAAAGCCACAGAACCACAACAGCCACATTTATGGGAAAAGCACTATGGTTTAAATAAAAAAGAATTATCCTTTATGACTGTGGGTGAAGCTGCGGGACCACCACACAGACTAAAAATAAAAAAGGTCGATTTATAACTGTGGCCTCATCTTCTGCACTGGCTCAAAGTGAAATGAGAACCCTTCTCCATTTATTACTGCCTGTCACCTTAAGTACTTTCTGAAAAGCAGGAGTGACACAACCCTGCACTGCAATTGTCAATCTCCAGGAGCTCGCTCCAAGCTGGTGACGGATGAGGACCTATGGAGGAAATTACATCGTTATCTAATCTGACAAAGCTAGCCACATGGCACTGACCTGCTGCTGCTGGTTTTATCCCCCAGTGAAAAAAAAATACAGCAGCTCTCCAAAAAAACCTGGAGAATGTACCACATGGATTTTAACGATAAGCCGGGGGAACATTTGGCCCTGATGATCTTATACATCTATCAGCTGCTTTTGGTCAACTTTAGTTTTATCTTCTATGTGACATGAGAGCAGCATGGCGCCTACACCTTAGCTTAGGGGCTGAAGCCTAATGCTGTGGCAGAGTGTGAGCACAGAATAGTAACATTTCAGTGAATGTTTCTGTGGCAAGATGTTAAGGACGAATACTGATGAGCTCCATTTGAGAGCTGAAATTCACTAGTCTCATGGGAATCATGAAATATTTTTTTACTAAGCCTATGAGGAGGTTAAAACTGTGTGAGCTTGTCACAAACTCATTTCTAAGGATGCTGTACACAAGTATCACATTAGGGAGGGATGAGATTCACTTATTTTTTTACATTTAGTAGGAGCTTTTTCATGAGCACAGACACTGAAAGAGCTAGCAAGGAATATTAATAACATGGAAATCGGCAATTTCCTCCTTCTGAGAAATCCACTGCCCTTGCGACATCTCAAACGTGGCAGTGTATCCTCAATCACACATTTAAATAAACAAACCAAACAAGCAGCCAAGATGGGCTGCTTGCACATGGAGCATGAAGAGGAATGACTTAAACCAACAGTTCATTTAACTTCAGTCAAACACAGGGCACCTTGAAGCCACTAACACCACACGGAGGGGGGTCAACACAAGGCTCTAATGGAGAATAACACCAAGCAGTGAGGCATTTATGGTTACAGGCTTGTTTAGTGGACTCCTTGACAAAAAGACAACAGCAGCTCAGCATACATAATCACACACAGGACGCGGATTAGGATCAATGAACAAACATTCATTGTGCTTTTAGACCTTCAATTAAAAGGCCAAAGAAAACCACAGAGTTACAGCAGAGGGAAGAGGAGGAGCAGAGAGCGCAGGGAGAGCTCCACCTCAGCTGGGGAATCAAGTAATGACAACACCTCCGGACTTGCCCATACATTCAATGTAAGTGAAGTTAAACATATGGCAAAAATAAAATGATACAGTTAAGGGGGATAATCCTGGTTATCCCACATTATATAAGGTTTAATTTTTTTATTAAAGATTTAAAACATTAAATGTTCTTACAAGTAAATTTGATACAGATCCCAGCAGAAGTTTTCAAATACCATTTTCCCTTCCTGGAACCATTTCTTTACACACACACACACACACCTGTATATGTATATAATTTGCATTAACACCTGCACTTGGTCAGGGGCACTGACAGAATTAAACCAACTTCCATGCTTCTTTGATGAGTCATCCAAATCAGTGTCTCTGCCTCCTCATGCTTCAGATTCACAGATGAATGCTGTGTGTCTTCTATACCACCAGGCTTGTGAATAAAGGTGATGTTCCTTTGTGTAACTGAGGCAGCCTACATAACTATTTTGCTCCCAACAACAGTTTCCCAAAATCCAGAGGTTCTACATAATTACCCCAGTAAAATGGTTCTATGTAGAGCCATTCAAGGCTGCCACATAAAAAGGGTTAAACACAGCTCTTTCCCAAATTAAGATAAATCTGCACTCGCAACCAAAATCGGAAATACCTTTTAAAATGTCCACAAGAACCTCTGAGTGGAGGACAAATACAAAACAATGCATTCAGTGGGATCTGAATGAACTGCGATTCAATGGATGTACAGTGAAAAGGAGGAAACAGATGTGGAAGCTGAAGATTAGATTCCTGTCAGGCCTGTTCTCATGTGCAGCTCTGCTCCCAGCCTGGTGATATGCCAGCTCCCACTGCCACCACTGACTACCGCTCCCATAATTCACCCCCACATGGCAAAAACTGCTGAACACAGGTCTTGTCCAGATGATCAATTGAAAGTTTCCCCACATTTATCCCCTGGTTATTCCAAAGTATGGACTATTAGGCTTAACAACAAATGATAATCGCCAGCTTGGCTTCTCTTTTTCCAGAAGGGGTTATTTGTCTGGCATATGGTCAACACCAGTGATGAGGCTATTCTGAGGAATTACTCAAAGGTAAAAGAAAGCTTCTCTCTACAGAGCTGGGACCAGTTTAGACATAGTGAGGGGGCCTAAGCTCCTATAAAACAGAATCTAGTTATAGACTCAGATAAGGCTGGGATAATATTGTGATGACTTAACCATAACAAAAAGCTAAATTTATTCATTGTGGTGAGTCGTGGTCATGCTGTGGAGATATAAATAATCAATACCAATGTGTTCTAATTCAATCTCTGTGGGAAATACAAACTGTCAGGTGTCAGTAAGACAGACACAGTAATACACCATGGACAGTGTGTCTGTCTGTGTGTCTGTCTGCATGTTTATGTGAGCCAGTGCTGGCCCCAGATCTCATCCTCCACTGCCCATATGACACCAAGTGGCCCGCTGGCAACAGTGAGACCTGCAACATACTGCAGCCTGAGAATAAACACAGATTCATGCGCCTGGCGCTCTGCTGTACACAAGTGTGCATGAGAGACTGGTAGTTTTAGATCCTGCAAGTGGCTGTCACACAAAGTTGGCGATATAAAAATTTCGTAAGCCTTAACCTTTGCACTTAATACTCTGATTAAGGCCTTTGTGATAAAAGCATGCCACTCTCCTGTGGCTTGCACTGGTAAATGTGTAGCTTTGCACCCCTGCCAAAGACAAGCGCGACTGGGTGCAACATAATGGACTCTTATGTGTGTTGGAGAATGAGGAGGCATGGCCTAGTTCATTGCTCCCCAGGGGGTTCCATTATACGAGACTCAATCCTCTGGACCTTTTACAGGGAAATGAAGGAGCAACAGAGTAAAGTCTTAATCCTCACCCGGGAACCATCTGCTGGGGGATGAACCTTAGGGTTTGAATTTAAGTGAACCCCAGTAAAGGAATGACTAAGATTTTTTTTTTTTAATTTCTGGCCAGAAACAAATCTGACCTTTGCTTTTTTCAAACAACATGGCGGAAATGCTGATCTCTTATTAAATCATGACACATTCATTCTAGATTGAGAGTTGTAACTCAGGCCATTTGCTCACCTTAAGCCCTTGACAGTGCACCAAGGAGTGCTGGGATTTTTTACGCTACAATCCAACCTATTGACACAACCCACAAACACCATATGTTTCCCTCAGTCTCAGTCGCTGACCTGAGACTGAGTGCAACAGCCACTCAGAGTGCAGCTACAGCATTTTCTGCTTCTTCCTGCATTTGTCTGGCTGGGATAAAATCTCGATCATACTACTGAAGAACACATACTGCATTGCAATTTTGTATCTAATATGGATCTATGTCAACAAGCAAAACATGACCTTTGACCCACAATACCTATGGATATTGACAAATATTATGTATAAACTAAAAATGAAAGATTATAAAAAATTACTAATGCGACTTCATAATATCATCCACACATTCAAAGTGTGCAAATCAGCCACAGTGACACAAGGTCTCTAAAATGCTTTAAAACCTTCCAACCTTGGAGGCTGAGGATTTACATTCAGCAAAATTATACTTTCGCAGACAAAATGAGTCTGCAAAGGATAAAAGGTTGGGTGATCTATCGCTACAGTCCTCAGTCCAGGTTAGAGGTTCCAAAAATCCCCTTTAAACCCCTTTCCCCTAGGCTTTCTTTCTTGCAGAAGTGAGATTTAGCAAGGCGTTGATTTAACTGATAATCAATTCACCTAGGAGTTTGCAAGGGGGAAGAATGTATGTGGAAATGATGATTCAGACATCACTCTCTCTGCTGTTATCTCTCTTCCTACAGCGTTCCTCATTTATCAGATGGAGCAGCCTGGGATGAAAGCCGTCCTATGAGGGGGTCCTTGGCAGGATTGGGATGCTGGCTGATAGGCCGGGTGACAATGTAATCATCCTGATTGCAGTTGGTGTGAATGAACCACTGTCAGCTACTTGTCAGAACATAGAAACTCACTTGAACTGAATTAATATCTGCTTTTGAGAGCACAGAGACCTGTTGGCCTCGGTCAAAGGTTGTCCATAAAGCTTATTACCTCCAAATGAAAATCTAAATTTCTGTATGCACATTAGGTGGGACATAGTAGTTTTGTAGATGCAATTAAATCTTTCTGGGGACTCCACTTTGGAAACCCCAAACCTGGAATGATAATAATGCCTCTCCATAGGCTGTGAGTGACACTGTTACTATACCAGCTGAGTGAGCATGAATAAAGCACAACCGCCTGCTGGGCTAATGCAACCATTTTAATTGAAACAACCACTGCCTGTGGCATTTCTTTAATGGAAAGTGAATGAATGCGGCCTAAACTGTGGTCTCCTGCACGATTATAGCGTTGTTAAACTTGCATGGGTTATTGGAAGTTTTCCTTGCAGGTATAATGGCTGAATGGGCTGTCTTGCTGCACAAGTAGGCAGCATGTGAGGCTGCTTTTTTATTTTTTATTTTTGCAAAACCCATTTCAGAGCCGCTCCGAGATTCCCCGTTGGGATGAATACATTCCTCTAAAATCACTTAATCTACCTAAGTGACAGAATCCACCCTTGCAAACTTAAAGCTGTAAATCCACTCTTGGCTGTTTAATCTGGGGACGCACCGTGTATGAAAATCACGGCGTGCAACGAATGAGAACAAGAAGCAATGCAAACTTACGTGAAAACGAAAAATAAAGTGGTCGATCCCACAAGGAGTGTGGCAGCAGTGGACACTGGGATGTATTTGGTGGGTTTAAATCTCTTTCCAGCGCTGTTGGGCATTCTGTAATTTCCACATTCCTCAATTATTTATTCCGATTGGAGTGGCATGTAGAAAAAGGATCCAGTGTGCAGTATATAGGCCTTTCTGTGGCTATTAAAAGGTACAACCACTCCGCCTTTGCTATCGTTTAAGCTGCATATATCCTAGGATAGAGAGGCAGGAATACACAGCGGTCTCTGAGAGCCTGGAAATCCCACCCTACCAATCCAGCCCACTGGTGAGGTCACTGAACCGCTTGAAAAGGTGGAGCCTCTGTGCAAACCCTGCAAGTGTCTTCATAAGAAAATGATCAGACCTGTGATGTTGATTTTTGCATGTCGTCGGAAACCTCTGCGCACTTTAATCTCATTATCGTAATTCCGCGAATATTAAAATATAAGTGTTTCACAAATGCTCCACGGTTCGCACAATCTGGCTGTTCATTAAAATACTTCAACATCTACAAAGCTCTCAAAGTTTAATAAGACTAACCGCAGTTTTGTTAAGTTTCTGGAAGCTGTGGTGAAGGTAACTGTGGTCCATATGAGCAATAATCTGTCGGTCACCAAACTTCATTTACAATTTTGCAGTTCAGTGCCGCTTTGCTTTCCAACAAAACCGAAAACACATGAACCAAATGAGCATTTTTGCTTTCAAAAATCGTCACCTCCCGCTTTCAAATTCGGTTCGTTTGTTACATTCTAGTAAGGATCCACCTATACACAACCTGCTAAAATTACACAACCATTCAATCCACAATCCTCTATCATCAAATAGACGCGGTAACAAGGAAAGAAAGCAGTGGCAGCGTAAAGCTCTTTTAAGGGGTCGCAGTTTTATTAAAATTCTGAGTTAATTTTGTTGTCTTCGATTGCAAAGTAATGTTTTAGAAGCTCAAACAGTTTGCTCTACTTAAATGTTGCACGTTTAATTGAGTTTCAATGCCACTAACACAGACAGCGGAAAATAACCAGGGCTACCATACTGTTACTATTGCGGATACAGGGATTAGGGCGCCCTCAAGTGGCACAGGTTGGGACTTGTGCGAAATGCGAAAGATAACTGTTTTGGCTAAGGCGAGCCACCGTAATGTTTGTGGGGAAACTGCCTAGATTAGCTCGCTATCTCTGGTGCCGACTGTATTTTCAGGTTCTATCTAAGAGCCGCCGCCCCGTAAGTATTTATACCACAAAAAGCTCTTTTGCCCTCTCTGCCGGACCTGAAGTGACTAGTTAAACGCCACTTGGCGAGATAAAGCCATAAATCCGTCAGTAGGAGAGCGCTACACCTTGTCGACAGTAAACCAGTTAACGTTAAGCTCAGCTAATTAGCTAGCAATAGTTTACTCCTTCGGCGGCTCGCAGGATGTCGTACAGGAAAACTTTGAAACTTATTTGTGGGTTTGCTGGAGGCTCAGCCGTCATAGTGTTAGCGGCTGCCGCTGCCGAATCCCGCGGATATTTCGGTGAGCAGCGCGGAGAAACGGTCAGTCGGTGGTCGAGATTAACCGTCCTTCAAGCTGCGCAGCCGGCGTGGACACCTGCCAGCCACACGCCGGCCCCGAGCGGACACTCCTGGGACTTCAACTGGGACAAGTACGTGTCTCTGCACGCTGTGTCTTAACTGATGGATTGTTTGAACGTAGCAAGCAATGCTTATATTTCCTCCGTTTCAACTTCTTGTTTCACTTTTGTGAGGATTGAACGCCACGTCAAATCACTGTCCTATATACAGTAGTTTATTGATAGGCTTTCCACCACGGTGAAATTTAGGTTGATTTGTTGTAATTGTGTATCAGTCTAAATTTAAAAATCTTAAGATAAATGTTGGTGAAGCTGTGATCCTTATTCTTTGAGCTACGTTGTTGTTAAACCATACAGACAGCAATCTTGTGTCAAACTGTGCAAGACGTAGTGATTTTTAATGGCGAGATGTATCGAAATAACCTGATGACTTTAAATAATAGTTATTTTGACCTAGTTTATTATCCCAATATATGCCAACTTCAATCTCAATCACCTTGTCTTAACTGTTTAGGAGGGACCCATCTACACTGTCTAATGGCAAAAAGAAAGAAACGGTATCTGAAGACCCCAGCTCCGAGCAGGACAACGGCAAACCGAAAGCAACACGCAACATTCTGCTCATCAGACACTCCCAGTACAACCTGAGTGGGAACAGCGACAAGGAGAGGATCCTCACTCCTTTAGGTCCTTATTTCCCACGGTGTCAAATAGAAACTTGATCAGGCAGCAGTGTGGGAAATACATTTAGTCAGACAGAGAGCCACAAGTATACTGTGATACTCAAAACAAGCCTAAGTGTTCAGTCGTTCAATATAAAGACCTTTGTGCCTCCACCACCAGGTCGTGAGCAGGCCGAGTTGACGGGCAAACGGTTGGCAGCGTTGGGACTGAAGTATGATGTCCTGATCCATTCCAGCATGGCCAGGGCTACAGAGACTGCAAATATCATCAGCAAACACCTCCCAGGTATGTGGACAGTTAGATGCCACAATGGTGTTTTGGCACTCCAACTACTATGTCAGTTTAATGGACTTCATTGGATATATTTCATACAGAATCTCAGTAAAAGCGAGCACCAGGGGGAAAAATATTCAATTTATATTTTTCATCAATTTTATTTTATTTTATTTTTTTTATGTCCCCCTCGTTATTAACTCGCTATTTCATAGGTATTAGTATGCCACACCACTAGGGGGCAGTAACACGTAGATGATGTATGTGTGTGTGTTTAAAGCAGTCTTAAGCTTAAGTAGTTTTTAACTGGTTACTTAATATGCTTTTTTTCTGTTCACCTTTTCTTTTATGAAGTTATTAGGTCTAGTTAAACCTCTTGAATTATAAATGAAAAAAACAGATTAAAAAAGTTAAGCTCATCATATAGTCTGTATAACAGTGATACCTAAGTATAATGTGATTATGTGCCTCGGTCACTTTGGCCAGCATATATGCCACATCAAATACCTGTTTTTGGCAGCTTAGTATATTAAGTTTGTTTTTTTGGGGTTTTTTTTACAGTATTATTTCTGCAAGATACACATTATTACACTTTACTATATAGCGACCTGGACTTTCCGAGCACCAATTTAAGCTTAAGCACGGATGCTGAACATCACAAATGCATATTAACATTTTTTTTATACGCTTTAAATGTTATACGGGTCCAGGAGTGGAGCTGCTGAGCTGTGATTTGCTGAGAGAGGGTGCACCCATTGAGCCGGTTCCACCTGTCACTCACTGGAAACCCGATGCTGTGGTGAGAGCTACAACCACTCTAGCTCTAGAGCGGGATGTATTTGCATATCCTTGTTCAGGTCACTTTCTGCTGCCCACATGCCTGTGCAGGTGTCCCATCAAGTTCTTGTTTAGGCTTAAAGCTGCAAAAATCGGCCAATACATCAGTGCATTGCTACAGGAATGGCTCATGGGAAGAGTTAATTTCCAAAATGTTGGCATTTAAAACAGCCTGGCTGCTGAGGATCAATGTTCTTACTGCAGTCCTTATTTAGATTCACATTTTGCTGTTGCTACATCATCATAACCAGGTAAATTAAACTTTATTATAAAGAACTGAAAGGGTTTGGTCTACCAAATTGAAAACGTGTGTAAATAATATCTTGCCATACAACTAGTGTGATTTAATGTATTTCATTACATTTTAAATATTCAGTATGTACACTGGATGCCTTTTTAGGAACACTGTCCTGACTACTTAGGATAATTCATGGAGCAAGTGACCTTTTGTAAAAAAAAAAATAAAAAAATTACAAGGCGAACTGTTGACAGTCTGTGGATGATCCAAAGTAACCAGGACATTACTCCTACAAAGATGTACTACTGTTGAGTTTTTATTTCAAAAAATGTCATCTACAAGAAGAGCTTATGACATAGTAGCTCTTAGATCTGTGCTTTATTGCATAAAACTTCATTATTAATACTCTAATCCTGTAAAAAACCCATTTAAAATAATATTTAACAATGCTTTACTGTAACACATAATTGGATCACTAATGTGAACATAACCACTTGCTAGTTTTCTGCCCTCTGCGATTCAGTCTTGATATAGCCTGTAGTAGGCGTGACCCTTTTCCAAATAGTTGGCCTCATTTTGGGATGACACGCTTCCCACATTCCCTACAATGCACTGCAGCATCATGTATTGACTTGGGTTCAAACAGAACCCTGTCATGTGACAAAGGTGGCTTTCAACCTCTCTACCGTCCTCCAGCAGTACCATGAAGATGGAGCTCGCATTGAGGCAGCGTTCCGTCGCTACATCCACCGGGCTGACCCCAAGCAGAAGGAGGACAGCTACGAGATCATCGTGTGTCATGCCAATGTGATCCGTTATTTTGTCTGCAGGTTTGTTTTCGCCGGCAACCTCGGTGGTCACAGCTTAGCCGAAGCCAGGGTGTGGCCTTTTTGCTTTGCAAACCACTGTGTTTAAACTATGCGGCAACAGTTTTTCATAAATTTCTTTTTGAACATTTTGCTTCACTTGTGTCATTGTGCTCTTAATCCTTCTCAATTCCTGTTTGATGTAAATACTGTACCTTCAACAGACTACTCGCTGACTGCTTGTCTTGTGCCTCTCGTTAAGAGGGACATTCAGTACACCCTAGTTAATTATGACATGGGTAAAATATCTTCCAAATGACAACTAACTGGACAGTTTCCCTCATAAGTCACTATACACTAGCTCTTGTATCTCAGCTGCTCATATCTTTCTGTTGATCTTTCAGGGCTCTGCAGTTTCCACCAGAGGGCTGGTTACGTATGGGCTTGAACAACGGCAGCATCACATGGCTCACGATCCGTCCTAGCGGCAGGGTGGCCCTCAGAACTCTGGGAGATGCAGGATTCATGCCCCCTGACAAACTAACACGGACCTGATGGTCCAGCACAATGCAGGTTTCTGGGACTCAGTCCGATGCCCAGTAAGTTGGTCGCAGGGTCAAAGCTCATTTTTCTCCTTAAGTGTCTTGAAAATTTATCGTTGTATTATTTTGTAATTGAACTACCATCGTGTAACGAGAGACTCTGGTTGTGATGACTTCCGTGCCATAGAACGCCAGCAGAAGTGATTCACAGCTGCATAGCAACACCTGAATGTAACAGGATTTTTACACAAGTGACTGATTTTTAAACCAAATAAAGTTGTATTTGTGTAGCTGTTGTAAATGCAAGTCTTGCTCTCAGCTTTACTTGCATCATTTCAGAACGGTGAAGTGAGGATTATGTGTTTGTATGGTGCAGCTGTAATAAATAAAGAAAATGATGAATGCCTCAGTTTGTTATTCAGTGTGTCTCTACTGAAATAAACTGAAAGATCTGCAAACTAGAATAACTGCTTCTTTGTTTGCTTCTGCCAAACAGTCAAGTTAAGTTTACACTGATATCTGTGCAGACTTGTGTATTTATTGAAGACTTCAGCCTAATGGAATGTATTACTTTTTTGGTAAATAGTAGTTATCTTAATATTGATATGCATAATATCGAGTGAGAAACATGCTGTCTTCACTTGAAGACTTTTTTACGGAGGACTGGTGGGGAGCTTTGTAACATGCAGCACAACAGTCACCTAAGGCTCAAAGTCAGCAGAACCAATGAGCTTGTGGTGGACTACAACACTTAAAACTTGGATGCTTAACACTCATCTTCAAACAAACGGCACAATTGGGCCAAGTGGTCATCTGGATTAGTGTCACCAAGTTAGTATCTGACCAAATGTGAGATACGGTCACAGCCTCCCCCATTGAGCCCGAGATACAGCATTAAACAATAATTGTACCACAAAGTGTATTTGCAAACATTACAATGTCACAGTGTAGTTGACCTCTGACCTTTTGGATATAATACAATTTCATCATTTTGTAATATTTAGCATTTTACTTTTCAGTTATGATCAGTGTTTTTTTGTGAGGTCACAGTGATCTTTACCTCTGACCAGGGTTGTTGTCAGCACAAAGGGCATAAAAAGCACATAGAAACATTGGCAGTAAAGTAGGAGTGATGTTTTATTGATTAGTTGAAAGCAAACGAGGTCTAGACATACAGAAAGAGAATTCACCATGAAAGTTATTTTTTTTTAATAAAGCACAGAATGCTAAAAGCACAAGAAGCATGTTTTAAGTTTTTTAGGTGCATTTTTGCAAATTTTCCACATTCATAAACATTCAGAGACCAGAATTAGATCTGTTGTCACCTGAGAGCACAAGAACGACAATACAATCTTCGCAGCGAAGTAGTTTGTGCTCTCGGATAAAGGTTTAGTCCACAAAAAAATGTACATTCAGAACACTTTTCTCTCAAAACTAAGTAAAAGTGGCAATCTGAATATTAAAAGTGATTGGCTTTTATTTGTCCTAGACATAGCTGATAAGCCCTCATACAGCAAAGAATTTTACCTCAAGTTACAAATAGTTTTGATACAGCAAGTTTTTGCAGTCACATTCCACCATGTTTTGGTGAACTGCATAAACCTGCCATGTCCGCACGTGTTTACTGTAAGCCAATATGAAACACCTATTGGTGGTGATTCATGTCATAACTTTGGGTGTTAAAGCTCTATTAAGCGCTAGTTCTGAAAGGACCGCTTTCAAAACTAGCTGATTAAACTACTTCTTGTAATGTGAAAAGGGTTTGTAAGTACTGCCGATTCCTACTGGCAACCATCGCCCAACTCCATGCAGCTTTCAGATAATCAGCTGGGGTCTCTGTAAGCATAAGGCAGCTTTAACAATAAGCTAATAATTATGTCAGGGTTCTGTTACAGCTGAGCTAGTTTTTCAGTTGTTTCGCCCCACAGTAGTTGCAAAATCACTTCTTTAAAGGTGGTCTTAACCCAAAAAAATTTCAAGGTTTAGCCCAGACAAGATGAATCTGAATTTCAACTTTACTGGTGAGTGTGTTTTGTTATTCATACTAATATTGTGGGCAATGCTTGAAAAAGACTGATATCTCAGAAAAATAATAGAAAAAAAGAGCTCAGTCTAAGGCCGTCAGTAGTGGCAGAAAGGAAAAGTCAAGACATGTCCAGGAACCACCGAGAAAGATATAAAAATGTATGCATTTATTGAAGAGAAAATAAAAACATGGAAGATGTTTGTCAGCGTGAGGTTGCCAGTCCCAGATATTTCATGTATGAGCTAGAGAGAGTGTGTCCAAACTGACAAGAGAACTGGTCCATCACTTCAGAAAATTAAGGCAATTCCTGAACTGAGGAAAACATAGGAAATGGCAGTCGGTTTTAACACCATTAATAAAAACATTTAAATTTTGTGCTACTGACCAACATACAAAAAATAACTTTTAAAATATTGACATTTTACTTTTTTTTAAGAACATCTTCAGTGAGAGAATCCCTTTGACGGATTCCACACTACAGTTTTAGAGATGAATTAACTTTGGGGAGTACGGCTTGTATTCACGATATTCAAAAAAGTTGATTCAGGTTATGATACAGGTGCTTCACACTTGCCACAAATAACATTACCATCAGTTCATGGTCCACACCCATACAGTACATAAATTATCAAGGTTTCTTTTTTACCTTTTGAAAGTCTTGAGTGAACATCACAACCCAACATGATGAGAATTCCCGTATTACATAGGAGCAGTACCATACACCATAATACAAATCTTCCAGACACTTGTGCATATTTCTGTTAGGTATGTGGTTTCTGAGCTCGGGTGTAGCCACCTTGGTACAGCTGGGCTTGAAAGGAAGGGTAGGGGTGGGGTTAGGGCTTGGAGATGGTATGGCCGTAGGTGGTGGGAGACAGGGGAGGAGTGGGCAGTTAGATCGGTGGCTGGTTCAAGTGCTTGAGGCGAATGCGCTGGATGTAGCTAGCATTGGCAGGGCTGTAACGGCTGGGGCTGAAGTCTGGTGAGGCGGCGTGCCGGGCGGGACTGAAGCGACCGGTGGGAGACATCAGGCCGCTGACCGGGGAGCCGGGTGTCTGGTGCTGCATCCTGAGACGTGGTTTTACCACCGCAGGGCTGGGCCAGCTAGAAGACACATCAACACCAGTTAGTTGTTACATTTACAGTATTGTTCCTCTGCTTCTAATACTGAAAGGTAAAAGTAGTAGATATTACGGTCCCATGGCAGAAAATGACCACAATGTAGCTGCACAGGTTATGACATGGTTATGTATCAAATCCAGTGACCAAACACTGTCATATTTTGTACATTACATTATGAGATTTTTTTTTTTAAGAGCCTCTCCCACTTTTGTTAGTATGCAGAAATTTTTACATCCTAAGAGAAAAACTATTGATTCTGTCTCCATTCACTCAACGCAACTACTTAAAACACCTGAAAATAATTTCACAGCCGTTTGTCTTCTTGTATTTATTTGCTAAAAGAAAACACTTCCCTCCTTTACATTTCGCCTCAATACCAATTCCTAAAATGTCTTGACTAGTTGCAAAAGCTTTTTGCAACCAAAGATGAAAAGGCCTCTCTGCACTGAATGTTTAATTTCTGTTCTACTAACTATGCTTAATCTTTTTTGAAAAAATATAATTTTTTCAATTAGAGGATTAATTCAGTCCATAATGAGTGACCTTTTCTTAACAGTCAGTATTATGCACCAATTAGTTAGTAAATATTTCAGAGAAATCATTTCAGTGTGGTGTATAAAGACTGCAGAAAGAACCTTTGTGAAGACCGACTGCCTTTACGTAGCCACATTTCTTTCTGGCATGAAGCTTTGAGGTCTGAATACTGTTTCGAAGCTTTTGAGTTTTTGTTATCACATGAATGTTTGAGAGGCAGTGAAGGTGTGTATATTTAACCTGTTAGTATCTGGGAAACTGCACACATGAATGAAGTCAGTGATATCATGGTTCAGCAGCAGAGGCAATTGTACTTTTCTGATAAAATAAATTCAGACATGGAATTGTTTCCTTACAAAAAATCTGATCTTATTTATGTAGCCATGGAGACAAAAAAAACTTCCCTTTCTTGCCAGGATCAGATCATGAACATGCAGTGAAATCAGAACACAGAAATTGCAGAAAAAACATCTATTGCTATAAAATATCAGTAAAGTCTACTGACCTCTGCATGTCTGATGCAGAGTATGACTTCATTGTGCTCTTCCACTTCTGAATGCTGGGATACTTCTGAGGATCGATGTCTATGCCTTCTATTGCTGACAAGACCTCTCTGTCCAACTTGGTTGGTGAATCCCTGTAAAAACACACAGCCTTAATCTATTGTGGAATCATCATGTGTTATAATCAATTTTAACTCATGAGTTGAGGATCATCTAGAAGAAAATATTCGACAGGACTCACTTCTTCTTTCTAATTCAAGTATAAGGACTGTGTCACTTTTTTTTTTTTAAACATTATCAGAGATGTTTACTTGTTCAAGATCTAAGACAAACTTTATGCACTCAGCATAGAAATCTGACTCACCCATCGATGAAAAGTCCTCTTCTAATGTGCGGTGGGGTCCTGGGTAGAAACTCATTGGAGTTATCAAAGGATTTGTAAGAGGACCCAGAGGATCCTGAGCTGCTCAGGTCCCTTCCCCCATGGTCCCATGACTTGGACCTGGCACAGAAGTTGCGCACCCCTGATACTGACCCCTTAGTCCTGCCCAGCACCTGCAGACTCTCCTCTGCTTCAAAGTACTCCTCTGAGCTGCCGCTGCTGCGTCTCTCCTCTGTCCCCCCCAGCCGCTCCACGGGCTCGTTGTCCTGACTACCAGGACCAATGGACAGGCGGTTCAGCCCAGAGCTCAAGTCTGTGGCCGAGGAGGAGCCGTAGGAGTTGCGGGCCTCCCTGTGCCGGCTGCCCCCACTGCTCCTCCTCTCTCTGCAGCTGGTGGGGCTGTCCAGCGGCTCTTGGAGTGACATGCGCTCAAACTCCACCATGAGGTTGGAGATGGGCGACAGCCGGCAGGAGGAAGACGGGGAGGTGCGAGGGGTCACCTTATCTCCATTGTGAGTCCTATCTCTGGAGGAGGCGCACGCCCCACTTTTGCAGACGACACCGGGTGACAGGAGGCCGTCGTCGCAGCAGCACAGCAGGTCCTGCTCGGCAGCTGTCTCGATCAGGTCTGCCCCGCGGTGGTGCAGGGCCATGGGCAGGATGTGGAACTCACGGCCCCCCACCGCTCCCTTCAAGCCGTCTTTTGATGCAGCAGAGGAAGTGATGCTGGTGAGTGCTGCGTTCTGCCGGTTCTTCATCTCCTCGAGGCTGATGTCATCACCCTCGTCCAGGAAGGCACCAACAGAGATGGAGTTGCAGAACTTTTTGGGCTTACCTGCAACCAGGGAGGATGAATGACCAAAACAGACTTACAGTCATTATTACAGTGTAATTTAATCATAGACTTCTTCATGCAGTTAGTTATGTAGCCTTGCTATAGTCTTTGTCTATTTCATATTTAGCATTTAACGGGAAGTTTATTGAAATAATTAAATAAACCAGGGTGGATGATCTGAAGTATGTACAGTCTATTTCCATAATTCTGCTATTTATGCTTTTTTATGGACATGCAGATTTCCCAATAAAGAACAGGTGAAGTTACCTGGGGAGGGGGTTTTGAACCTGTTGCTGGTCTCATTCTCCCCGGCCTCTTCATGAGCCAGTGGGCTGAAATCCCTCTTGCTCAGATACTCTTCCAGCTTGCGCAGTCCCTCAGCCGATGACAGATCCACAAAACTGTCCAAAAAGTCCCAATACTCTGCCCATGGATGGCCCATCCCATGAGCCAGGTCTCTGTACAGAAACAATAACATGTCATTTAGATGATCACATACGGAATTCAGCCATATCTCTATAATTATTCATTTAAAAAAAAACAAAAACCAACAAGTTCTCACAATTGTTGAAATTAAATGAAGTTTGCTTAAGCCACACATTACGACTGCAGCAGTAATCAAACATTCATCACAATCAGGAATTTGGCTTCTGACTATTAAATGTTCATGATCAATGCGATATTGACATTCAAAATGTGAGCTTAACTCACAGAATTCTCTTCTGCATATCAAATCAAGCACTTCCCTGACTAATAACCAGACACCAAGGGGCAATTGATGAATTTTGGCTTGAACTGTGCCTTCGCACCCTGCAGCTGCAAGGTTAAGTTGCTTTTTCCAAGGAAGAACAACAAAAAAAACCCAGCAACCTGTAATACAATGAATGCATGAAGGCTGAGAAGAATAGGGTCTTCTGACTGAAACGTGACCTCACTGAAACCCTTGTCCAGCGACAATGTAGAGCATTAGTCAAACCAGCGCTCTGTTGCTATTTCAAGCAAAAGGTTTTAGCACAATTTTATCTAGATTTCATTTCTTAGAGATGTGCTATGAATAATGACCAATCTTATTTTGATGCAAAGATTTGTACATTAGCCGCAATGTAGCACAACATAAAAATGAAAGCAGTGCTCTTTCTGTTTATTTGTTCAAGTCCAGTAATTATTTATTTTCCCAATATCTGTGAATAATTGTAATAAATAATTACAATCTCAATATTGATCAAAGAAATTACCATTTTAATTTTAATGATAATGGTGAAAAAATATATACAGACACATTGAATATCTAATTCAGATGCCTTCAAGCAACTTCAGTAAAAAGATACTTTAAAGCTAACTTCCTCATACATTGTTATTTTATAAACTATTATATTTTCTATCAAAGATTCATTTGGTTGCCAATTTATGAGTTACATCAAGTTAAAACTGAAGCAGTCTAATTAACAGCTCTACATTAAACCCTCTCTTTATAAAAGTTAAAACCTTAACAAAAAAAAAACTTTTACAGAAGTGTTGATTTAAGTATGCTTCTAACATGTTTTTTTTTTTTTTTTGTCCACCACTACTATATGAACAATGGTAGGCAAAAATGTTATTGAAAACAAAATAAAGATGATATTTAACAAAGGATGCTCTATCTTTTTACCTAGTGTGTGAAGCACATGGCCAAAGACATCATTATCCTGAGAGCAGAAAACTATTTCCTCTAGTGTATTCTCTTCATGCAACATGGTCAACTACAAAATATCCGGCAGCATCACCATTTTTTAAGTAGTTATATATAAAACAATTTAGGACATACCTGCCCACTCTCTCTGCCCCACGGTCAGGATCTGACTTAAGAATGCGGTGAAAACGCTCCGCCCGTTCTCTGGGCGGTGTCTTCCAGGACCGTCGAAAATCATCCGCCTGCCAAGAAGACAATAATAATGTTTGTAATGATGCATTGCTATGACACAGTGATGGACTTAAGTTTAGACTGAGGAGTAATCAGGTAAAGAACTTGCTTTTGAAGGGCTCAGTGGGCCAGCAAAGGCTGTGACAGTCATCACAGGATCCATAGGGCTTCTTGAATGCCGCTGGATCAGCGACAGACTTTCTGAGGACTCTGGAGACCACAGTTCACCAATGATGGGCTGAGAAGTGTTGTCAGCTGCCCTCAGCAAAGGGATATAGCAGCGATCTGTGACACAACAAACAATTTAAACCTTAATAACAGGTTAAATGAGGATGACTATAATTGAGAGAACTTTCCAGAAAAAGGGCTCCAATTTTTTTTTCTTTAGAGGGTGGCAACAATGGAAATCAAACCTCAAGCAGCCAATTTATATGAACTCAAAATTAAAATTCGATGTTGATTGCTGCTGTCAAATATCTGTTGCATGTGGTGCTGTCAATCTGTGCACAGGGCAGATTAAAAATATACTGTGTGTAAAACCTAATGCAAAACATGCTGCTCACATGCCAAATTCATAGCTGTAGCTATAAAGTAAGCAACAATGCAAAGTTTACTTGTTTATACAATAGAACCAACAGCCAGTCCCACCAACAGTAATCAGGCACAAAGGTTAACATCAAGGTATACAGGACAGATAAACAGAGCAAAAAACAAACTGAAGCACATGGCAGAAATCAAACTACATGGTGGAACATGGTGTTTCTTTAAAAAAAGTCTTTCTCTCTTTTTAAATTATTTTTTTGGATTATTTGCCCTCAATTGTGATATATTAAAAGACACACAGGAAAGGGTTGGAGAGAGTGGAGGGGGCTTGACATGCAACAAAGGTCGCTGGTTGGAATAAAACCAGTGTCAATTGCAACCATGTGATCACATGCGGGAACCATTCAACCAAAGCGCTCCATATTTTCCATCTCTGTGTGTGAAAGTTCATTAATGAAACTTGGCTTTGTGCCCAAGAAAACAAGGGAACAGGAACAAAGACTGCTGTATATAAGAAATGTGTGTGTCCTTACCTTCCAAATAGTCAATTATCTTCTGCTTCACTTCCTGGTACTTATTTTTTCTGCTACAGATAACCTGTGGAAGGGAATAAAAAGACAGAACAATTAGCAATATATGTACAGCTGACAATGTGGGACGATGCTGGATTAGCTGGGGAAAGTATTTGCTCATGCTTATCTATGTTTAGCCTTTGATGTGCAGTCAGTGACTGTTGCCAAAAGATTTAAAAAGCAAGCTAAAAGGTCACAGCTTCCAAACCTGAGTAAGCATAACTCTACCTCCCCCAGAAACAACTGGCAGTTTGTCAGTGTTCAGCAGCACTGTGAAAGGCTGAGTAATTGATAGACAGATTTCACATGTACATCCATAAATGCTTTCCTCTTCCCCCCAGCAACGACGACCGTGACTATGCTGACACTTGTTCATGTTACTTGTTTAAAAAAAAAAAAAGGTTAAAAATATAACTTCTTACATCACAAGGCCTCTGGCCATCCTTGTTCTTGCAGTTTTTATCGATGAAAGGATGCGAGCACAGGACATTGACCACATCTGGGCAGCCGAACTTACAGGCAAAGTGGAGAGGTGTTTCAAAGCCCTGTAACAAACACACAAAGAGAGCAAAATTAAACATATACACAGTAGCCTTTTTTCTTTATTTGAAAGAATTTTTATAATCTGCATTTGCTGGTATGGTGAAAGAACCTACAGCCTTATCTGGAGTGTTGAGGTAAAGATCTACAATGTAGCAGATTCGTTTCTGCAGCATATCTTCCTGGTCATCTGGGTACATGAGGCGCATAAATTCTGGGTTTTCCAAGGTGTCCAGCAGCAGCTGGGCGATTGCTGCCTGGTTCTCCTTTGCTGCCACATGCATTACGTTGTATCGGCAGCCCTCCTAACCAAACAAAACAGTGGAAAAACTGTATGGATTAGGACATAATCCTCTTTAATCTCTTGTAAACATGGAAGTATGGCTTTATTTTGTCCAGAAGCAGCATCTTACCTTTATGACCAAGGATTTATCACCCAACATTTATTTTAATTTTTAAGCAACAAGGCCTAAGAAACAATAGCTGAAATTCATAATATAGCAGCATAGAATTTGTTCAAAATACCACTTTGAAAGACCAATTTTATACTTTGAACTTTAAACAAACAAACAAGAAAAAAATGAATCATTAAATGGCTGGTAAAATTCATTAAGCACACACAAATTTCATCTAGGGAACCACAAACTTCCCAGTACCATTAGCTGTAAGTTTGGCTTGATATGTAAAAGACATTAATTTATCAACAAATGACAATATTCCAGGGCTGTACCCCTCTACTATGTCAAAGACTTTGCACAGAGTTTAGCACACTAAAACGGCATTAATAGTTCAAACAATGCCCTCTTTTAATTTGACTACCAGTTTTTATTTGAGTTATGTTTAGGAAATTGGTTTAGAAAGTTACAATAAACAGAGAATCTGAGACTAATTACATCAAGAGGTTACTTTTATGTCTTCACCTGCACGATAGTGGGATTATCCCCTGAGCCTATAAGATAGCGTGGGTTGTTATACACCAGGTCCCTGAAGGCAACTTCGTCACCCTTCTCCACAGCTTTCCTCAGTTTGAATGTCAGGTCCTGGGTCCGTGGGCTCTTGAAGCTGTTGGCCCGCTCCCTGTTAATAGTGTCAACCTCGATGTTTTCTGATGTGGAGGACAAAAAGACAGTATAGGGCACACGTGCTATCAAAAACTTAAATTACTGTTCAAGGGTAGTGTGCCCCATGCATCTATTTGTTTTTCCATGTGTGTCACATGATATCAGAGTAACTAATGCTTACAAAACTTAAAGGAATGATGCATCTCTCCACTGTGTTGACATTTTCAAAAATACAATGCTGTCACTAAAAGGCAGAAAAAAAAGGCGTAAAAAGAAGAAAATCACTAAAATTACACGTTTAATAGTGAAGGGAGCATCATCCTGACAGAAAACAAATTCACCTCAATTTATCCCTGCAGCTTTCTGTTGTCCATGTTACTGTGAGTATTGGCCCAGAAGACCACCATGTCATACCTTGATTAAAACTTAGACTGGATTTCCAAGGAATTACAGAAGGTTTAATGGGGGTGCCTTCGTACAGAGACATTGTAGCTACTTACCTTTACCAATGACCTGGCCCTGTTTGAGAGGAGATACACAGGGTGTAGACTTGTTGGGGGAGGGGAAATAGTCACAGATCCCCTTAGCAAACTTCTCAGCATCCTCACGGTTAGGAAAGGCTTTAAACCGTGCTCCCTTCATCATCTTTACAGCTTGAAGGGCATCTTTTTTATCTGTGTACACATGTGCTCTCTCTATTGAAAAAAAAAGAGAAATACTAATTGGCTTTATCACATTTGTTTTCCTTTTTTCCTTTGTTCAATTTTCCTTGATGGTGAGTACATGATGTTTCTAGGTTTCATTTATCACTGTTTCTTAATGCAGCCGTTAAAAGACGCCATGTATAAGATTTAAGAACCAACTACAGTATAATTCCTACAAAAAAAGTTTAAATTGGCACTGTGTACTGAATGTGCACATTCTGGCCTCCATCTCTTTCATTAATTCCTGATATTGGACCCCTCATTAGTATCATCTGTTGTATTCTTTTTGACCCATTAATTAACATTGGGTTAAATCACTTGGAAAGGATTGGACTACATTTTTTGCTACACTTAGGCAAAGTCATGAGAGTTGCAAGTAATTGTACTTTAAGCGGTGCAGATATATTACATACGGCAAATTTGGCTGATGGTTGATGAACTTTTTCCCATTATTTTGCTCTTCTGTCGAGTGACATTATATTTTGCTAAGCATCTACATGTCACCACTTTTTCCTTCCAATTAAAAGTCAGCCCAAATGGATTAACATTATCAACACTGACTTTTGTGGTAGCAAAAGATTAATGCAGATCAATACTCTATTCCAGAGAGGTCAGACAGTCAAACTGCCCTGCTGCTTACCATCAAAGAACTAAAAACAAATGCTTTCATCCATTTAAACAAATATCGATGTGAACAACAACTATGCTCAGTCTGTGTATTTCTTACTGGATAAATAAAGAAGAAATGTACTGTTAATTTAAAATAAATTTATAAATTTATCACGTCATCCTGTGGTAACACCAGATGTCATCATCGAAGCATGTTTTTCTCTGGTATTTTTTTGAAGGGGGATTTTTTACTTAATTTAACAGCAGACAGTTAAGAAATAATAGTAAACATGGGGAAAGAGAAAAAGGAATGATATGCAACATAGGCCCACTAGTAGATTCAAACATAGGAAATTATTATTACACTTAATGTGTCCTAACCACCAGATGTCCTCAAAAAACATGTGTTCACTATGACTAAACACATTAGAAAATAGATTACAAAACCTTTACTGAAACAATATCCTCTTGTGCCTGAGAATTACTGATTGCAGTTAAAATTAATCAACCCATTTGCAGTGTTGACATGCAGGAATTTCTCAGTGGTTGAACACCACTGGCAGGTTAATAAATGAGTCGCTGTTGACATTGTGTAAGAAGTCTTTTGACAGCAAAGCATTAATTAATAAATTCTAAAAGAAGATTTAAGATTAAGATACCTCACTGGGTTGTAACTTGTTAAGTTACACAGAACATAGGTAAGGTCTATGCTTTTTCCATTTTAAAACAGCTTTTACATAGTTGATCACTTAAACAGATGAACTGATGTTCAGACTGATAACCAATACATTGTGTACTTTCCTGACTAGCTGAACTACTTCTAATTTCGCGTGAAATAACACTGGATTTCCAACTACTAAATTCTAGCCATGGCACAGGAGTTTTTTCTACACTCAGCCTGTTTTTTTCTTGCAAAAGACCATCTGGCAAGTATACTGCAACTTTTAAAACTCTCAATATGAAACACCACATGAAGTGAAAAGAGGAGTCTCTCTTACCGTTTCTGGCCAAAACATCATCCCACAGTGGACATACTCCATAATAAAAGGTCGGAGACACTTGTGCAGGTTTTGAAGGGGTTTCTGTTTTGGACTGAGAGTTAGGGTGGTCAGCAGAGTTGTTTGAAGTCGTCTTTCCTAAGAGCTCTTCCTCCTCAGGAGGGTTGAGACCCACGCCGTAACCAAAGTCCAACTCTTCCCTGTCAGTATCAGTACGGTTGCTGCTTGTTGCAGCAGTGGTGGCCACGACTGCTGAAGTTGCACATGACAAAGGTTTGGCATGATCGACAACTGAGGCCACACTGCCAGAGTCGCCTGCTGAGTTGTTGTCAGATTCAACGGTGCTGCTCTCTGGCCCGGCCAGGACTCGAGCTAACTTCCTCTCAAAGGTGGCTCGGGTGGTAGCTGTGATGGGGCCACATTTGACATTTGCTCGGGCAAACTCCTCACGCAGTTCATCGGCACTTAGCCCCCTCAACCTGGTCAGAACTGCCTCCATGCTTCAGCTCCCTATAACACACCACACAATACACTTCAGCAATAATTACTAAACAATACACAAAAAACTGCCATGTAAGGAACTGTGATACTTTACTTACTTAGTTTTTTTTAGTGTTACAGATTCTATTAATATTTAAGTATTATATCATGATGTAAAACTTTGCCTACTTGGTGTTTCAACACAGTTACTAAATATGATTTCTCCTTGCCTAATTTTCTTATCACTTTTGAATGCAAACTAAAAAAGACAGTTCTGGTTAGACTAAGATAATATCCGCCCTATTGCTCCATCACCCTTACTTATAAACTTACTGACTGACAACATTTAAGGAAATAAAAAATATGTAAAATTAATCTTCAACAGTCTTAATACATTACTTCATTAAAGTTGTTATTATTTGGTGAACACTTTAGATGGGTCATAAAATTTACAATTACAACATAAACCAAGACAAAAAACTATGTAGTCCCATACAGACTGTAAAAATGTATTGCACGGCTAGTGTGAGCTCAACGGCTACAAAGACTTTCATACACAGCAGTCCCATTACTGCAACAAAGCAGATGCTGCTGAGGCTACATATAGCCTTAATACTGACGTAACATTTATCTTTCCCTTACCAATCACACCACTGTTGGATGAGCATCTCCTTGCTAGCTTGCTAACCAACTAATCAGCTTTAGCAGCCGGGGAGTGTGCCCGACAAAGCTAGCATGAGGGACACTGCTCAGATGAAAATCTTAACTGACAGAGTCAGCGCGCAATTAGGACTGAAACATTAACGATTACAAATCCATAGAAGAATGGATTAATTATAATAACATTTGTCGGTTCATTCGCATGCTGTCACGCCCAAGTATGTCATTCGAGTTTGGTTTTCGGGCTGTAACGGAAGATATTTGTTACGTATTCGTGGTGATGAGGCCGTTAAAAATCAAAATGTACGTAATGACACTCTGTAACAAATGTGTACCTATACTTACCAAGGGACATTTTTATTAAATACACGCGGAACGCTGAAAAATCGTTAGTTTTGCACAGAAAAAACAGTTGGATAGACACAAAGCTGGAGACGGTCTGGAATAGTCTCATTGTTTACAACATGTTCTGCGCATGCTCAGTTTCAAGGGAGGGCGCACGCTGCATTCCCTACCTGTGGGAAAACTCAAATATAGGCCAGACGACTTGAAGGTGACAAGCCACTGACATGAAGCGAATTATCACAATTCTCTCTTTAATACTAAGCTGCGATAAACAGGGTTATTTGCAAGCTAACTTACGCCGTCATAAGAAATTTTATGAAAATGGATGACCGCTGAACTTCCTCTGCAGTTAGCTAATTTCGTGTTGGCCGATTATTTTCGGTAATGTAACATTCCCGTAAAGAATACTAAAAATACCGGCGGGTGTTTTATGCCGATAAATTATGCACCTTGTTTGATTTTTTAATGAAGTTACAATATCAAACTAATTTAAATATGTGTTGTTAAATGCCATTCCTAAACAATCAATTTAATTTAACAGTGTTCATATTCTGTTACATCTGAAAGTTTTTGTGCCTTGACATAGTAATGGATTTTATTCAAAAGGTTACAAAAGGTTATAATTTAAAAGTGGCTTGAAATTGCATTTGCCTCTTTAATGTTCATGCTTTCCATAAGTTATGAATGTAGCATCTTGCTATACAAACAGATGTGACTGACGTTAATCCAAGGAACCGATAACCTAGAAAACCCATGTTACGGTGTTTCTGGTTACAACACTGGACTAAATAAGGAAATGAAAATGACGAATTAGTGGGAATATAGTGCGGGTACAAACACAGTGCAAATGAGTTAACCATGCTGACACAATTCTTCCCCGGCTAACTTGGTCAGTCGTACATAAAGTAAGCCAACAAAGACATGACAATTCCCACCTCTCAACAAAACACTAGTTATCAGGTAGGAATTAAGTGGATAGATAATTGTCTGTTACGGTAGCAAAGTGAATTTGCTATCTAAGTCCCCGGTCTTGGAGCCTGAGTTTGCTAAGCATGCTATTAGTCATTAGCCACTTAGCACGGCAAGAAGCTAATCACCCCTGCCACCGGTTAGCAATAACATGCGTTATGTGTACAGCAAGAGCACAATTTTCATTCTTGCCGCGCATATTACCATAAGAAAATGTATCATGGTTAACTATAATGGACTGTTAGTTGCAATAATATTTCAATAATGCCATACCAACCACCTCCTCCTCTCTCCCCGGCTACTGTTGCTAGGTGTCTTCTCACCGCGACGGTTTCAAAATGCAGAGAGCAAGGACCCAGTTTGGTCTAACATAGTGCCTGAACAAAATAATGGCTTAAACGTGAGTAAATGAGAACTTCACACATATTTATAAAGTTTTCGTAGACGACATTCACTAAATGAGCACAAACTGTAATGACAGTTGAATAGTGCAATTTTATGATAAATACAATCACATCTCCCAACACATGTTAAAACATAGGAATGAATCCATTTCATTTTTGAAAACCAAAAACAAGTTACAGCAAAGCAAAGGTAGTTTGGAAAATAAAGTCGAAAATAATTTTAAGTACAATATATTTATACATTTGTTATTTGCTTCAATAGGCAATCTCCTCATACTATTTATTATCCCTTTGGAACTTCATAAGCATACCATGGTGTTCAGAAAAGTTTTTTTAGTGTGGGAATGAGCACCAACATACCAGCTGCAGCACAGATGCATGCAGAAAGCTACCGCACCACCCTATGACCCCTAAAAACCTATATTTTTAGTGCAGCTGTACCAGAATGACCATTAGCTTTGATTTGTGGTTTGTATTCGATAACTTGTATTTCATCTCTGTTACACTATTAAACAATTACGTTGACTTTACAATCATACAAAAAGGGAAGTGTATTTATATATTAACCTCTGACAAAAAAAATTACTTATTCCCTTAACCATGAAACAGCCATAAAACATCTGATTCAGGGATGGTCATTTTTTTCTTATACAGTATGTACCAAATGTAACAGAAACATGAACACATCCATTTGCACCTGCTATTGAAAGCAGCAACAGTTTTCCTTAATCTTACATTTTTCTCTCTCAGTCAGTTAAGTTTTGATCATCTAGTGTGCAATATGAGCTGATGTGACCCATTTATTTTACAATAAACAATTCTTCAGTAAGGATTTGCACACATATACAATTTAACATACTTAATCTTGCACACACCCTAAGCAGAAACTCGTTCATTCAACCAACTTAGTCCTTTACAGCATATTAAAGATTGCTTAAGGCTTTTTTGCATACAAATTACTGCAGTCCATGCTAGACAATAAACCTTTGTACAAAACTGAGATTAATGTTTTTAGAGTTTAAAAACCCAAGGTGATATGGTTACAACAAATGCAAGAAACACTGCATTTTAACAAGAGGTGATACAAAAGAACTGACCACTATTTGTGCATAACTTTGACTTCATGAAACGGAGGGATAATGTTTCATCAAGAACTGTATGGAAACCATGGGGATGTGGTACCACATCAATTAAAGATGAGCAACTTTACTTGTACACAGGCACAAAGAAATGGAAGAACAGTTTGTAGCCAGTCTGTGCAGACTAACAGTTTGTTTCTGTTCCCAAAAACACTTTTTGAAACAATGTCAGCCATTTTTAAGCAGCATCAAAGCCACCAATGTCATATCACAAGGAGGATGATGACTGAATACCTAAACAGCGGAAACCTGGCCCATTGGATCAGTTTAACAAGACCACATTTGTATCTATGACAAAACTAAAGATAGGGGATCCTCTTGAAGAGGCTGTCAAGTAAGCTGCAATTCCTTAACTCTTAATAAATAAATGTGACAATAGCATAACAAAAATATAAACAACCGTCAAATAAAGAGGAAAGAATAAAGCTATGGTATATAAAGTATTACTCTGCGAAAAGCACGTCTGTGCTTATGGGAAAATGCCAAATGTTGGCAGCAATTGTTAAGAAAAGAGACAGGGAATAAGGGGCTAAAAAGTGCCTTTGTGGATAAAACTCCACTCTCCCTCCATTGGCCTGAGAAGTGTTCTTCTGTTATGATTGCTGCTGTTCTGCTTCGTTGTTATTTTCCACCACCATGCTGTTTAGTGGTGTTGATGATTTGGAGATTTTGTTTTGAAGCTCCATTTGAGCCAGATCCTCCTCTGTGTTTGTCCATGAGTTCATTGACTCATGTACTGTTACTGTGTGTTCCTCCATCTGTCTTTGGAGACTGTCCATCTCCTCCCTGTGAAAAAACAACATAACATGTATTTCTGGCGTTCTTTGGATAGGTGAACGACATATTGAAAAGCTTCATGCAGGTATGTCGATAACATTAGCCATCTCACCATAGACTATATATCTATATATCTCACTATAAGAAGCTTACTTGAGCTGCCTTAGACAGTTGTGTAGGTTGTTGAGGGGTTCCTTGTTGACAGAAGTTGATGGTTTCAACAACTCATCCAACAGGGAGGCAGGCACTGGGCAGTCTGGGATCTTAACAGGTGTCACTGGGTTTGATGGGTTCCCCTCACTCTTTAGCTCCATGCGCTGCTGCTCCAGCAAAACCATTAATACAAGGATGAATTTAGTCATCTATCTTCAGAGGGTATTTCTTATTTCGACATTATTTCGAAGACAATGCCCTCTGTCTAAAGAGAGGGTTGGGGCTTTGTGAGCATTACTCATGGAAATCAACGGGTACACCCCAGCTACATAAAAACATGGCTGTAACTCACTTTTTTAATGCAAAAAAAACAATACTGTTTTTCAATTATTAAAATTACAAACGTTTTCTAATTTGATGAGATGATAGCATAAACTGAACACAACTTTTTCACAGAGAAAAATGAAGTGCCTTACCTTCCTTAGACGACTCTGTTTGAGGTCCTGTTTGAGTTGCTGGTTCTGCAGCAGGACCGTCTTCATGCTGTTTCTCAGCTCCCCCACTTTAGCCTGCAGCATAAACTTGTCCTTTCTGGTGCTGCTCAGCTCCTCCTGCACAGACTCCAGCTCCACCTTGATATTCTGAGACAGAGAAGTAATCTTTGTTATACATTGAATTTTATTGTATTTCTTCTTTGAGTGCTTATGTTACATTCAAATGAACACTTGCCTGCAGAGCTCTCTGTAGGTTGTCCAGCTCCCTGTGGTGACATTGCTCCATCATCTCCAGCTGCTGCTTCTGAGCTTCTATCTCCCTCTGCCGCTGCTCCAGCTCCCACTTCAGGTCCTCCACCTGATTGAGCAGTTAATGTTGGACATCAGTGTCACAAAGTTGTCCGCCAACAACAATAAGGGCTGAGTCAAAATAATGCCGAATATATGAATTAAGACAACTGAAACCTTTAAACTCTTTATGAAAACCCAAAACATTTCAGGCTAAACAATACTAATGATTTAAAAGAAGGAAAAAGAAAAAAAAAAGTAATCACCTAAACTGCATCATATGCACCACATCACAGACTGAACACCACTACTTTATTTTGTGTAGTCATTTAAATAAATGCCATCGTTCTCCCATATATTTCAGTCTGATTCTCCTGTTTAGAATTCCTACCTCTTGGTTTGTAAGTGGCTGCTTGGCCAGTTCCTCATCCAGTTGTTTCTGGAGGATCTGAAGTTGTGAATGAGCCTCAGCAAGTTCTTCTTGAAACTTGGAGACCTCCTGAGCGTGCTGCTCATCCTGAGCCCTGCAGAATTAAGTATATTTAATGGTAAATGAGTGGTAAACTATACAACAAATGAGGATTTTACAACGACATATTACATTGAAAAGTGCCAAGATTACTGTATTCTTTTATGTGGAGATTGCACATACTGTAGTTTGTGGGATTCAGTCTGCAGAGCTTTGACCAGCTCCTCTTTGGCCTGCAGGTCCTTCTTGATCTCTGACAGCTCCAGCATGGCTGCCCTGTAGTGCCGTCTATTGTGGGCTGCTTCAGCCTTTGCTGCTGCCACCTAAAGGACACAACACATCATTACAACCAGGACAAACCAGGATGGCTGATTGCTCAGGATGAAAAAATGATGAAAAAGCCACTGGGGACTTACTATCAATGCATGCAAAAATTTACTTTTCTAACTTTTATATTTTGAAGGAGCCTCTTTTTGTGTCTTAACTATAATTACTCTAACATAGTTACTTTACAGACCCTTAGGATCATTTGAAGGAAAAAATGAAACTGATATCCAGTTGGCATTACAACTTCAGGCACTTGAGGCACCTACCTGCTCTTTCAGGTCCTTGACTTTGGCCTTCTCTTTTTCCAAGGCAAGCTGTAGAGTTTGTACCACCTGCTTCATTTGCTGGTCCTCCTCTTCTTTACGTTTCAGAACAGCTTGAACCTAAAAAAAAAAAATAAAAAGAAAACAATGCAAATCAAAAGTAAAACAAATAACTCAACACAGGGGTAGTCCACAAATATATTAAAACTGCAAATTTAGTCTTCACCTGTAAGTTGAGCTGGACAAGATCTGCCTCTCTCTTAGCTAAAGCAGACTCCAGAATGTTGGAATGCTCCCTCAGTGTATTGTGGGACTGTGTCAATCCAGCCAATTTGCCCTTTTCATGTTCCAGCTCAAGTGCGAGCTTCTTGTTGGCATCTTCTAACTTTCGAATCCGCTTCTTAAAGCACCGTGACTCTTGAAGCTATGAAATCAATTCATGTCATGAGCACAAAATAGCAAACATGAACTGATTGATTATATTAACGAGCTGCTCATGCAGGCCTGTGATCTGCATCAGAAAATGAAAATATATATACAGGAAACAGTTATTTCCTATTAAACATATAGATTAGTTCTAATACCTGAATGAAGCAACAAAAACTGACACAAAGTTCTCATTGTTCACCTCATCCTCGAGCTCCAGGACCTTCTCCTGGTATTCCTCCAGCTCTGTGGAGGTGAGGGTGATCACTTCCTGCAGCTCCTTCTCTAGCATGGTCTTACTGTTGGTCACAGCCTGCAGCTCAGCCTGCAGAGCTGTAATTTTCTCCTGGATGACAAATAAAACAACACTGTATTTTTCTATACACTATATTTGACTTGTTTAACAGATATCCAAGATTATTCACAATGAAATAAAGTTTACATAAACAAAAAATCAGGGGTGTTAAAATGGCGTTTTGTTTCAGTGAAGAAAACCAAAAAAAACATGGCCTTTTAACTGTAACAGTCTTCCTAATTCAGACTGTGGAATCACTTACACTACAACAATCTGACCACATACAAATACTACATAACTTCAGTGAGAAATGATTAGTATTTCTTAGTCTTCAGACAAAAATCTCTTCACTGCATTGAGTACTCAAAAACAGGTGTTATAGACCTTGTACCCCAGATCTCTTTAAGTTTGTAGGGTGTCAAGAAGAGTCCCACAGATGGTCACACATACAGTACCATATTTTGAGCTGTAAATGGATGAGAGCTGATCTACATTTATAACATGAAATACTTCTCTCGCTCCTCTCTAACAATGATGCTTTTCCTAATGCTGATTTCCCAAACACTGTACCAAATGATATTTTTAGCTGCAAATTTAAGGCAGCTCTGGCAGGTTTATATAGTACCTGTAAGACCTGGTTGTTCCCCCCATCCGACACCTGGGCCTTAAGTTTGACCAGCTCTGCCTCGGCCGACTCCTTGTCAGTCAGAGCCTCTTGGAGTCTCCGGCTGAGGATGCCCACAGCGTTCTCGTAGGCCTTGTGTTTGGCCTTCATCTCCTTCTGAGCACTGGTCAAATCTGTCCCCAGCCGCTTCATGCGTACCTTCTGCTCTGAGATGGCCCTATATGATATACATAAGAAACTAAGTTGCTAAAAATGTCCATGTAGAAATCAGGTTGTTCTGATAGCATACCATACAATACATACAGAAAAAACATGATGCAGGTGTGCAGGTTGTACATGTTTAAAATCACATTTAATTTAGAGATAAAGATACAAAGAGTGTAATGGTGATGGATGTACTTTTCACAACACATGTACTGACTCATGTGTCTATGTGAAGATCAGGAATTATGTAAGCAGTGCCCACTATTCGCATGTATAAATAGCACTTGACAACAGAGGTATGCAACATGGTCCCAGTCATTACTGTGGAACTCAATCAAGCTCTGAGAATGACTCACTTTTTGGCTTCTCCTTCCATTTGCTCCACCTGTTTTTTCAGGGCTTCGTTCTCTTCTGTCACTGCTGCAAGCTGGCTCTGATCAAACTGCAGAGTCTGAAGTGGAAGAAAACATTAACATTACATTTATCATTAAGGAATTTTGTTAATTAAAATTCCATCAAAGGAAAATATTTATAATTACCTGGATCTGGGTCTCTAGCTGGTCCCTCTCTGTCTGAATGGCTTGCAGATGGGCCTCCATATTGCTCATCTGCTCTTGGACTCTCACCACCTCCTTCTGTAGCCGAGCCTGCTCCAGCTCTACCTTCTGCTTATCCCCCTGAACTCCCAGCAGCTCCTGCTTTAGGTCTTTCACCTCTGCCAACAAACGCTTTTTGGTTGATTTGAGCTCACTGATCAGCTGGTCTTTAGAGCTGGCATCCCGGCGGTAGGCTTCCACCATCACCTGGAGATTCAATGTGTCTTATGAAATGTGTATTCTCTCCTTTCAAGCAGTCAAAGTAGTTTTGTTCATATCTGTCCTGACTAATGCAGTGGGCAAAGAACTTGCTGTTACATGCTGGTGATACAGGGAGAAAACTGCTAAGTTTGAATGCATCACTGCATCATCTTGAGGCTTAAATAGTCTTTAAAAAATGTCATGAAAAAAGGAAGTCTGTACATGAATCCACCTTCTTCCCAAACAGCCCTGTGCTTGCTTCTACCAATAACACAGGCTATACCAAACACTGTACAAAATATGACAGGATAAACCAAAGGAAAATTGTAATGCAGGTTGTTTGTGTTAAAGAAAAATTCAAATTATTGAAAATGTACAAATTTTAAAGCAGGTAAAGCTTTACAAGTGTGTCACTTTCCTGCACTTAAGCACAAACTGAGCAGATTAATTTTGATCTTTCCTACTAACCAAAAGGGCATGTAGCATCTTCAAAACTGACAGTGAATACCTAATATTACTCATTTTTTTTGTCTTGTACTCTTTTGACAAGCAGCTCATGCGTCATGCTGTCCTGCTACATTACATCACACTCCATTTATGTATTTACTTAAGATACGAAATAAATAGATATTAGTTTGTTGATAATGCAGGAAAACTTTTCTTTACCACCAGTGGTTTGCTTTTCATGGCCTGCCAAAAGCAGTTACAATACAATTTGATGGGCTGAAATGAATGTTTAACACAAGTCTGAAGGAGCTACAAAAACTCAAGTCATGAAAGCAATCGAATACAATTCACATTTCTGTCATTCTGTCAATTAACTCCACCCTCTTTATGACAGCCTGTCAGTGCAAAATGAGCAGCAACCACCACTGCTCCATCCACTGAGGCGTGTCAACCAGCGCTCCTCTGAAACAACGGCCATCTGGTTCTACAAAACATCCTCCCACGACGGCATCAGCCAAGGCCAGCTGCTAGCTTCCCGACAAGTGTCTCAGAAATGAATGAAAAGTTTAAACAGTCAACTCTTCTCCCCACCTTCTACTAACTCCCCCCAGTAAGAGAGAGCTGCAGGAAAAGACGGCTTACTTTTTGTTGTTGGAACTGCTCCTTCAGCTTCTGAGCTTGTTTCTTCAGGGAACTATTTTCCTGCTGAAGAGTTTCAACCTGTAACAAAACCATGGTCCTTTGTTATTTACAGCATGTTGGTGGAGAGGTAACACAAAAAGAAATAGAATGATATTAGAAGTGAATTTGGCCTTAAGCCTTAAATTTTTATACAAACAGATTAACCAGAACATATATATCTTACAGGTGTCACTACAGAAGTAAAGAGAATATAACAATGCCCACAAGGGAATATCAATATTTTATGTAAAGTTACTGGTGATGGTTTAGCCAAGCTTTTTTTTCATTCAATCTGCTAATGTTTTATTGCTTTTTAAGTTTCTGTCTGTATCATACCTGATTGGCTTTGACCTGAACTTCCTGTCTAAGTTGATCCAAGACATCTGAAGCTACCAGAACGTCCTCTCCAAGCCGTTCAGCGCCCTCATCAAGCTGACTCTTGTCAGCCCGGGCTGCCTGCAAGGCCACCTCCAAGACAATCCTCTCATTCTGGAGAAACTGGATGTTGTCGTCCTTGGTGCTGCTCTCTGTCTGCAGCTCGGTCAGCTGGGCCTCCAGCTCCAGGTAGCGGGCCTCCAGCTGGTTGATGGACTGCTCTTTGGTGTGCAGGTTCTCCTGAGTGGTGGTCAGCTGGCGCATCAGCTCCAGATGCTCTTTCTGAAGTGACTGCAGCTGCATGTCCTTCTGGGAAAGGGTCAGCTTCACCTAGGTGGGAGTGAGTGTGAAAGGCAGTTTAGAGCAAAATACAACAAGAATTTTACTGCCCGTACAAGGTATCTCACAGTTGGCATGACTACCTGCTCTAGTTCCCTTTCCATGGTGGTGGCTGTGTTTGCAAGTTTCACTAAGCGTTCTCGCTCTTCCTCAAACTCTTCCAGTTTGTGCTGCAGATCTTCTTCCACCATGGTCTTTGCATCCTGGATCTGCTTGTAATTAGCTTCCTGGGTCAGCATGTCAGCCTAAGTCACAGACATTAAAGGTTTTACACAAAGATTCATTATTACAATAATACTATCAAACAGTTGATAAAAATACAGGCATCTAATTATCTGATAAATATTTTAGTGTGTATAGATAAACCTGCTTTTAGAGGTCCTTTACTGAATAAAGACCTTTGGGTATGAGTTGTTTGTGCAAATAAGTGCAAATTTAGAAAAGAATGTTACCTCAATGCTCTGCAGCTGAACAGCAATCCGCTCTTTGTCCTTGATAGAGCGGTGTTGGGTCTCAGTAAGTTGGTGAGACAGAGACACATTTTCCAGCTTGAGATGTTCCACAACACCAATCTGAGTCATCTGTCCAGCCTGGGAGACAAAGAAAAATAACAACACGTCTGTCTAGTAAATTCTTGTCTGACACTTTTTAGAGCTTGATTACAAAGAAAAACCACTGCATTGGCGTCCACTTTACCTGCATGTTGGCCATTTCACTTTGCAGCCGCACTCTTGCCTCCTGGGCCAGTGCGAGTTGCTGCTGGTACCACTGTCTGACCTGCTGAAGTGAGTCAATTTCAGCCTGGGATGTCTTCAGCCGGCTCTGCAGAGTGCTGCGCTCCAGCTGGACCTGCTGAAGCTGGCTCTGAAGACCAGCCATCTGCAGGCGTAACTCCTGAACTGCAATAGTGAAAGACCAAAACATCTCATTTAATCAAGAGATTTTTTTCAAACTGTTGATCAGGATGTTCCCTGACACTATTTTGGGTGGTTCTTTACCTTAAAGCAGAATCTGAACAACACTTATCTCTCTGGAAATATATTATCTCTCTCTGTCTCTCACCTGTGCCATCTCTTGAGGTTACAGTGCTTTGCATCTCTTCCACTTTTCCCATGAGCCTGTTATATTGCTCTTCAGCCACCTTTAGGTCATTGCTCAGAGAGGCCAGACTGGCATTTTTACTCTCCAGATTACCCTGGAGCTCCACCATGGCTTTCTCTAGCTGGCTGCAGTTCTGCCGCAGTGTGCCAACCTCTGTAGAGAGGGCGCTCTGCTTCTCCTGGCTCACCTCAGCCTCCTCCTTCTTGGCCTGCAGCTGAGCATTTACCGTAGCGAGCTGGGCCTGAAGCTCTGTCTTTTCCTTGAGAGCCTGGAGGACAGGACAGTGGAGTCAGCACTTGTGCCCACTTATTTTTAGTGTTTATCCCTTTTAGCAAAAACAAGTAAGAAATTGAAATTATTTAAAAAATAGGTACAATATATAAACGACATACATGGTTCCAATATCATAATCCTTCAGTTATCCATTTTGAGATAATAATAGTAACATTTGTTTAGTTAATGTGTTTTTCAACGTTTTATGTATGGTAAAAACAAGACTAGTTGTATCTTGAAAGCAAAATGTACAAGTTTAATAATCACTATCATAGATGGCACAATTCAGTATAGTATATCATGAGTTTCCATTACGCCACAACCGCCAGATATATATTAAATCATGTTAGGAGTAGTTACAGGGTTTCCAGGATTCAGATAAGATAATGAGTCAAACAAGTCTACCGTTCAACAGGTGAACAAAAAAGATGGGATAACACCGTTAAATAGAACAATCAAATGGTCAAGGAAAGCCATTACAAATGATCTCATATGGAACAATGAAAGACATGCTAACTTTTTTGTGTGAGTAAACGTGCCATTTTTAGTGATTTTCATGGTTTGTATGCTTTTTGTCCAGAATCTGTACAAATGGATGAACTTTGCTGAAAAAACATAAAATATGAGTACAGACATCAATATGTTTTGTTACCTGATTGGCCTCAGATGACAACGATTCCAGCTGACCTTCCAGTCTCATTTTCTCTTTCAGCACCTGCAGCATTTCATCATGGCCCATCACTGAACTCTCCAAAGAAACACTGAAACAAATGGAAACAACATTAGTGAACAGTAGTGATCAGTTAGTTTGCTTAAATTTGACCGTGAACACAAAACCAATGCCTAGAAATGCTGTAAGCAATCATTACTTCTTTCCTTTCAATATGAAGATGACAAATACCTGCTGGAGAAACTGTCCCTGCGGCTGCGAGGTTCTGCTGTCCCTTCTCTCTCCTGCTCCAGCTCCATCAGGTGCTGCTCTTCACTGGCTGCCTGCAGCACCTCCTGAAGGGAGGGGAACTGACCCATGGCCTCTGGGGCAATAACCCTCCCCTCCACTGTGTAAGGTCCTCGCTGCCTTTCCACTGCTGCAGAGAGCATGCCGAACATCCCCCTGGTGGACACGCTGCTGTAAGACGAGCTGTCACTGTCATTGCCATCGTTTCCTGGCCTCGTTCCAGATTCACTGCCGTCAATTTCTGAGACATTGTCCCCTGTTTGGAGCGAGGTGCCAGGCTGTGCCTCTGTATCACAGGTGCTGCCCTCTGACATCACGCTGACCTCAGACAAAGTGGATACTGAGCTAATGGTTGACTGCAAGGAGCTCATGGTGTTGTCTGCTGTTTTTACTCCTCCTCCTCCACCTCCTCCTCCTTCACCATCATTCTCAGGAGACTTATAGTCAGCCAAGGAGTGGATCTTGCTCGGGCGGGGTGATCTGGACTTTCTCTCCTTGGAAGGGGGAATCCCTAAGCTACCCAGTTTGGGACCACGGGGGACACTGGTCCTTAAGAAAGAATACTCCTTGGTCATGGCAACAGTGTTGGCCCTGGGCAGAGCCTCAGGATGCAACATGAGTTCTGGATCCAGGGTGCTGAATGGCCTGTTCTTGGGGGTGGTGCGGTGAGACTAGAAACAAATAAAAAGAATGAATGGTGCTGCTATCCTGAAAAAATATGACACAGTAAGGGTGTATGGCCTAAAACACACAGATTAATGTATTAATTTAGTAATAGGGGTGAAAGAAGCTTTTCACCCCTATTACCCCTAAAAAAGAGCAAAAAGAACAAACACACTTATATACTGTGGGGCCAAACCTGCATCGTTGGTAAACATTTCCCTAAGCTGAAAAGCAGCAGCCACTTTACCTCTTAAACTGTTTATCTTGTGGGCTACATTCGCCATGTTCAGAATCTTACTTTGGCAGACTGCAATTCTTTCCACAAGCAAGGAGCACACAGCATACACCTCATCAATTTAAAAAAAAAAGTGAATATTGAATGTTCAAATAATGCTGAAGCTGGTTGAGAAAACATGAGGACCTCGTGGGCAAACAGAATGAAAGTTCAAAGCAAACTGTGCTGCACCGTTCACTCACTCTCTCCTTGTGTCTCTGCACCCTGTACTGTTTGAGTTGCTCCTCCAGACGCCGGCGAGCCTCCAGGCGTATCTTCTCCTCATTCTCCATCTCCAACGATGGTTTCTGGTTGGCTAATGATAGAACAATATTAGGCCAAAAGAAATGTTTCCTATTTTTACATTCAGCACAAATACACCCCTTTATTTAGACCTGATTTTATAAAAAATGTGATGTAAAATGCTCACAGTTAGCTGCATGTTGCATTCCTACTTCAATGTAAATGCTTACATTATTGTTTTTGTGTGTTTTAAACCGAAGCTTTCTGGAATCCTGTCTGTCCACTTTACCTGACAGCTGCTATAGGTGACAGTATGAGTGTTATAGTGCACATTATACTGATATTTCTAAAGATTCTCACACTGTATTACTCCATCTATTCGCCTAGTTAGTTTACTGCAACAGTTATGCAGTTAGCACTACCATAATTGCCAGAAGTTTAATGAACACTTCTCTTACTGCATGGAACAGATGTGTCATGTTCATGTTCTGTGTGGGAGTCACAAAAGGAAAGCAAACAAAGTCATCACAGCTTATGCCAAGCCTAAAAATATTGCATTTCATAACTGCAGACAAGGCAAATGTGCCTGTCTCCAAAATACCACCAAAAAGACAACATAACAGAGAGATTAGTTCCAAAATGCAGCCATTAGTCAAACCACTGTTCCAAATGAAGCACCCACACCAAATTCTAATCAAGCAACCAAATGCGCACAAGGAACAGAAAGCAGGTAGACTCAAAGCAACCCCACAAAAATCCCTCTGAACCTTTCTGTTCAGTTTAACACAAAGACAAGAGAGTTAAAAACGAACGCAAATATGAGTCAACACAGCAAATCATCTCACAACAAAATGAGGTTAACTGTTAACTAGAGGGGGATATAAAGAGGGCATTCACTCCACATGAGTTTATGCTTACACAATTCAGTCTCCTGCATAGGTATACTGAGTCTGAGCGACTGCAATGAATCACTCGGGTGAACCGTGACCCCAGCACTAGCCCCCTCAGACTTCTCTAGCATCATGGGTGGATAAGAAGCCACACCTGGGGAGGGCTCGTGGGTCTGGGGGTTGACAGGGGAGCTTGCACTCTTGGGAGGGGCTGTAGGAGGCAGGGACCCATTTATATGGGTGTTCCTTGCAGCGTCAACTTCTGCCAGTTGGTCTTCATTTGGCATTGAATCTGAACTGACAGAACCTGAAAGGGAAGAGGAAGAGAAGCCCTGAGGAATGCGGCAAATATTCATGATATCTCCTTGTGAACTAAACTATTAAGTGAAATTTATCCCATTTGGCAAGCTGGTTGGGAACCTTTTCAAGCCATAACAGCTTAAGTGAAAAGGGCAGTTGGAAGCACTAATGCAGCATATGGTGATTGAAGCATCTGTTAGTTGCAACTACTCTTGTATAACCAAGTGCCGTTAGGGTTCATCTTGCAAGGCAGGAATACTTAAAGACACTGAAAATCTGTTTCCTTTGTCAGCTTCAAACTATGGACTGTTAGGTAGAACCAAAGTTACAAAAGTTTAATACCAAAGTTTTATCAGTTCTCTATCAGTTTTATTTCTCTGTCAGACTTGTTTTTTCTGTGCTCTTCTCTCTGGTTAAAGGGAGAGATCAATGCTTTAAATAATTGCATTCACATAAATGTGGCAAATTTCCCCTTAGGGTTCAAAATATTCTCATATTTCCTTATTTTGTCCCTTAAAGCTTGACTACAGCAAACTATAGACATAGTGTGCCCCTGATTTAACTAATTAAAATTCAGTTCAGCTATTTCAGACATTAGTTCAGAGGGCTGTGTAACAGAGCAGTAGAATGCCTCAGGCTGTGTGATAGCCACCAATGGGAGGTCATGCATAGCAGGATAAAAGTATAAGATTAAAGAGATACCAGAATTATTTCTCTTAAGGGGATGGAACTTTGCAGATCAGTCAGCAGAGTTGAAAATAAGCTAATAAAAGCATTAACATTTCAACAGGAATGTACAGTATTACAAATAAGACAATAAAAACCATACTTTCAAAGAGACCATGTAGCACAGGCCAGACATGTTTGCTATTAATGTAACATTTGATATAATGTATATAGTTGCACACACACAACCACAACACCTTGTTTAGGATGACTGCTTTCACCTAGGACCAGGTCTCTTCAAGTCTTCGTGCAACATTACCTCCTTGATATGTACACACTAGTGTCAGAAAACTAGTATCAGCTCTACTAACTCATAACGAATATGCAGTGTTAGTGGAGCGGTGGTAACATTAGGACATGATTTTAAGCATAACCTTACATTAAATGACAGCTAACTGTACCACACAGAGACAACATCTGTACTCACCATTTTGAATTTCCCCCTTTGTGTTTTGTGTGTTATCAAGCCCTTGTTGTTTCAGCTGTGTTTCACCTTCCACAGTATGGGCTTCAGCATCTTTGGATTTTATAACATGGTTTTCTTGATAAGCATTAGTCTCCATTTGAACTGCTTCTGGTGCATCAGTATCCATTTCCATTGAGAAACTGAACAGTCACAAAACTGATGGTGCGACTCTGAAAATTAACTTCTCACAAAACCATCTTCTTAGGACGCAGGCCAGCTGGGTGCATGTCAATGTCCAGGAATACTTCTGATCACAGGCAACACTAAAAAGAGAAAACATGAACGTCCTTTAATAATGTGCAGCGCTTGTTTGGAGAACATGACACATCATAAAGCTCCATATACAGTACAGAAAAGGTTGTAGATCCTAAGGAGTGATCTCTTTTGGACAGTAATAATGTTATGCAACAACACAGCGCGCTGTTACTTACACATGAGCTTTGTAGCTGGCTTTGTAGGTAAGCAGATTGTGTTGCGTTAGCTATAGATTAACTGGCAACTACCACTGAATTCATTTACTTATAGATACAGAAACAAACACAACAAAGTCCGTCTACGAATATGACAGGAAAAAACTTTTTATGTGTCGCTTTTTTTCCGCTCGGCTCATTCTGATGGAATGACAGAAACACGCCCTGAAAACCAGCACACATGTATTGAAATGCAACCATTTCAACTGTCAAAGTTTAACTGAGATAAGATTGTTGTGGATTTCCGTTTAGGTGTGAGAGCGACAGCTGCTGCCTCTAATAGACATTTGCGGAATGAGCTCAAACAATTCAAAGGCAATAAAATACATGCTTGTATGCTGCTGGACATTCATTCACAGACAAGGCCAGGTTTGCATATAATAATTTTAAGAAGCGTATGGCATTAAGTTCAACTTTATTATAATTGGATTGTATGCAGCTGTCCGTCTAAGTTGCGTCAGCAGCGTATTTTTCGATTCATAACCCCTGCATTTTTTAAGTTAAACAAGAATAATATGCTATTTATCATTTTAGCCTCTGATTATAACCTTTGACAGCGAGGCTGTGTTGCTAAGTTAGCTGGAGTCGCCAGTTTAAGGTACATAAGAATGAGACAGTCATTGATAAAAGCAAATGTTAAGGCTGTTATTCTCCTCTGAAGTGTCGAGTGGGTTTATTTAAGTATTTAAACGACAATGAAGACGGACTTTAAGGTGGGTTGATAAAACTAGCACGCGATGCTAGCGAGAGACAGCTAGCTAGATGTGTTTACGACAGGATCTGTCATGTCAAGCTAATTTTGCTAACTCCCCTGCTAGAATCGCCAGCGCCAGTGTAAAGGAGTGATTTTTCCAATAATATAAATAAATCGCCAAACTACCTTCTGTCGTGTAAGTATGTAAACCCCCTCAGATGGAAATTATAAAATGACAATTTCGGGCAAACGCTTCAAAGGACAATAAATGCTCACCTTTTTCTGCGAGCTTCGCCTTTCACTACGTGGCTGTTTGGTTTCCGTCCCTTATCTGTCCGGCTGGAAACAGAGGGTGCATACTCTTCTGGAGGAACAAGTAGAGCGAGCTGCTTGCTGTGGGTGCTTAAACCGTTCAGATTTGAAATTTAAATATCGATTGTGTTAATTCCGAGATAGTAATATTGCACACATATTGTGCACTGATGCATTTATAGCACAAGTCATAAAACTGAACGAACTTGCTTGCTGTGGAGCTGTCGGATGTGATTTACATGAAGCCGAGTAATACTCCCGCATCTAAATAATGTTGCATTTGTGGCGTCGCCGCAGGATGGCGGTATACACAAACCTGTCTCCGGTGTTTAGGTATTTTCTGACTCCACGGCACAATTTCACTCCCCTTCTTGTAAAAAATCTTTACAACTAGTCCATACAGGAGAGAATTTATGGTGGGAGTCAGATTTAGTTGGGTCACTTCACAAAATCTGACTCCACCTTTATATTAACAATGCTGAATGTGTCCCCCACCAAATTCACTCAGCGGGCACATCCGGACCTCCAGTACTGACCAAGACTGGACATGCTGATTCCCTGACCCGTAGTGGACATAATATATTAACATCAGTGCAACTATAGCTTGTATTTGGTGCTTTAAGATAAACTTCAATGGAAAAGATACCTAGCATACAAAAAGCTTTAACTTAACCAAGTGTTTGCATGAAAACTGGAGATCTATGAAATTAGACAAATAAAGTTGCTGGTGTGTTAAAGAGGTCAGAGTAGAATCAAAGACATAGAGGAAACAGACTCACTGACATTGTTTTGAGAAAACGCACCCTGTTTTACTGTTGCAATAATCAATTTACACGCTCAGAACATTTGACCTGTGAGAAAGTGGTCTTGGATAATTTCAACCCATTTTCTTCACACAGATTCCTTCATACAATCTTCGTCAGTATCTGTCGGGATACATAAAAAATAGTGATAATAGCTGTAAACCTAAAAGTCTACAAGGACTTTTTCTTCCTTGTTATGCATGATTACCATGTTTTGTTTTTTTTTTTACAATTTCTCTTGCATCAAAAAATCCAGTTGGATATGTATGAATCCTGCACTTTAAGAGAGCTCAGAGTAAATAGCTTAATTTGTCTGAATTTGATATTATTATCACTCCTATGATAGTAATGTGATTGTTTTGCATTTGTATATGATTTCTTAGGAACACTGTGGAATGAATGGTCTCTGCTTTGCAAAAGAGGGGTTAGTACAGCAAAATTAAGAATCTGGAGGAAAGCTATGGGTGAGGCTGCAACACTGTCTCCCTCTAGTGGACTTCCTTTAAGTAGCAACTGAAATTGATTTTTAACAGGGTAGTCACAGTGGACAATTTTGACACATGTATGAGAAATTTTAATATTTCCATTAAATTTATGTGTGTTCATGCCACTATACCAGCATGCAGGTCATGTCACAAGCCTTGGCCCCATAAGACATTATTGTTGATGATTATACATTTAGCAAGTTAAAAATTTCCCTGTGAGCGAATTCAATGAGGCATTGTCAGGAACACAGCTGCTCAGGGACATTTTCTTGGGGTGAAACCTGGGCAGTTATAGAGAACAGGTGATGAAAACTATGACTGAGTTTAATTGATAATAATCATTTTAAAAAAATGTTTTCACAAGAAATTTGGCTTTGTGCAACTCCTTAATAGGTTACAACTCTGAAGAGTGGATTGAGTACATAAAGACAAATGATCTGAATATCAGCTAATGTAAATTTTTAATTTTTTTTCAAGTGCTATTGATTTAATTCAGCACTTACATCTATCACATCAATTTAATTTAATTCAGAAACTGTCTATTGCATATAACATCTTCAACACAATGCACATATTTTAAATGTAACTACAATCAGTGTTTTTCAACCGGTGTGCCAATTTCACCTAATTGATCTAAAAAACATTTTTTTGAAAACTAATTAATTATTATCTGCAAATAACATGCCGTTGTCGACAGTCAATCTCTCACGGCACACCAGTGTGATGCGGCACGCTGTTGAAAAACACTGAACTACATCTCCTAACAATGCAAATTTGACACAAACAATCAAAAGAGGGAACAACTTCATGAACTACAAAAATCTATTAATTATTTACAATACAAAGGGTGTGACTCAGCAGTCTTCAATAAGCTGAAGTGTTGGAATTGACCACCTCATCAATCACAGAAGTGCCTCTTCAAAGTCAATCATTCTTCTTTAAGCTGAGTCCTTGCTGCCGTGGTCTAGTTTTGGATCAGTTCAAATTCTTGATGTGGAATGAAAGGAATCAACAGAATGGCTCTCCTCATCCTGAGCGTGCCTATCAGAGTCAATGTCAATAGACCTTCAGTTAAAACACAACACAGGCAGCAATGGCTTACTACAAAGTGTAAGTACTCCCCAGCAGTCCTCAGCTTCTAGTGTAACACCTGTGTCTGATGTCAACTGAAAACTTTGCAAAAAACCCCCAAACAAACAAACACTGAGATCTTATGAACTATCACCTTGTTTTGTTCTGCTCTTGTTCATCCATTTCTTCCAGTTCCTTTTTGGACAGTTGTTCAACAATTACCATACCGATGCAGTCTCCCAAAACATTGACAATGGTGTTGCATATCCCTCTAAAGGACATAAATCATAGTAAATTATGAAAGCAGAATATAAAATGTAGCTACTTAACACTGTGCATTGTTTCATATATTAACTTCAACATCTAAAATTTTGTCTCCACACATAAAAACACCTTCCCAAACTGTTTGTGTAAATTTTGACTTGAAGCTACAGGTTAATCTTACAGCAGGCACTCTACAGCCACCATGAAGGAAGCATCCTTCGTAGGTAAACCCATTACAGTCAAAACAAAGAGGGTGGTCATCGCTCCTGTTGTCGGCATCCGTGCTGCTCCAGAGGCTGCCGTTGTCACACTGCAGAACAAACAGACAACATGTTTTTTCTTGAGAACGGGACTCATAACTGCTGACTTTAAAAAAGGTCGACCAATATTAACATGGACCTCATTTTTCTTGTGTGTTTGTCTCTATGACTTATTTTTTAAATTTACATACCCAATGGTGATTAACTGGCTGAGGTTCAGAGAGATTTCATTGTGTTGGGCAATGAAAATCACAGCAGCCGCCTCATAAAGAGCAGTTCCTTCCAAGTTGACGTTTGTCCAAGTGGCCAGCATGAAGCGACTGATTCTGCAGTCAATGTTGATTCTTTCTTCACATTTTTGGAAAGTGAGCGGCACCATGGTGGAACTTAGAGACAAAATGCATCCTTTCTTATTGCACTACCATGACAAATAACCATATGATACCATATGATAATAACAGAAAATAAACGCCAGTGATGGACCATCAGGCAGCTCAGGCTCTGAAGTCTCTTCTCACCGGGACGAGGTGAGGCCTGCAGTCTGTAAGGCAGGAGGAATCCCCTTCATGACTGTCAATGGGTTACGTCTCACACACAGAAGATAGACCAATGGGAGAACTACTATCCCATGAATTACTTGCCTAAAACACGAAATTAATAAGAATTAATACTCATGAATAGATCAACAACTTGGATTTTGTTTGTCTGACAGTTTTTTATAGGAAATCAAGGTCTGTTTGATTGCTTTGCTAAATCATTTTAATGATCGTGTCTAATATTAGCATTTACACTAAAAGACCTGTCAATCACTTTGAAAAAGATGGCACAATTGTGGTTTTGGTGAATTTCAAATTTATCTACTGGACATGTATCCAGCAATTTTGAATGTTTGTTGACTGGTATCACATTTTTCTTGGCCCATATGCCTTCTGTATTTATACACTAGTATATAACTAGATATGTCAAGCTAATGTAGTTAATCTCAGACAATACAGCTTCAGTTGAAGGGTTGGAAATAATGGATGGTGTATCATCCATTGGTATTTTGTTAACAACGCAAAACGAGTAAAGGACAATGTACCCAACAACAACCACAGCGATGAACTTTCCCAGACTGAAAGAAGTTTCCCAGACATCAACCTCAATAATGTGACTTGTAGTCATGAACAGCACTCCAAGTGGCATGTAGCTGAAGAGGATACAGGGAAAATTAAAATTGAAGAGAATCTGAGACACACAAGCAAATTAATAAAGGGTTATAGTGGAAGGCACTGCTGTATTTTCTCAGTATTTCCCTTAATTAAAGCTAAGTCAGTGTTTGTTAACCACCCACATTGCACTGCATGATATTTAGTTATTTCTATAACTATTTATGAGTCTTGATCCACATTTTATATAGATAATTGTATCACACTTTCACTGTTTAACTCACCATGACACCAACTTAAACATGTAATGCATTAACTCATTGACAACGGTAAACAAATCCAAAAGGATTTTCCCTCTTTCTCCAGTTGATTTGATACACCATCCCAAAACAAAGCCGCACACAATCAGGCCAATCATGTTGGATCCGTCAACACGTACAAACACCAGTTGGACTTCTGTGGTATTCTGAAATCAGAGGAGAAAACGCATTGATAACAGTTGGTCTGAGGGCAACTTTATGTATTATTTATTATCATTAGAAATGCAAGAAATCCGCACAGTTATAGGGGGAAAAGGCTTACCGTTTCCAGACTAGAGTTTGGTTCCAGTGAGTGGATGTCAAACTCCAGCCTCTCAGTCTTGTACTAAGAAAAACAAGTAATTTTCTCACATAATTATTACAATGTTAACTTCATAGATAGCAAGAAAATGAATTGTTTATAGAAAATCCAAATGAAAAACGTACCCAGTGGAATAGAGCCCCAATCAGATTTCTGGGTATCATGTTTCTAAGAAGAATAAAGTAAGTCAACTATCATGAAACTGATTATTTAAATTATTAATCAACAAAGAAAAGATGAAAAAATAGAGTGATATTCTCATTCATACTGTCTCGTTTTTCTTACCTCATTAGACCCAACAAGGAATCAACATTGAAAAACTTTTCCTCGTCCTCATTCTCAGTTTGGTTGGCATCATAAGGAACACCAGGCTTGACCAGCTGTAACAAAACTATTTCTGCAACACATGCACAGGATAAAACATCAGTGACAAAATGACCTGCATGCTGTAGCTGTTCAACATGGGCAGAGAACTTTAAGTTCCTAGCATGGTGTAAAATTGTGAAAAGCAAGAAGGCAATTGCTGTGTGATAATGAAATTTATTTAAATAAATGTTAAGTCCACTATCTTAAAAAAGACAAAGTCAGTCAATATATCATTTATTGTGC
>JAPZDV010000022.1:3312817-3381428 GCA_029814665.1 Acanthurus lineatus | reverse complement strand
TGCAACCAAATGGGGTTCTTAATAAACAAAATTACTCAAAAAATCACCTACGCAAATGCTTTTTTTTTTTTTTTTTTTTTTAACCAGTGGAAACATGAAAAGTCACATTCATCATTCCAGGTGTCCTCCTGCTACTCTGCAAAGGAGTGTATGAGATCTCAGCATTGTTGTTTTGTAAGAGCCAGCAAGCTGAAACCTGCCTTGTACTCCCCCCTCCTAAGCTGCTGCATAGTAGCCACCTCAAGGAGAGGTCAGGTACTTGCTTCTCAACCTTGGCCAGCCTTTTCTTTATCTTCATCTTCATCTTCATCTTCATCCTCCTCCTCCCTTGTCTCCAGGTCCAGACACCTCTTCCTCAGTCCTGGTCTCCTGTGTTGGCTGTCAAAAAACACACAGAGAAGTAATTAATTTTAGCCAAGCTATCTGTAGATTTTTATTTTGCTCCAGCTGAGATTCATTTTAATAAACCAGCTCAGGGTTCTCTTAGTCCTTTTCTCTGTGCTCATGTCTTGATCAAACATTCAGGCCTCCTTTACTGCTGTTGAATCCTGCTGCTTACCTGCATCTACGATTGCCACAAGGAAAGCTGCTTTAAGTTGCCTATACCAGTTTTTGAGCCCACCACTATATAGGATGCATGGAATGCATTGATATGCAGATCATTATATAATGCCACTGCTAAACGTAATGAGATTAAACTGGATTTCATATTGAGAATTTGAGTTAAGACTGTGCACTTTGATTTTATTTAAAATACCTGCAATCACTGCCAACAGGTGCAGTTATGGGAAATGCATATGTACTCAAGGCTCTGACCAATACTCTACTGGTTGTACTGGTTTTGTGTGTAAAAGTCCTTCTACTAGTTGCGCACTACCACCACCTGTAGGCCTAAAAATAAAACATCTTTCATTTTTTCAATCCTGTTCTCCAATAACTTTATATTATTAATACACTATAATTTGTGGAACTTAAGTGCTCTGAATCGTTGGCCATTAATGCCAAATTCAACCTCTATATTTATCTGTGTAAAAACAAACTATTACTATGAAATGATATGCATACCTTCTATTTAATAGGTCAATGAGGACTGACTGGGATATACGGATCACAAACTCCAGTCAGTGTTTTCATCCAGACCTATCACCGGCATCCCAAACAGGACCCTGGCATCCCTACCTCAAGCTTCCTATGGACATCATCCAATGCAGCGTCCTTTAGCAGCACTTCCACTACAAGAAATCTTTTAGTGATATGAAATGGCCATCTACATGTAAGGTGTGAGGTATAAAGCGTCCTGTAACATGCAAGTTTCCTTGTATTAGTGCATAGTCTGACTGAGATCCACTGAACTTATTAGCACAAGTAAAAGTAAAGGTCTAAGGGTAAAACCAAGTCAGCCCTTTGTGTAATATTTTAGATTCAAAGCAACAATGTGGGATTCCAAACTATCCCACTTGGGTGCCATCTAGTGGTAATATTGAGTATGACAAAGTGTGAGCATGAACAGTGAATGGTCTATAAACATCTCACAGACTTCATTGTTTTATTTTTTGTTTCTTTTTTTGCTGAAACCCACCAAATAAGCATTCAAAATAATGTGACTGCTAAAACCTATCAAGCATGAACATTTCTAGTCTGTTCTGCTCATAGCTTTTATTCTTTAGAAATAATTTGTTTAGATCCCCCCCGCCCCTGCACTACTTTGCTGATCCTCTGATTCTGAGTGATTGTAATTGAAGAAACTGATCTTTGACTTAAAATCCAAACTAAATTTATCTACCACAGTCAGTACCCCTTTTGAATGTCACTGAAAAAATGCATTTATTAGGGATGGGAAAACCATATACAACAAAATTGATATTTGGTGCTCTATCAAATACATAATTGTATACAGTGATCCTCAGTTTTTAGGCAAAGAGTGCTGGATGGTCTTTTTTTTCTTTACTAAAAATAAAAAATAAATTGATTCACACTGTGTATTGTTGTTTGTTTGTTTGTTCAAATTTGTTGGACAGATATGCCAGTACTGAATTATGGGATATATTAGGCTGTTAGTCACAGAGTTAAGGGCTAAGGCATGCATGAATGTCTATCAGGACATGAAAGGGCCATCTGATGGCCTGTCAGGATGTGCAAAGAGCAGTGCGATCAGATAGTTTGTGGTATAGGAGAAAATGTTACCAAGAGATCAGGATAATTCTCACCCCATAAATGTATATTTTAGGCTAAAAGGATTCTGTCCCTGGTAAGAGCAGTTAATGGTTATGGTTTGTGTGAAACCAACATCAGAGGGAATGCAGCAAGGAAGAGGTTTCTGTTGTTACAGATGTTTTCAAGTGTAACTAAAGCATTTACAAATAAAATACAGTAAAATCATTATCAGTTACATAGGCCTGAGTCAGTCTTTGTACCGAGTGAATTAAGTGAACAGGTGAAGTTAATAAGTCAGTTAATTTTATAAGTGGCAATGTATTGTTTATTAATTTTAAGTATTAATAAGGTTTTTGTATCAGCCAGTCTCTCTCATTTTGCAAAAGTGGCCCACAGGCAAAGTAGCTCTCTAAAGAATTTAGTAGATCATAATTCTATAAAGGTCCCCCTTTGTTTTCTTTAAGAGAATTGTATTTATTGTGATTATTGACGAACTCACTCACAGGAAGTAGCTACCCCCCAAAAAACAATAAATAAAACAATAAACATAAAATAATTGGAAACCAACAAACAATATACATTTACATTTGATTAATAAAAAGCAATTAACAAGGAATGTTTGGTCAGGAAGCACATTGAAAAAAAGCTCTTATAGACTTAAGCACTCTCCTTGAAACAAGTTCAGAAAAAATGAAAGTGAGTTTCCAAACAAAACCAAATAGTTCCAGTTCATTAAAAATTTTCATAAATGAATATGCGGCAATGACTAGGTCTGTTTTTGATTTGTTCACCCCCTTTAGATTGCTTTAGAATTCTAAAGATGAGAAAAATAAAATTTATAGTTTATTCATTCACTCATTGATTCAGAGATTGCAATGGTTATATTTAGGCATAGAGGCAAAGCAAAACCAAAAGGCTACTGCAATATTGCATCATAGTATTGCACTTTGCTGAATGCATGATGCAAGCTCTCAGTTTAAAAAGTCGAAAAAAGTTCATTTGCTCTCATGTAACTTTCTGCTAATTTGTAAGAAAGACATAACATTAGGTTATAGAGATGGAGAAAATAGATTGACCTAATAATATTAGTTGAAGATTATAAATTAGACTAGCAAGAGCTGTAGTTACAATAATCACAATAGTGTTGTTCCGTTTTTTAATTGAGATATTAAAATACATGTTATGGACATAATCCAGTGGTTAAGTTAACATGAGCTCAAGAATAGGCAGCAAGGAGAGTTTGTTTCCTTGGGTCTGGTCCCGTGCTCAAGTTCTCCCATGAACGATGGAAGCGCGCTCTCGATACTTCAGGTGAATGAGAGGGAAGCAGAGGAGCGGATACGGTTCACTGTGCGTCGCACTAAAACGGAACAATTAGGGGAAAATGAGTTTTGTTACGTCGCTTGGGGCGCATGTTTTTGTGACAACATATCTACTTTTTGCGATGGGATGCGTTGCACAGAAAGTAAGTTGACATTTTTTTGACAATATGCTGACAATAATTATAGCTTTACCTCCAGCCCCGCTGAGTACTGTGCTTACTTGTATGCACTGAATCAAGTCACGAACTCCGTTCGTAATTCTCGATAATCAAAAATCGTTTGCTTCTTGGCAAACACTCTGACCCCAGGGGACTTAGGGCAAGTTATTTTAAGATAGCCTGGGTACCAACATTGATTTCGGCATCAATCCGATGTACAGGGAAGTATTGCGTCACCTTCTTTTTAAATTTGAATCTAGTTTGTCTGTAATGTCAACAAATTTGTACCACCGAAATGCAGCACACCCTTGCAGGCGCGTTAGCAGTACGCGGTATGTATGGACTTATTTTTTTCAGTTAACATTTTAATACGGTTGATGCCTTTTATTGAATAATATTTATGCCGACTAAATTGGAAGACCAACATGATTTGAAAAACTTCTAAAATCACTTAAAAAACTTTGAAATGTTTGGCAGTTAGCGACGGACTTTTAAATTTACAATTTTTACAATTGAGTTTTGGTTACGTTCCGTTGGATAACAAATTTTGACGTAACTTTAACCTCTTTTACGCTCCCTTTGAAACTGCAGAAGTTTAATAGGTAAAAGCTATATTACATGAAGAAGTTATTAAAACAATCTTGTAATCAGCCTTTGATTTGACACACTGTCTGTCTATAACATTTAGCTAGTCAATACATCCGCCTCATTTAGGCTACTTATAAACTACTGTAAATGAGCTGAAGTGTTTGTTTTTGAAGTGCGGTTTGCATTTTGAAGAGGAAAGTTAAGTTTCGTTGTTTATATTATGAAAATATTCCATGTGGTTATTCAACAACCCACGTTATTCAACATTCCAAATCAGTGAAATCCAGTAAAAAAGCCTGTGGCGTTAGCCATAGCCAGACTGTTTTAATCACCTTACATCATGCTGACTTACACCCGTCCACCTTTTCCATTCACGCCACAATTCTGAAAGCTTTCTAGCAGTGTTTAAAAAAATTTCCTCACTTTGTGTCACAATATATCCTCTGGGGCTTTCAAAGGGATGTTTTGATGGCACAGGCATGTTTTGATGTTACAGAGTTAGAGAATGGCATGCAGAATCCAAACTGCTGAAATGAGAACCACATTGAGAGCATGTAAACCTAATGTTGCACTTTTCATACTCACTGAGGCGGATTCCCAAGCTTTGCCTCTGACATGCGAAGAGGTTCATGATCAAAAGCTTCCCTCAGATAAAACAGGAACGCAAACAGTCATGGGTTGCTTCCTGGGCATGTTTTTCATTCAATCAGGCTGTGATTAATGTGGGACATGTTTTAGCTTCTTCTGTGGTAGAGTGAGAACTCCTGCCAGGTTAGTTAGGCTTAGCTGTGTGTGCTGTGCTTCAGACTTGATTGCTTGAGGTTAAAAAAAAAAAAAAAGTTGTTTTGATGACATAACCTGAGGTTTCACCCCATAATTTGGTTTGAATGGATGTCTGCACCGTAAGAATAACTGCTCTTGTGACAAAGGATGGACTTGTTGATGTACATTTTCAACCACCTGGAACAATCATGTTTACACAGACAAAGGCACAGATGGGCTTCGGTACTTGCTCCTGAAGAAAGGAACCGTGATGGCTCGTTGCCCAGAACAGAAAACACTCTCTATAATAGCTAGAACATGCATTTGTTAATAAGTGATTTGATCCCCACCATGTCATGTCTATCCCTGGCAGCACTGGCCGCCCTTGTTGAGAAGGGATCTTTCTAATTGACATAGTTTTCAACTCATTTACTGTTGTGGAGGGCAACCTAAAAGGTGAACTCCCTCGGGCTTAATAGATACTATATAATTCCTGTGGTCTTGGAAATCGAAATAAGCTGCAACATCCTAAAATAACAGGAATGTGCACATCAAATTACATGTATGTATTTTGAAATTTCGTATTAGAGAAAAAAGTGGAGCATCACCCACTCAGTCTTCTGATTCTATGTTCTTCTGCCTTTGATTTTCATGTATACATTATAATGTCCCATGTGGGACAGTGGCTGGTGTTGTATCATGGAGGAATAACCCTTGACACAGATCTCCCATAGGACATCACACATGTTGTCAGCGAGGAGAAGCTTCCACCTGTCACAAGTCGTCCTTTTCCGCTGATGAACGATGGCGGCTCAGCAGCACAATTCTTAGAACTAGACAACAAAAGCGCTTGGTATATCGAATCGTCAGCGTCTACAGCTTTAGTTCCTGTGTGCATAGGGTGCTCACTATCTTTGCAATTATCTGCCTGAGGGGGCACGGTAAATGATGTCTTTGTCCTCCGCTCCCCTTTTGTATTAAGTTGATTTTTGGAACAGCATAAACAAGCTTGGAATTTATTCTATCCCCCTAGAAAAAAATGGGAGGCATCCAAGTCTGTCAGTCCACAATTCAGTGTTGTGGATGAGGGAGAGGGAATTTCATCTTTGTTGTGTAGCTCTTCTCTGTCTTATGGGAGGTTTTATTTGCAGTGGAAGGACTGGATGTATATCTCTAACTGAACTGAGTTGCAGGTCCCCAGTGAAAGGTGAATTCACTCATTACCTCCATGAATTATCCGACAACAGCAGATAAATGTGTCACTGTGTGTCAGAGAGCTGTAGTGGGACTTAAGGGGACAGGAGCAGAGACAGAGTGATGAGCAGAGAATTAGATGGCAAGAGTGAGTGAGTTCAAAAGAAAACAAAACTTAACTTTCAGTGCTTTCTATGGTATGGTCTATGGTCAGTGCTATAAAAATCTAAGATGTTGCTCTTGGTTGTATTGGAGGATTTCAGGTGGTCTGCTTACCCCAGAAAAGTCATATCACACTGTGTAATTGGCTGATAGAAACATTTTAATTTTGTTTTTTGGGTTGATCCAAGTACCTTCTTAAAACTGAATAAATACCTTTACAGAGTCCAGTATGATACTTTTATTTTATTTAAATGGGGGTTAAATATGTACCTTTGAAATTGTTCCTCATGAGCCACTTGATCCAAATACTGAAAGCCCTGATTCAAAACTATGAAGTTCATAAGCTCAAATTATTAATACGATACACATAAAAGTTCAACTGGGAAACTATAACCTCTAAAAATGACTGAAGCTTTCCAAAGACAGGACCTACCTCTTGGTTGTTTGGACTACAAAATTACTCTGCCTGAAGTTGTACAGTGGTGTTACAGAGTAATGCTCTTCTTATCTCATAAACAATCTTTGGCAGAACACAGACACCAGCCTGCAGATAGCACACAGATGTGACTGCAGACAAGTCTAATTTTGGCTCCAGGTTGAGCCTCTCATGTATTAGCGTTACATTCAGAGCAAAGCATCCCATTTTCCGAAAAATGATTTCCAGGCATCTTTTTAGAAACCCAGTTTAACATAACGTAACACTGCTCTAAAAGTATTTTGCAGAATCCTCAGAGACTCTTCAAGCCATCTGGATAAAAAAATATTCCATCTGCTGCACAATAAGACAGGTTTTTTGCCTCCAAGAAGTGACTCTGTTTTTGTACCCAAACAAAGCAGAGAGAAATATGTCATTTCTGGCTACTTGGATAGGAAATAGTCATAACTTGGGAAACAGGATAAAAATCTTCCATTTTGTGCAGCAGAGGGAATATTTTTTTCAGTGGTGGTTAGTAGAGTCTTTGCAAATTCCTTGAAAAAGCAGCATTTTAGAGATTGCCTGGTATTTATTTATCAGAAAATTGGATGCTTATTGGATATGATCTGAATGTAGATGAGGAGCACAGAGTGAGGCTGCTTTAATGAAACACAACAACAATTTAAATGGCTCAGTAGACACAGTAAGATAACTAAAATCAACATAAACAATATTATAATAAATAAAGAATTTCATGAATATATGTCTGACCTGATGTTCATCATAGTGTTTTTTTCTGATAAAAAGAGATGAATCACCCGTTTTGGAGCAGATGGTAGTTCAGAGTCAGTTATTGCACAGGCTTTAACACCTTTGCAATTGTCAAAAACATGCTGCAATTCAGTGTTGCCAGAGATAATAATAATAAAAAAAATTGCTTTTCTTGCAGTTTTGATGCTGTGGTCACATTTGGAAACATTGTTTTTCTTCATTTAGACATTTAGACTCAGATTGACTGCAATTAAATTGTCAGTTCTATCTACCTATCAGATGGGCCTCCTCACTGAGGTGCTGCCGTGACTAATTATCATGGATGCATTCACTGGTTGACATTCCAAAATCTGGAAAGCAATCTCGAAACAAAATCTTTAATGATGGCAATAAACCCATGATTCATCGCAGCCCTCCGTCAGGCCTCACCTAGCAGCCACCACATCAGCTGCAGCTGCTGTTTTTAGAGGGAATATGGTAATAAGTTTTTAACCACAAACATTGGTGAGAGCTTGCATCTGCCTGTCCTTTCACTCACCCAGTCATGTGTCTGTGCAAGTTCAAGGTCGGCAGTGGTGATAATTCCCAGTGTTTGACTCTTACATGTAGGCTATGGTGAATTTTTTCCATTTTTACTCTGTCGATAAAATGTTGACCGAACATGCATGAGCTCAGAGAGGCCTTTCAAGAGTCAGTCACGATGGGTATGGTGGTGGAAATGTGCTGAGCCAGCACTGGAGTGGCCAGCGTGGGCGATCCTAGAAATGCCTGGGCTTAATCAGGCTGCCACACCAGTTGTTTGTAAACTCACCCAGGCTTGAACCAGAGCCACTGACATGAGCCCACCAGGAGAGGCATTGACATCACAGGGGAGATATGTGATAAATCCTGGGCTCGAGTATCAGCGCTTTTTCACAGCTGTGGAGAATGACCCCAAGGAGCTGCTCGTCTAGCTGTGTATTTGGAGGGAGCCGTGCAAAATATAAAGCCATCTTGCTGACATTGAGTTGCAGCTGCTGACACAGTTGTCCAAAAACTTTAAATATGCCTCTCCTTTTCAGCTGCATGCTTCTGTTTACAAGATCGGTGTGATACGGAAAACTGATGGGGGTATTTTGAAAGGAGGAACAGCTCTTTTCATTTTCTGTATTCCTCTGTGCACTCTGCTTGCATTGTCCTCTTGTGTTGGTGTTTTGCTGTGTTACTGAATGAGAAGTCAGCATCTTTCTGCACCAGTGAAACTTTGAAATTCCTGTTCATTTGCTATACTTTGAAAATAAGTGCTTATTATCCTAATTCACTTAGTGGATCTCCTTAATCTTGTTAAACTAAAGTAGATCCAGTCTTTCTTTTAGTTTGTGGTAAAATTAGTCTCATCCCCATCATTAATTTTATGGCATACCTTCTCTGTCAGTAACTACTCTTCATGTCCGTTCTCATTTGTAGCTGACTGAAAAAGTGAACATCTAGCTGCGTCAAATTCTTGACTTGATTTTTTCCTCAGGTTTGTATCACTTGTACCTCCAATCCTGTCAAATTACTTAATTTAACTGGATTCTGAAAACAGGATAATGGAAGTGTAATTCAGTGCATGCAGCAAACTATTGGTCCACAGAGCTGCACCATGTTGATATCCAGACCTGACATATTAGCAGACTAAATAAATTAGCAATAGTAAAGCATCCTGAGTGGACTGCTGCTGTTCAAGCGCTAGCCTGTGAAGCAGTGTCACTTTTCTCCTCCAGTAAACAGGGCTGGTGAGGATTCCTGCCCCCTTTTGAGGGGCCCGCCTGCCTGTTTATGAGCCAGTCCGGCTCTGTTTGTGCATGAGAGGCAGAGTGTGTGTATGTGTGTGGGTGTGTATGTGTGTGTTTGTGTGTGTGCTAACAGTACTTCAGCAGAAGCCAGCTCGTGTTGCAGAGTTTTCACAGCCGTGTCGTCAGCCTGGGTGGTTTAAAAAAAAAAAAAAAAAACATGTTACAAAGCCAACAGTTGGGTCACACTGCAGATTTTTGTTTTGTTAAAAAAAGAATTAAACTGACAATAACTGTTTTGGATTGCTCATCTTAGTACATCAAAGAGAGTTTTAAAAAAGGTTTTAAACAATTTTTTTTAATCTCAAAATCTTAGTTTAATACCCAGATACACATATGCTCAAATGTGAGTTTTCTTTTTTCTGTCTGTTTTGATCATATGACCCTATTTTTATAGAGTGCAACCATTAATAGAAAAAATACTCTGGTTAAGACCATTTTTTATGACTTTTAAGCTATATTTTTAATAAGAAAGAATATTTGTCATTTTAAACTAATAAATCAGTGGCATACATAATATCATGGTACCCTTCTGTAAAAACAAATCAGCTCCACAGCATCAGTCAGTGGAAAGTAGCCTCTTTGGTCATTAGACTCGCTGATGAACTCCATCATGGGATGTGTTTGGCCTTTTTTAAAGATGTACTGATGCAAAGTGTAAGTGATAGGACAATAGTATTTGTGTGGGGCCTCTTAGTAATGACAGCAGCTGTTCTGATGTTTCAGTGAACAAGTCATTTCAGACAATTGTGTGCTCAGATGATCTACTTCTGTCCAGGGAAGCCCCCGTCGGTGGCACAACTGGGGCGCAATGACCAGCCGGCTCTTATGTAAACTTTCAGCTGGCCTTGTACTTATTAGCACCACTTCATTAAAATATTATCTGCCCTCCTCATTTGCGAAGTGGCTCACTAAAACGCCACTGCAGCCTATTGTTCCACCATGAGAAAAGGCATCCTTGAATAATTAGCGGCCTGCCAGTGGAGCGGCCTGTGATGTAACAGAACTGAGATGTTTGGCATTATAAGAATGTCCCATTTCCATTCGACACTGTGGCACTTTGGGGCCCTTTCATATGTAGCGTAGCATGCTCATCCCAGGGTGCTGGGGACCTCCCGGCTGCCTTGTCCTGGTGGGGGAGACGACACAGCCTCTGTCCCAATGTTCTTTTTCAGGATTCCACATCATAAAGAGACTATTGATTTAAAGATGAGCATCTTTTGCATCTTTTGTTTTAAAAGAAGAGATTTCATTAATTCATCCATAATTGGGTAAAAACAGGCATCTAAATGGCGGCAAAACAGCAATATTGCACAAACATACATTCTCTCACCACTGGTCATTTTTGCTCTAAACAGGGACACGCTGTCCTTCTCTTCCCCTTGTATTGCCCCCATATTGTGAAGTGGTACCCCTCATTGCGCAACCTCGCTGCAAACACTGTGAACCTCAAATCGGCTTAGTCTCTGTAACCTCAGAAGGAATGGCATTTGGTCCGTTCAAATGTCATCCGTGTAATTCTTTGCTGTCACACATTAATTTCTTGTAAGCGTGCAGGCAGTGCAAGTGTAGTATGTCAGGCGCTAATGTAATCACTTCCAAATGTCAGTCGGGAAGAAAAACAGCAGAAAAGAAACTAATATCAGAAAATACTTTGTGGGAACTTAAAAAACAGATACTGAAAATTTGCAGTTTCAATTAGTATTAAAGGAATACAAAGTGTTGGCATGCATTTCATTCACATGTCATAGACTATGTAATGCCTTTAAAATGGTTCTACTGTTCCTATATAAATGTACATTAAAAAAGTAATTCAACAGCTTATACAATAGTAAGCTGATTAATTTGTTTTTACAAGCATTTTTTGCCATTTGCCTTCTTTCTCTTTGAAATGCAAGGCGAACTGGTAAACATATCTTATGCCATGCATGTGTTATTGTTTTCCAAAACTTAGCCCCATCCTCGACTTCAGCACTCCACGTGGTACTCTGGGATTTGGTCACATGCAGTTGCATTCAGAACCTTTTAGGCAAAAAGACCAAAATGTTTTTTTAACAGCATGTTGTACCTTGAAAGGTATCCCTGCAATCCAACAGATTGCTTTCTGCCCGGAAAGATCAAATGTTTGTCTGAGACGTTACCAAAATTTCAATGTGGTATTTCCACAGACTGTGCCAGCCACTGGCAAGCCCTGAGAAGCGGACTTAACATACAGTATGTTCCAGCATGGACAAAGACTAGAAGTGAGCAGCCCAGTTTAAGATACTGGATATAAGATCTGGTGCGGACCTTTTGTGTAATAGATTTTTACTCTCTATATATAATGGTTAATGTCAGATGTTGATGTTTGATCAACTTTTTTTCAAATGAAAGTCCAACATGTAAATGACTCAGAATGCAATAAGAGAGGTGATTGACAGGGTTGTGGCCAAAGGTAGAAGGGCATGAGTTATACAGCTCTCGTTGCACGCACAAGCAGTTTAACTCTTTGAGTAATTATGCAGAAAGTTTGAAGTTAATAATGTTTGAGGTGTTTCTGTTTCAGGTGATTGAAAATTGCAAGTCAGCACCTCCTGGGAAAATGGGCAATTTCCGCCTCTGTGTGGTTGTTTCTCTTTGCCATGTTTGAATTCTGAATGCCACGTCTTCAACATGCTGTAAGAAAGAGCAATTTCCTTTTGCATGGCCAAGAAGTCCTCATGGACCTCCATGGGTGAGGCCTTGAAACGCAGGTAGCTGATGACTGGAAAAGGTCGAGGTCGTCCATTCAGAGCTGACTTGCAATTTCATTTACCAGAAGCAAAAGTATCTCTAAAGTTATTAACTTCAAACTTTCTTCTTAATCACTAAAAATTTGCACTGCACATGAATATCGTGAGAGCTGGATAATTCATCACGTTCTATCTTTAGCCATCAACTTATCAATCCCCCCAATCTCACACAGACACACAGACATATATTTTTTTCTTCAGCTGTGCACACCATACTGCCTTACTTGTCCTTTATGACCTTCATTGTGTCTGTAATATGCTGTGGCCTGGCTGTATGACTGTCAGCTGTATCTACTATGGAGAGGGCTTTTGGTTTGATCCTGATGACCGGGGGGCTCAGTGAATGGCCCTCTCTTTCAGTCATAATTGAATGTATCAGGTAGATTTTTGCTACTTAAAATATACTGACTGAGGAATGTCTTTGATAAATGCCTTTAGAAGGGGATAGATAGTCCATGGAGGAATCAAAGTGCCTGTCTGGCCTCATAGACTTTGGCTTTCCTTGTGTCCCTGTTGCCCTCCCCCCTCCCGTCTATACTGCATTCTCAAAGTCATCTCTTATACTTTCAGCCCCGGCAAGAGTACAAGTGTCGCCTGCGGGTGTTGGGTTTGTTACCTGTCTGGCATGGGGGTCTGCAAGTCTGGGTCATTCCCACAGTCCAGAACTGAGGCCAACAGGAAAGCTCATAAACACACAGGCCCCCTACAAAGGTCTGGTCCTCAACTCCTCGGCCCAGGCACACATCTGCCTCTGCTTAGGCCCCAGGTCCGCCTCACATCCCCACACACCTGGGAAGAATTACAGCCAGCATGTTTGAAGAAATACCCTCCCTAGGGTTACCCAACCGGGCAAAAACAGGCAAAACATGGGCTTTGATATAAAAGGCAGAACAGCAGGGTTGAATAGTTCAGTTTCAAGCTGCTCTGTGTCTGTGAGTAATCAGACCACAAGTCGAGGGAATTATTTGCTGATAAGTACCTTGGTTGTTGGTGCCTTTGACATAGAAACTTAATCGCTTAGTGGCAATTATCTCACTACATGAGTCATCTAAGAAATCAGGTAGAATGTAATATAATATTGGTTAACACTTGCAAACATAATGCTGAAGAATGACATGAATGCTGGCATGGGTGGGACCACTGGGAATCAAAAGGTGTAATGTTGGCAGTATTCGAGCTGAACTCTACCTGTTGAGCTGCATGAGTCAAGATAATTGTCACTTAGAGAAATAACCCCTCGGATGTAAGATTTATTCGTTGTAGTGACTTAAAAGTAGGTTTTAAATGATGACATGACTGACTCACTGTGATTCATATTGCAGGTGTACTTTGACTGCGGTGCAAAGGTGGATGTTGTGGATGTCCAGGGCCTCATTCTGTCCCCAGGCTTCCCCTACAACTACTCCTCTGGGACGCACTGCGTCTGGCAGTTCTTTGTGCCTGTTGACTACCAGCTTATTCTGGAAATATTTGACTTTGATGTGTTTGAAAGCCACGACTCCCCAGCACAGTATTCTGCCTCCTCTAATTTTGAAGGGGAGGAGGCAGGCGAAGAGGTCACTCCTGGCAGCTTAGCGGCAGATGAAACTTCATCAACAGCTAAAGAGCCTATGCTTCAGAGTGTGGGGGACGTCAGAAAGACTCAGCAGTCCTCACAAGATCGAGGGGGGAAGCAAGTGGTGGTTCAGGAGCAGTCCACAAAGATGGAGATCGCCAAAGTCTCAAATTCTGCCAAAAGATCTGCAGATGCCTCTTCTGGCCTGTCTTCACCACCTCCTCCCTCTCTTCTTCTACTACCTGGTCCTTTACCTCCACAAGATAAGGATGTCAATTCAGCCTCCTTGTCTCACCTCAGGGGAGACTTTAACCCAAGTTCTAACCCAAGCACAGTTGTGGAGGAGACAACCATTGCCTCGCCACACTCCACAGACACTCCAGCTGTGAGTCCTGAAACCCAGCACTCGGTGCTCGATGCCTGCCCCCACGATGTCCTCTACATCTCAGACCTCATCACCTTCTCCTCCAGGTTCTGTGGGTCCAACCGGCCACCGAGCAGTCAGCTAGTTTTCGGCTCCAGCCAGGAGATGGTGGAGGTCATCATGGAGCTCATCACCACCACCCACTGGGGCCGCGGTTTCGCTCTGCTCTTTCACTACCACAATCTGACAGAACCAGGGGGGGACTGGCGAGCTTCTGCTTCTACAGCCAGCAAGGTAGACTCTCTGCTGGCAGCTGTGAGTGGAGCCGCGTTCTTCGCTATGATACTGACGAGTGCACTCTGCATCATTTTCAGGTAACAGAAGTAGTGTAACTTTATTTACAAAAGCAAACAAAATACAGAAAAAAATCCAATACATTTGACTTTAATTTGCCACAAATTAATTGCAAAAACACTGTGCTGTTATGGATTAAATTTTGGTTTGGCTGGTGTAAATTTGTCACACTCAGTTATGAAATGATTCAACTTTGTCACAATATGGTAAATTTTTTTTTTTTCTTCCTTTTATTCATGCTATAAACAAAAGCTCTAGACAAAGCTGTTGTTGCAGTAGAGAGGGAGAGATGAGATCGGTTTTAGTCTCATTCAGAACAGAGTATTAACTCAATAGTAATAATAAAAGCTAGAAATCAGCTGCCAGCATTGCATTAAACAATACAAAGCTGGATAAAAAAGTGGCTCAAAGGATTTAAATCTCAGTGAAATGTTCAGTCCACCGCCTCGTTTCAGTGTTAAATTCACACAAATAATTGGAAGCAATTATTTTCTTAGGACTTTCATGATCCCCAGAAAAATAAATTGTAGCAGCTTTAATGAGTTTCCTCTTGCAGCCCATTAGGTTGACCATTAGCTTTCTATATTTTGACAACTATTAGATGGATTGCCATATATGACAAAGATATCACACAAACCCCTGAGGACAGCTCCTAGTGAGGCTTATTCCTCTAATCCTTCTCCCTAACCTGTTGCCTCCAGCAGGTCAGATGTTTTCCATTCTCCCTTGAAGTATCTAAGAATCTATTTGATGGATTACCACAACATTTTGTGAAGATATTCTTTATCCTGAGAGGATTTATCCTTATGACTTCCAGGAATTATCAAAGGCCACCAGCAGTTTGTCAGTTTTGGTTCAGATTTAAAATGTATCAACAACATTTAGATTGACATACCTGAATTTTTTTACAGACATCTGTGGTACCTGGAGGATGAAGTCAAACAAGTTTTTATTGATCCTGCCCATTCTCATCTATTTCCATCATCACGTTGAACTGGAATTTGTGAAAACCAGCAGAGTTAATGACATAACCTCAGCTGTAGGACTACATTGTGTTCAGTGCTTGTTAGCAAAGTGAACATGGTGAACATGGCAAGCATTACTAAACCTGCTAAACACGAGCATGTTGGCATAGTCACTGAAGGCATCATGCCATGCTGACATTACCATGTAGCTCAAAGCTGTGTTTAAAAACAGCCTTACAGAGCTGCTAATACAGCTGCAGACTCTTAGTCATGTTAAAAATGAGCAGTATCTGGTTTTCTCAGATAAAACCTTCACTTTCTTGTTTTTGTTGCTTTGTTGTTGAAACTTGAACCCTCACAGGTCCTCAGTGGATATTCTCCTGAGGAAATTTCACAAGTTTTATCTTTGATTTCTCCCATGCATAAAAATGGGCTGGTCTGACAGTAAAATGCACACGCACACAGATGCACACACTCGCACATACACAGTCACCACTTTGTTATGTTGACTCAGCTGGAAGTCTGAGTCCCTGATGTGGTGACCCTTGGAGATTAGTTGGGTTTGGCTGCAACTGTGCGGCTTCCTTGATGTGGAGCATTCTCACCATAGACAGCAGGGCATTCAAGGTACAGCACCTGGCATCAATTCTACCACACAAAAACACAGAGGCTGCATGAAAGTGAATGGGCGGAGAAATGGTGGAAAAAGGGACAACAAGGAGAATTAAAACTCAGTGTGAGTTTGGTAGCGATAGCATTTCCAGACAATCAAAAGGTGTAATTTACAAGCGGTTTCCTCTTGTCCATCCCAGGGGACAATGAACTCAAGCTCAGGGGTTAAACTTTGAGGTTTGTAATACTATCTGTTCTAAAAAGGTGACTGTTTTGCCCTACTGGTCCATAAGATTTAAAATCCAGGAAGGTTTCGACTTGCGCTGGCCTCAGTTCTCAGCTTACTGTGAGAAACACCCCTATTTAATATAATTTGTGTTAATTTCAGATGCAGCTCAGTGTCTCCAACTCATCTGTTAGGCACAATAACTCCACAGGTTCTTACTCTTAATGACAGGGAAACTAGAAACACATGTTCCATAAAATGTAAGTGTAATTAGCGTGAACAACAACAGAAGTCATTCAGAAGCCAGGAAATGCGTTACCATGAAACGTCAAGCTCATGAGCAGCTTCAGTAGCTGCCCTTTTTTCTTATTCTTTTTTTCCCTATTAATTTAAATGGGTTCACAGAAATCATTGGAAAACAACTAGCCTGGCGAGCTAGGCGGGATCCTGCAAGTTTAAAGCAGCAGTGAGATTAACTCCCAGGGTCCCCTCTGGTCAGAAAACAACCAAAGGTGGATGAGAGTCACAGCAGGGGTCGCCCTGAGTCGACCGCTGGCTGGTAATGAACTCATTCGGCTGTAAGAGTAATTTTTAATAAGAGGGTATGTTCTCAAGTATTTCTGCATGCCTTGTGGGTTCATGTGGACTAAAGGACAAGATAGAAAGGCATAGTGTAAATAGGTAGGTGGTATCAGTAATTAACTCAGTTTTAAAAGTGCATTTCATAGTGAACACATAAACTGTACTTGGCAGTGAAAAATGTCAGTGGTGCATCCCTGCTGGAAAAGCAGTAAGACATAGCAATAACAACTCAGTAGCAACCACTTGGTGAATTGCTAAAGTTGTGGTTTTTGTAGTATTTAGCATGGATTTATGGGATATTGTCCATTTTTATGGGTCTGGTCATACTGTAAACAGCAAAGGGATGTTTATTCTTCAGATAAAATCTAAAAAGAGGAAAAAAATAGAATATATTCATAAAAGCTGTATTTGGATGTGTCTGGAATTCTAAAACTGAATTGTTGTGGTACTGTGTGTTTTTCAGACCCAAACTGTGTCCAAAGAGGGCCAGCTCCTGTGCATCCAGCAACTCTGAGGTACTTTTTCTGACCATTCGTTCTGTATTTGTCCTCAATACTTCCTACACTCTCTGCTCCCTAACATGTTTTCTTCCTCTCTCTATTTCCTGATTTATCTGTCAGACATTTCTTTGAGAACAGAGCTTTATGGGGAACCACCAGACATTTCTTTTAATTGCATATACCAATGAAACCAACGTTGTCTTCTGCATCTCCTTGCAGAGCTGCACCACCTCAGATTCTTATCAGGCCACACATTTGCCTCAAGTGATGTCATTTGAGTCAGTGTTAGAAAGAGTTGAAGACTACAAGTTTGAAAATATGAAACAATCTGAGAGCAATGAGTTAGAAAGGAGTGAACTTACCTCTACAGCCAGATCCTCAGCTCTGCTTGAGCCCAGCAGCTGGATGCTCTACCAGCAGTTATAAGCACACAACACCTGGATCTCTGACCTGAACTGTTGGTTGAGTTGGATTAGGGACAAAGGTTGATGTTTAATATTTTGTCATTTAAGTCTGACAATGGCACACAAGTGCTCTGGCAAACTAATGAGGACTCTTGTACTGGTCAATTCATGCCAATTTAGAGAATTAATGGTTAGTCAGATTTAAAAAATAATAGACTGATTCAGATTCAGAATACTTTATTAGTCCCAGGGGGAAATTAACTTTACAGTCAGTCCTGTCCATAGCAAGGACAGAACTGACTTCCTTAAAAACTGCATGTCTGCAGTTGTTATGTTTTCAATAACAACAGCGGACAGTTATTTGAAGTAATTTCTTCTTTCTTGTTTCATTGCGGGGAGTTATCTGCTTACACTGTCTTAAAACTTATGCTTTTCTTTTTTGTACATTATAGTAAACTAAATATTCCTCAGGTTAAGGACTGTTGGACAAAACAAGACGTCTGAGGACATCACCTTGTGATGTAGGAAATTATAACCTGCCTTTTTTTACTACTTCCTGAAATTATACATAATAATATATAATCTTATTGATCCAGTTAAGCATATGCACATGCACATTTTCTGTTTCTATCAAAGTTTCTAAAAATAATGATCACCATCTTATATGAGGTAATAATAATTTGCAGTACTATTACATTTTTAAACCATCTTCAAAACTAAGGAATCAGGTTCAGATTGTGGAATTATGAACTGTGCATAATTTGTACTGATAAACCCATGAAATTAGACATATAAAAGTCACATCAGATTAGTTTTACAACCAAAATAAATACTTGAAATAATCTATCACATTAGAGTGATTTGAACTGAAAAAAACCCAAAACAATATGTGTTAGATATCATTTGTGTGTTGTCTGCTGCTCTGCTGTGGTCAGATTCTTTATGACATTACCAGGGATGGCTTAGTGGCCCTATTCCCTCTTGGAGCTCCTGTACTGAACACGTTTGCACATTGGTATCATGATGAGGCACGGTGGGTGAATTGAATGGTGTTGAGCTGTGTGCTTGTGCTGCAGGTGCCAGAGGGAGTCCAGAACACCGGGGCTGAGATCAGTGAGCTGCAGCTGATGGCTGAGAATCAGACCAACGCGGAGGCGACTGCAGGGCAGAACAACAACAATGACAGCCTACCACACACAGGTTGGAACGACATTCACAGTGAATAAATTAATGTACTGAATCGCTGATGTTGGTCCTTATAAACAGCAAACTGTATTCATGTATTCATCCTTTATTCAAGTTGAACATGTTTTCACATTATGATCTGTCATTCATCTTGATTTATATCTACACAACTTGTTTTGACATGAATTACAGTAGTTTTTGGAATTATAATGATACCCACGGGACTATAAATATTCCATCAATGCAGCTCCTGGAAAAGCCATGCTATGATGATTTTTAGTGCAGGAATTAACTGAGAATGTAACGCAGTTGCTATGATGAAATGAACTGTCAATCAAGCAGTGTGAGCTTGGGAATTCTGCTGATGAGCATCTCTAGATGATGCTCTGCCTTTCTATGTTCATCTGTGATGGTTTGTCTTCTCATGCTAACCACCCAGTTCTTCTATTTATTCCAAGCAATTTACCACAGCTGTTTCTGGAAATGGGAAACAGGAAATCTTTGTTGCCTTCTAGGAGTTTTCCTAGGAAAGATTTACCTAACACCGAGCGTTACAAGCTTTCATTAACTGGTTAAAGGTCGAATCACTATTGTGTTAAGTGGTAAAATATTACTTTAAATGAAAACAAACTGTGTATCAGGAATCCTGGGGACTCTGGGTGGGTCTGCAGGGCTTTCAATGGAAAGGAAAATTACATTCGTTTTGGAGTAACACACAGGCTTGATCCTGGAACAATCCAAAGGCTTCTCTCGCTCAGTGGGACTGAAACCAGGCTGAGAGATTTGTGGGTTGTGGCATTTAACCCACAAAGCAGCCTGGGAGTAGTTTGAACAACAGGGGAGTACAGTCCCCCTCTCTGTGTGCTCCAGTCACGGTGTAAGGAGTTTACACCAAAACACACAGCTTATAAACAGTGTAGGAGTTGAGATTAGTCTACTCTGCATGTTGTTTCATTGAATCAGTTGAACTGCAGTACAACATAATAAGCTTCACTGCTTACAGTTCTTACTTAAAACAGTTAGCAGCATGAAATTAATGTGGAGCACTGGCATGATTAAAATTACAATGGTTAAAATTGCTAAAATATATATAAAGTTCGTATTTATACCTGAATATTCAGTCACTAGACAACAACTGCGAAATAACAAGTGAAAACCTGCAAGGCTGAAAAATATGGAGGTGGCAAAAACTGCAGTTCCTGCAATGGTCACTTGAGGCTGGCTCCAAAAGCGCATCAAACCTCACAGACCCTTACATTAAATTACCCAGCTTCACGTAAGAAATAATCATCTTTGCAGCCCTGTACAAGAAAGGTTTTAGTCCCTGTAGCTAATTTTCTCTTTCTTTACAACTGTGGGGCTCCATATATGCTCACCTCTGGTTCCAAAACAACTATGTTGCAATGGCTATAATGCAAAACTTTAAAATGGTCCCTGACAAACCACTGTCAGTAACATCACAGTGCCTTTGTCTGCTGTTTCTTATAAAGTCTAAAGTAAATATCTGATTTCTCTCCAATCTGAGTTCCAAATAACATGCATGCCAGCACCGTTACAGCTCAATGAACCTATTGAATTTACCTTGTCATCAATGTTCATGTGTTTACGTTTTTTTTCTGTTTCTTTAGTCAGTGCTGATGGGGACATTTCCCAGAGTGCAGAGGTGGACCTTTCCTGCAGTGGCTTGACTGAACTCGACCTTGGTGCGGATGAGGTTTTCATTGTATCTTCAGCCCCCAGCCCAAGCAGGCTACTCTCCTCACCTCACACAGTAAGGCCCACTTTCATGCCAGTACTGCTGTCCATGCTGTCACCTGATAAGGACATTACTTTTTCCAAAGCTAGACTTACAAGGAGCCTTAAAAGGTACGCTGGTGACATGACACTATGACTTACAGTGTTAATCTGGAATAAAATGTCTAAGCAATTATTCTTCTGATTTTCCATGAAAACCAGACATTCTCAATTCCCTTGCCTTTGCCTTTGGTGATCCCCTGACTCTCAGTTTCTGCCACCGTGAAGTTAAATTTTTGTTTTTTTAAATGAAACATCTCAATAGCTATTGCATCACCATAATATTTGGTACAGGTGTCCTTTCCTCAACAGGATGAACTTCAGTGACAATAAGTGATCCCTTCTGTCCTCATACAGCACCATCATCAAGTGCTCAGAGTTTCACAAAATAGTTGACTAGTCAGGACAGCTAGTTGACACTGTTGTGACATTGTGACCTTGTTCATCTGTGGTTTTGGCACAGTGCAGTGAAATAATGTCAGTGAGTATATGGCAGTTGGAGCTGCTGTATATTGTTGTTTTTGTTTAGTCAGACTTGTCATGTTTGACTATAAGACTGTCCATTTTGGGGCTTTAAAGCAGCAAACATGCAAAAAGAGCTGTAGGCAGAAAGAAGCATGGCTATACGTCCCAATGCTCAACTACAATCAGTACAAATCAATCAGCAGTGTGGAAATACTTTATCGGAGTCATGCCATATAAAACAAAGTGTAAGGCATTTAGAGAGGTAACTTATGCCTGGAAGGAGGCAGTACTGCAGTCAAACAGTTTCCCAGCTGAGACAGGCTTTTATGTATGGTCATGGTATTCTTGTTCCATAATTGAGGGCTGTCCGCGCTTTGCTGTAAAGCTTTGTTTATGCTCAATGCAGTGTCCCTACACGAGGGTACACGTGCCAAAAGTGACATCACTGTGCTCATTTCTTTAAGCGTGTCAGCTACTCAAGTCGGCCAGTTCATTTTTAAAGGCTTCAGCCTGACCTGAAAAAATAAACTTTTAAATTATTCATATTTTGCCAGCAAACCAATTATTATTATTATTATTATTATTTACAGATTGTTCAACCTTAATTTCATCAACATACATCAGTTGTTCTAAATGCTTGACCTCTGTCTTTTTTTAGGATTATATAATGATGATTTTTTTTGTAAAGGAAAACTAACAATTAACTTTCTGAGTCAGGTGATGGGCCACCACGAACTGTCAGAACAACGTCAATGTACAGGTATATATTCTGCAAATCTTGGAAGTTTAGCAGATGGAAGGATCACAATTTTTTCAAATGTCCCTCATTTGGTGTCTTGATGAAGGAAGTAGAGAGCGCTGTCTTACACATCAGTTCAAAATCTCCCTCCGCTGTTGAGTTGGTTTGAGCTCTGGAGCCTGCAGAGGCTGTAGCTCTGATATGTACACATCACATCAGTGACCCCTCATGCACTATGGGTGAGGGCATTGTCATCATGTTTCTCTGCTCATTTTTGTGGGGTTTTTTTTTCATTAATTGGTCAAAGAGATTGCAGCCATGTCTTGTTAATGGCTTTCTCTTGTTAAACAACAGACTTCTTGAATCTTCATAGAATTTGTTTGTTTGCCCGCTGGCATGGACAATACAGCATCTGACAGCACGTCGAGCATCAGTGCCTCTGTGTGCCCTCATAGCTCGCACGTCATTTGCAGGCGCCTGAGATACGCTGTCTTGCACAAGCATAAACAAAGCTTAAAAGCCCCCTGAAGATGCAATTGAGGACCATCAGGGACTATTTGTTTTGAAAAACCAATGGCCAATATGAAAAGTTCAACAGTTTAAGAAAGACTCTGGATTTGCTGGGCTGAACCTGCTTTGCTGCCATTCAGCTAAAAAGTTCTAAATAAAAGTAGCTAATCAGTGGACAGCAACGTTGTCTATTTGCTTAATCTCAAGGCAAAACTTCAAGTGAGTGATTTCTTCGCTTTGCGAAATGATCCCTGAACCAATAAACATCAGAGATGACAGGGCATTCAGCGCTGAGTTGACCCAGTGTTCCTAATAAGGCTGACACCATTATTGCTGTACACATGGTACAGTCTAAAACTATGAAAACTATGAGGACATAAATGGGAAATGAGGATAATTAAAAAGATGGGAGGAGCGTTGAGGAAGAAGCAACGGTTCAACCAAGCATTTTTTCTCTTCTGTCTTTTGTATTCTCTTGGAATAAGAGTTGGCATAAAACAGCTCTGGCAGCTTTTTGAAGGACTGGCAAGCTTTTCTGCAGCCTAGGCTAATGGAGTATTATCTACAGAGCCAGATTCCCAGCTTCAATTGTGTGTCGGTGTGTGTGTGTTGCTGTGTGTGTGTGTGTCATGCACCCTTTGGCACACAGTGTGTGGTCTGCCTGTGTGTGTCCTCGATGCAGACGTCCATGTAAATAATGCCTGAGAAATGTTGCTTAGGTTAACGGTGGCATTAAGTACCAAAGAACCAGTTTAGGTAAAAATCACGATGGTGATCTTAAGTGTGATATTTTCATGAAAAACACCTCAGAATATGTAGATGTGTAATATGCCATGAAACTTGTTGCAAAGGACCGCTTTAAAGAAGCTGTGAGAGAACTTAAAAACCTTTTTTGTTCCAGGCAGTGTGATGATGTGAAGGCAGGGATTTTTGGATCAAAATGCTCATGTACATTCCTTGCGATCCAAATTTCAGAAGACTTATCTCTCTTTTTTTTTTGTGAGCTTCTCCAGGCATTTCTGAATGCTTTCGGACCCCATCTCTGAAACCATACTCTGTCAGCAACTGTATTTGTAAGCCTGATTTTTAATCTTGCGTGTCAAGTCTTAAAGTTGCCATTGTGTTTGCGGGGCTTTAATGACCAAGAGAGAACATTTTATTTAAACCCTCTAGCTAATTCTTGTCTAGACAAAGCTAGCTGTTAGTGACTCTGTTTAAAGGATTATCTGGACTCGCTCTCCGGTTGATGGTTGCAACCCTTTTAAACCCCCCTCCTCCCTCTGATCAACAGCAGCTGACCGATCAGGAAGGATAATGTAGCAGCTAGCTTCGTCTTTGCACATTTACCCGTCAATAACAACTAGCTTCCGCTGGTTGATGAAGCAAATATACAAGTCTCAGCACAGTAATGTATCCTCTTAAAAACTTGTTTGTTTGGACCTGTAATATACAGTTTAGATGTGCATGCACAACACCACTAATAATGAAATCATTCCAAAGCCCCATGCTGTTCTCTTGACAGCTTTAATATACTTAATAAATAATGATTGAGATTGGTACGTGAGCCATACGCGCTTAGCTGGCGGGCTGTGTGACAGAACAGGCCAAGCTAATCAGCACAGTTCCGTCTTGTTAATCCATTAATGTAGTACACAGCACAATCTGCAGGGAGAAACTTAGGTGTGAGGAGGAAATGCAGCAGGTGCAACCAGCAGACTGGCAGCCAGTCTGTTCCTACATCCCCCAACTTAAGCACCAGGTTTTTGCATACAGTGACACTTATATTAGAGTGCTGCTTCTGGTTGACAGATTTAATTTAAGCACTGGAAATACAATTTCTCAGTTTCTGTCATTTGTTAGTACTGTTTTCTCTTGTTGTTTCCTGGAAGTGTAAGCCATCTGTTTTCATTTACATCAACATTTACAACAAGATAAATCCATTCTACTGCTGCTCGAGTTCAGTCTTCCATCAATGCTCAATACTAAAGATGCGTGCCTGATTCAATAACAGGCTTGCTGCTCTGTACAGTTCAATGACCATTGTAGCTGCAGTTGAGTGCTTAAGCAAAATGCCGCAGCTGATGTTTGAGCTGCTTATGTTTTGTTGACAGGCATCTTTTTCCTAATTTGTTTATCCGCTCGAGGCCACACTTGTCTTTTAACCTTTGTTTTTCCAGGAAAACTTTGTTTGTTGCATGTGTATTCGAGGCACTTTCTTGCTTAATTTTAATGTAAAAATTAAACAGAATTTTATATCTGAAAGTTTTTTCCCCTGAAAACTGAGCACTTTAGGTTTCTCACATCAGATATAAATTGTCATCTTTTAGGCATCTCCTATCATCTTTAGATAACTGAAGGCTGCCAGTGGACATGCTGTGTCACTTAAAAGCCCTCTGTCGGCGCCCTCTGCCAGACTCAGACTTCTTATTTTTATTTATACACGTTTGCATTTTGTGTCTCTTAGCAGCGGGAGAGGTTTCTGCGACACAGTGACACAGGTCCCAGCCCTGCAGATGACTGGCCATCACCGGACTCCATCGCCTCACCCTCTGGTGCCAGGCCCACCAAGGATGGCAGCGGTGCCAGACCGAGAGCGTGGAGCGTACGCACCTTCCAGGACTTCCTCCCTCCGCTGCCGCAACTGCATAAGAAGTGGTGCAGCTGGAACTCCACCAGTCCCTTCACCAAGCTGGTGGACAGTGTCAGTAGTAGAACCTTTGATGTTTCCACACATGTGGCTGGTGCCAGACTTTGTTTCAGTCTGCTGGATTTTTTTGCATCTTGTTTCTGTAATACTTACCATTTTTGATTTTAAATGATGAATTAATTAAACATTTAACAGTCTACTTATTTAGAGTAACCAATACATTTTAATGACTTTTTTTATATATTAAGCTGGATGCAGGAATTTCAGATACTGATCTCAGCTAAAATAAATAAATGAATAAACCCTTACATACAACCAGATGTAAGCAAAGAAGTACATTTTTGTTTTATAAGAAATTCTGGTGAACTGGACTTTCTTAAAAAAAATCATAAAAACATTTAAAATTTCATTTTTTTTCCCCATTTCCATTTTTTCTTTGTATAAAAACACAGCAATAGTAGGAATAAAATTAACAGCATCTTTTTCACTGAAAAGGTGTTAAGAGTTAAAGGGTCCTGATACTCTGCATGCTGTCCCACTTTATGGTTTACTGGGACACTTAAATGGAACAGAGTCATTTTTAGTATTATTTATCACACCCTTACTTTTCTGTCTGTAACAAGTCTAATTGTCTGAAAATGTCTAAATGGGCTACAAATACTTTTATATAATTTCAGGCTCCATCTAGTTTGGTAGCTGACTGCACAGGGGGCGACAGCAGGAAGGTCTTCTCTGATGTTCACCTGGAGGCCAAGGCAGACAACAGCACCATCTCTGACTCCTCCATCAGCAATGCTTCCTACCCCCTCACACAGTCAGCCCAGAGGCAGCGGCGTCTCAACTCCACCAGCAACCTGCGGCGCTCGCGCTTCACAGGGCCGTGCTTTGGCCTGCTTTCAGGGACAGCAGACCCAACAAAGGCCTCCGGGGTTTCTCATGCCCAGGGCACCCCCTCAGAGCCGAGCCCTGGCTCTTCCTCTTCCTCCACCCAGTGTCAGATGGAGAGTGGGCAGGCTGGAAAGAGGCGCGAGTTCCCAGGCGAGGGTGATCACATTAGCGTGCCGGTGTTTGCCATCTCTGAGGAGGAGGACCGGCAGCCTCTGGTCTCAGCTGAGCACCTGGACCAGACCTCTGCCTCTGCCGTGCTGAATGGGTTGGTCAGGGGGACTTATGAGGGTAAGAGGCCTGTCGTTGGGAGCAGCAGCCTCAGCCCCCAGAGCCAGAGGGTCAGACCAGAGTGGAGGCCATGGGGCAGTCAGGTGTCAGGAGGGGTCGGCCCCCTCTCCTCCAGCATGCTCACCACCATGGCCGAGTCAAACACTGTCAGTGACAGCCAGCCGTCTCTCAGTCAGTCCACAGTGCTGTGCAGTGTGACCAATCAGATGTGACCAGACAGGCTTTAAGTTGGTAAAAAAAGAGCAGGGACTCTGGTGGGCTAGTTATGTATTTCTGCCACTTTGTGAACTATATAACCTACTTCTTTAATTTCTGAAATCAGCTCTTACAAAATGATTACTACATATACTGTAGCCTCTGGCTGGCAAATGTATTCTCACTCTAGTTGTTTTCTACTTTTATAAAGTTGTGTATGAACAAAGATGGAATAATATGCTGCTTACTTTGCCAAGGCACTGATTCCTGTTGTATAATGTGTTTAAAAAAGATGACTGACTGCAAACATGAACAAAAAGTATTTTTTCTGAGTGAATACTCAGAATACCCCCCAACTCTTAGGAGCACTTTTTGATGAGATTTGTTAACCAGCTTGACGTTATTCAGTGAGTAATAATACTCCAACCATTGCACTTTGCTTCCAGTAGCTCATTCATAGAGGATTTTGTGCTGCCTTGTGCCAGATTTCTGCTTTTTCCCTAATGTGGTTCTTCATGTGGTTAATTTTTAGCACAGGCTAATAAATGCTTATATAATTACTTCTGACCCAAAAGTGTTCTGCACAGCATAGCTTGTACATTAATATTATTGTTTATTCATACAGTAGGTAACTCCTAAGGCTCATACTGGATTACAAAAAGGGAAATCAAAATAAAGTAAAAGCATATAGATTACTAATATACACTTATGTAGTACAAAAGAGAAATCTAGCAATCACAATAGTATTTAAAATGAGTTATGAAATTATGTAAAGTTTTAATAAAGGCTATGTCATTCCAGTGTTGTGTCCTTGGTACCTTAAAAAATACTTGAAACAAAACTAGATTCAGAGGTCAGGATTTTGGGCTCATCTTCCATTTAACATTTGTGTTTTATGATTCTGCCGCTGATAAAGGTCTTCAGTAAAGTTGGACCAACAAGTAAAACACATTTAAACAAAAGTCAGTTTCTATAGACAGCTACTTAAATCTTTTAATTTGTCAAGATTTACAGGCAGATCAGATCCATATGCATTTCAAAGACATTTTTAGCATTGCTAATACAACATACATGGAAAAAGGGCATTTATCAAACACTCAAACATATTTGTTCTCAAAAATTTTGCATGTGTCTAAGCGCTACTCTGAAGATTTAACTAGAAGCTGATTATAATGTAGTCTAGATAATCTACTCTGTTTAAATAGTGCATTGCATACAAAGTTCACAGGCATCAGATAGGACTTCCAGCTGTCTTATCAAGAGATGAGTGCCCAGCTGTGAGCTGATGTAAATTGACTGATGCCTGCTCAGTTTCCCAGATTTCTGGGAGCTTTGATGAGGTAGAATGAAACCTGCCTCTTGCATACTGCTGAGCAGCCTGGTCCAGACTTTTGCACACACAGTGAGTAAATATTTGCTGCAGTATACAACATACCTCACCCCAGGGAGAATGCAAAGCACTCCTCCAAAGCCTCTTTAATACCAATTCCTGATTGGAGCGGCTTGGGACTGTTGTTGGCTTAGGGTGCCCAGATCTCCGTTGGGGAATAATTAAAACTCAGCCACTCTGTCGGGGGATCGACTGGGTTTGTGCTGAGGGCCTGAGCTGCTAAGGAATGCCAGTGTGGACCCACCATAATTGAAGGGGTATAAAAAAAAAATAAAAACAATGAAAAATACACCTAAATCACGTTGCTAACACCACAAATTAACTCAGGAGCTCCAGCAGAGGCCAGGAAAGGGCCCATAAGCACCCTTTTTAGCCACCAGAAATTAAAACTAAAATACGAAGAGCTACATTCCAAAACAACACATACTGTATAAATATTCACTATGGTTAATGTTACTAATACAATATCTGAAATATGCACAGTATTTTGTAACATTTTATAACAACCAAGAATATCCTTTTTTCTTTCATTGCATTTTTCTTCTGGTGATGTGAGACTAATTTGGAATGAAACTCTTCCTATGATCACAAATCAGACATTACAAGCCGGAGTACTGACACCTCGTACATACATAAAGATGTAAACATAAAGACAACTCTTCTAGGGTGTCTGCTTCATGTTGTAATCTTGTAGTCTTAAAAAAAAGTCTTTCCATCAGTGAAAGTCAAGTTATGTGCAAATAATATAAATAAAAATGGAAAGACAGCATGCAATTTCTACTCCCTCATTCTTCATGTACACTAGATTTTCCACACACTAATAATATTTAACCTATGAAAAATAAAAAGGGGAAAGCAAGAGGACTATTAGTCTATCTCCTTATTTCAATATATAAGGCCTCTTGAAACTAATGTCTAGATGGTCTTATTTCACAAGGATAAATAGTTTAGAAACAAAGGCTGATTTGTCTTTTTTGTTTTACAGAAGACATCAATTCTAGCTGTGCATGTTTGCATTATGGGGACCTGCTGACACTTAAGTGATGATAGTCATAAATGAGAGGTCATTAAATTCAACATGACTGTTCAACAACAGTTTAAATGTGTTGACACAACTATTCAACCACCAAACACAGTTTGGCTGCAAAAAACAAAAAACAGCAGCTTTGTGTACCTGAGGAATCAGACAAAATCTATGACATAAATGAAAACTCTAGTCCCTGTACAAATACCACAAGAAGCACTATCGGCTTCAGTACAGTGAAGTGTTGCTGGCTGCCTGGAGTGCAGTCTCATTTGCAACTACATTAGTGACACACATCTTAGGACATGCAGGACAAGTCTAGCCTGCCATAGAGTTACACAGGGAGCCTGCCATCCATTTTCTCATACACAATGAATATTAATTCATTGACAATTTGTTGATTAATTTTTAAATAATGTCTGCTGACTATTTTTATATCCAGGTCTGTATTATTACTGGAAGCACCCATTATGATTCTGATATAGAGGAAAAAAACATGACTTGTTTGTAATTCTTTGAATAAATCATTATTGTCTGCGGCTGCTTTAAGCCCAGGGCTCAGCAATAGTGCACTTGCAAAATAGTAGCACACAGACAGCAGAAGAGGGTCGTCGACTGAAATGGTAGGCTCATATACCCACAGTCTACGTTCACCAAGTCGGACTAACATTCACCTGACCTGCAAGGGATGGATACAACTGGATTTTCCTCTTGGCAATTTTGCCACCTCAAACCAGTTGCGTATCATACCGTTATGTATAATTTCCCAAATAAAAATTGCCATATGCAAGGGTGCAAATATCAGGCGTGATCAGAATTTCAAACATGCTCACTTCAAAGCAGCATTTCCACTTTGTAGCACCACAGGAAGAGATCATTATGACTTTGAAATTGTTTTATTCTGCTGCATCAACAATTCTGACATCTGCAACAGCTGATAAGAAAGAAACTGCTGTTTAACTTTGTGTAACTTAGGAAGAAACAAAAAGAGGCAGGACATTTTATTACCATATTTCATCTTATCTGAAAAATATGAATGTTTGTGTATTAACTGACTCCTTGCCTCCTTGTATTTTGCAAGAGTCGCCTATCTGCAAAGCAAGCTGAGTATCTCTAGTCTACATGGAGTAACTGTGCATTTCATCACAGCTTAGCCCTCACTACAAGGCTCTGAGAAAGTGTCCCTTCTACAGTACTTTAATCACTTTGGAGATGATTATCCAGAGCGAAGCATACAACAGAGGCCCCTGAGCCCTTTGGCAGCATTACAAAACATTGATCCCCTTCACCAGTCCTGTACAAACATCACATGGGATCATGAATCTAACCTAGTGCATATCTAGGGCTTTGACGTGACTTTTTGCCCTCATCTGGGACCACAGAAATGTACTGAAGAAAAAAAAAGTCCCTCAAAGATCAGACATTTTCACTTTCTAATATGTTTTAAAGGTTGTACTTAAAAACAGCTGGTGGTTTTGCCCAAAAATGGCACTACTACTCTAACACACTGCATCACTTTACTGTGAGACAGATGTTTTCATTTGCAATAGAAGCATTATAATAGGAAGCCCTGGACTTAACTCAGCTTTACTTGAGACCGTCATAAAACTAAAAGAATACATCACAGTTCAAGAAAGTAAATATACATCTGGTGTTTTAACTCTCAATTTCCATCAGTGGAAGAAAAATATTGCTCACCAACATGTGTAAGCACACATAAATGGCCTCAATCCATACAGACTGCCTTGGTTGTTCTTAGTCTGAGTAGATATTTTGTCACAGGCTGAAGGACCAATTGGGAACAATTTTCAACATAGAACAAATAAATCACTAACAGTTCTTAGCTGATTACCTGTGAGACTAAATGAAGGCATGAAATGCCCTCCCAGGTGTGAATTCTAAAAAGTAGCTAAAATGTTTAGTAAACATCGAACTTTAATGTTATTGTGCATAGCGTCATTTCACACAGTCCTGTGTCATGTAACACACTGGTCACTAAATGGATACTGATTGTTACTTCTGCATTAGGTTCTTGCATAATATCTGGAAGGCAGTTAGCTATAATGGACAAAACTTTAGATTATTTTGAAGGATGCTCAGGTATCTACATTTGACACTTGTGCAAAGGAACAAACCACTCTGCTCATTCAGCTCTTGAACCGCGTCTGCTCACATATGTGGTTGAATTTCCTAAAAATAAGAATAAAGAATAGAAACCACATAAATTAAAGGGCACAAAACCAAAGATGATGTAACATTATGCATCTTGAAACCACTGACACGAGGCACTACTACAACACCACCAAGTTTATACAAGGACTCCCTCTTGTGGTATTGAAAGGGAGCAACATGCACATCGTGTCTGTCATGCATGTCCAAAGCATGTGTCGAGCTATTTACAACATATTTATATATATTATATATACATATAGAAGGCTTACATTGCATGATGTGCCTTCACTTGTGTGCGACAGTTGCGTCCCCAGTAACAATCAGGACGTGATGTTACAGCAGCTGAGGAAAAAAAATTAAGTCGTTACATGAGTACATTGTAAACATTTTGGATAAGAGAAAGTCTTATTCTAAAACAATAAAAAACCCTTTAAAGTCTTGGCTGCCTCTTACATTGAAATAACTACACAAAAATAATCCTAGTCTGTCTCACCTGGCAGTTCAGATGAAGGGATGTTCTGTCTATACTTGTATGCAAGCTCCTTGAATGCTCGCAGGCCGCAGCAGAAGCACAGGATGGCATCTGCAGAGACACGACAATCTGAAAGAGACACAGCCGTGGAGATATGATGTTATTACACTGTTATATGACAAGGTGGACTTTGCTCAGCTGCTGTATGTGCTGCTAGTTTCATTAGACTCTTGTCTCTATTTGTATCTACTTGATAATAAAAATGCCTTGGTTTTTTTATCTGAAGACTCGCCTGTCAGATAATAGTTTCCCTGCTGTAAACTCTGCAAAGACTCCTGGTGCAGATCCCTCCATGACTTCCCTCTGGAGGACAGGTAGTTCTGATGGCCGAATGGAAGAACAAAAACAAATGCACCTTAACTTTACATATGCTTGCTTGCATTGGTTTTAAGAGTAGTCAACATTTGCAGACAGAAGCTTTACTTGATGCAGTTCACATTTTGTAATTATGAGCATTTATTGAGATTAGAGTGGCTAAAGCTGTTTGGTAGACACAAATAAAAAGTGTCTTAGAGCATCATTATGGCAAATACCAATTACTAGGGATATAAATAGCACCATCCACATTACTGACCTACAAAAGCAAAACATTCAAATAAGTAATAGAAAGAGAGACCAAAAAAAGGATAAATATCAATGAATATCTGATACATCCATCTCACCTGGAGGATTTCTGATTCATAGTTGTTGTTGTTCAGCACCCCATCAAGGCATTTGTCTGTCAGATTGAGCTCTAAAAAAAAGACAACATGGAGGATTTTGTGAAAAATCTGGCAAACTACAAGCACATATTTCTTATACACCAAACCAGAATCACTGAGTGGCCAAACAAATCTGCTGAGCTTTGTTTGGAACTTTTAAACGTACACATTATTTTTTCGCCATTATAATTTAACGTCGATTACCTCAAATATGATGCATGTTTTAAGCTTACATGTGTACACAAAGTGAAACTGAACTAGATTCTTCAGTGTGCAAAGGGACAGCACCTACATTTATTCTGACATGTTGAAAATGTCATCAGTTTTCCTGCTGAGAATAAAATGTTGCTTATAATTTGAGAATGACAATCATCAAAATTACTGATGTTGCATTTGGATGGGAGTAAAAAAAATCCCATACTGGCTGAAGCCCATTACCAAGCAATAAGCCTGACAGCGGAGATCCCCCTGGGGCTGTTTTGCTGAAACAGATACATACCACTGAATCGAGCCAGGCAGCCTTGACAGCCAATCCTATGACAGCCCCAGTACATATGACAGAAGGGTCGCTGGCACAGCACACCTGCCAACACGCAGTACATCATGCATACAACATGCGTTACAGACTTTTCTCCACACATGTGAATGGCTGGCACAGTTGTTCAGCTGATTTTATATGAGCTGCATACCTAAAAGCATGTGTATTTCAAATTAGTCATTATACAGATTAGACTTACACAATTTAAGATAAACCAGCACTGACTGGCTTATATCAAATATAATATTATATATAAATTTTAATTACCTAAGTTAACTCCCTCTCTTTCTAGCAGTAGTTACATGTAGTTTTATGAACTACGGTATAATTTTCTAAGCCACATTATATTACATGTCTGCAGAGTGACTTAGCTCAGGGACCACTCACATTGTTGAGCAATAACTTGCTGAGTGCTCAGCTCGGCTCGTCTATCTGGCATGGGCTGGAGGCAGCAGGTGCAGATGAGATGGGGGCCCTGAGGGGGGCAGCGGTACTCCTGAGGAGCTGCAGACAGCATGGAGGCAGAGAAAGGTTTGAACAAGAGCCAAGATGTTTAGATCTAAATGGAAGGCAGGAGGATCTTCACAGTTGCGTTAAAGTTCGCTGTCAGATGTATTTTCCAATTATAGGATACAATGAAATTCCTGCTTGTTGATTTGGGTATTAGAACTCCAACAGAAAACTGTGTCATGTACCCAATTTATTGAAAAATGTATTTTAACTACTAATCTTTTCATCTAATCTACAGTCATGATCACCTGCGGGAATATTAGTGGATGTTGAGGGTTGCTCCCCTATGGGCTTTGCCTCTTCAGCAGCTGGTTTGGGTGGAGGAGGTATTGGTGGAGGTGGAGGAGTAGGCAGACCAGGGAGCCAGTAGTTTGAACCTGTAGCAAACAGCACCTGACTGACTTCTCTGCTGTAGCCAGGACACTGTCTGCACATCACTAGAGGCTGACTGGGGACATAAACAAACACACAACATCATTACTGGGAGAAATGTTTGATAAACAAGTAATTACAGCTCTAATTCTGACAATAAACCAGCCAAGTCTTTCTCCAAATATTCACTCAAGAAATATCAATATGTTATTGCAAACAATGTCCTCATAAGCCAAACCCAGACAGTGATTAGTGTGTCAGTGAACAACTTGATGGAAACGGCTTCAGCCTCAAAATGCCCAAAATAACACAAGACAATATGAGACTGAAAGTTCACCAGTGAAAAAAAGAATAAAATTCACTCCATCAGCTTCTGATGACCAAACAAAACTCAGATGACTTAACTGTGGCTAATATACATCTTCACAAAAACTTAAAGCAAGTCAAAGCTAAAGAAGGTTTCCTACTAACACATGTAGACCAAATCTCTTACCTGATGTCTGAAGAGTCGCTGTCATTGTCCGAGAGCTCAAAGAGATAATCTGAACTGCCCTCCTCGTCTGAGAAGGAGCGTTCAACTTTTGGCTGCAACATGTCCTGAGTTATTTTGTTACGGCTGTCCATGCTCTTCAGGTCCTCCTCACTGCGACACTTCTCTGAGGGACAGAAAGGGACACATAAATATAACAAAACCAGTATATAATGAGACTTCTTTAGGTATGTATATTCTGTCGGAAATTATGCAAGGTAAACAGACCTTGCTAACAGGCCCTTCTTTTTCTTGTATCAGTCTCTACTATGTCAGTTATTAAGTAAAACCTCAACAACAACTATATTTTGCTGAAATTTTAAAAGGCTTGTTACATATTAAGGGGATTTTCTTTTCCTCATACCATGGAAATCTCTTCAGCATAAGGAAACACAGATTCTGGAATTTTGAATCCAATAAATTACCAATGTGTCACAATTAAAAAGCTTATAAAATAACTAAGTTCTGTCCAAACCTGGATGCTGGATGAGATATGCCTCCACCAGGTTGTTAAGGATGTGGTTCTTGCGAATCCTCTCCACAGGACAGCGGCAGGTGGGGCAAAGAGAAGAACGCTCCATCCAGCCAGAGTAACAGGCAGCACAGAAAACATGCATGCAAGGTTGCAAGCTGAGGCAAAAACAACAGACATGAATTAAACTCTCATACACAACATTTGTTGGACATGCACAATGCCTTAAAAGAACACAAAGTGAGGCTCAAGCCCCTGACTTTGGGTATCTGTTGGAATGCCGCAGTCCTTGAGAGCCCACCTGACACAGTCATGCAGCAGGTCCTGGCAAATGACACATGTAAGGCTTTCCTCCATCTTGTCCGTTTTAGTCACTTCAGCTGGTGGTTTAGACGAAAGATTTCCCTTAGTTGAACCGTCCACTTCTGTACTGGATGTGTGTGGCAAGCTCAGATCATAATCTTTATCTGTGAACACAAGAAGTGTATGTTGCACGGTACACTGAGTCTGAGTTTTTGGAAGAAAACATTGAGGGCTATGCTTGAGGAGGCCTCAGCCCAGAGGGTGTTTATATAAACATTGTTCCTGTGTATTTTACACATTATTTCTGTATTTTTTTTGTATTTACTTTTGACTGTTTGAAAGAATCTCCAAAGTGGGTGTGTAACTGAAAAGAACCTCCCATTTGTTTATTTTGCACTCTGCATTTGGCACAAAGTCACCAACAAGGCAAATGAGGAGCATTTCAGGATCAGGAAAACCAAAAGGACACCAAATCAAAGTGATGCCTGCCCCTGTGCAAATATATGGCCTAAAATTTAACGCGAGGAGTCAAAAAAAACCCAAACTTACCAACATCAGTTTTCCTCCTCTTGCTCTCTGGCTCCATGTTGTCCATATCTTTTTCTTGCACTGTGGCAGCATCTTTAGATGGGCCTGATAGATGCAGGAACAACACACATGAGTCCTTCAAATTGCTTGTTTTGATGCATGTTGTACTGAGAAGAAATTAGTTCAAAAAGTTAAGACTAGGGTTGTACCATGTTATTTTTTTAAATGCCAGTGCATGTATGTGCCTTAACGTAATATAAATGTATCATTTAAAACTATTAATATATATTGCAATGTGGTTTATATTGTGACTTTTTAGAGCAGCCCACACATGACTGGGAAGTTGCTACTCGCTCCACTGTGAAGGAGTTGGTTCCACCCCTACTTTATGCACAGCCTAATCTTCAGCCATGGCTATGTTGCTACTTATGCTTTTAGAGGAATAATCTGACTTCTCTGACTTTCTTTGTCTTCTTTTTTTGCACTTTCTGACCAAGTCATTTATTTCTGCTAAATTTCAAGCTACAGTAAGGAGCTGGTGAGCCAAGCCTAGAACAAAGACTGAAAAAAGAGGGACACAGCTAGCTTAGCTTTGTCCAAAGGTACAAAAAATGCAGTCTTGAGATAACATGAAGAAAAAACATAAGGAAAAAAATCCCCTCCCTCTTATCAGTGCATCCCCCTCACACCAGTGGTGTGTAGTGGAGAACTTACCAGAGGCAGGACAAGCTGTTGTCGCCATGGGACCACTGGTGCTACGGCTACTAACACACAAGTGGGAAGTGGAGGTGGAGGGCTGAGGTTCCTCCTGTGTTGCACCACGTGGAGCCTTTGTGAGCATAACAGGCTCCACAGACAGGGACATCTCTGAAGGTGGAGCAGGGGCAGAACTAAGGGACGAGGTCTCTGTTTCTGAAGTTTAGATACACAGCATTTGTTACTAGTGAGGCACAATACAGCTGTGGAATCTAAGTGGCTGCATTTGACAGATGAACTGTGGGGAATTTTTCTCAGTGCTTACCATAAGTATGTTGTGTAATAGCTTGTTCTGTTTTGACTGAGTGGTAAACATAGGCGATATCTACAGAGGAACAAGAGAGGATGGTCATTACTTCTTCTAAATTCAGACAGACATTACTCTCATGGTTAAAAAACATGCACAACTCACTTTGCTCTGGCTCATTTTTCCTGTATACAAAGTAGATTACATCGCCGTTCTGCAGCATGTGAGTTTGCTTCTTGACCAGTTTGGACATGTTGATTACTGTTCCATTAGTGCTAAAAAAAAAAGGGGGGGGGGGATTAAAATTGAAATTGAATTGTATAACTGTACCCACTTAACAACTCTAAAATACAAGCAGTCTTTCTTAAAAACATTCGAATTTTTCAACATACTGTGTTTGCATTTAACTTAGAATCAATATTCTCCACAAAAATTATAGTACTCAGTTAAGTTATTTAGGAAATGCCACATAATTCTGTGATTGTGTGCAGTTAGAATTCTTTAACGTGTGAATATTCATCATAAAGTACCTCATGTCTTCAAGCCACACCAGCCCTGAGCTTTCATCTTGCACAATCTTGCAGTGTTGCCCTGATACCAGTTTGTTGGCTGGAAAGGACAGATGACATCCTGGCAAGAGAAAAATTCATTAGCATCAAGAAACACAGAACAGACATACTTAAGATTGAGCTTCAACCTTTTATTTAGTCTCCTGAAAGAGAATAATGGATTTTATATATGTATCTGATTCAAAAGTTTGACAGTATGTGATTTTATGTAAATTCATTTTTTTCCCTCCTCTGACCATCCCAGAAACCTACAAAGACTCAGCTTCTCATGACATTTTTTAAGACCTTTCATTATCCAGACTTAAGCTAGCCAATTAAGACTAGTGGCAAGGCAGACAAAGGGGGAAATATAGGCCTAACCTTTTCTTAAGCAAAACCTACACACAAAAAGATCTACTTAATATTCTGCACACATGTTCTCAATGGTAGCCTTTTGTTATCATCACAAGAGCCTGTCTAAGTTTGGCACACTAAAGACCTCTTTGTGTTTTTAAAGGGGGGGGGGTTTAAAGGCTCCAGACACTGACAGCAATGTCTACACTACAGACAGGACTGTCTTTTGTTAATAGGCATAATATCACGTTTAAAGATTTTACAGCAAGACTAACACGGTGTTAATGTATTTTGATTAAAGGTAAAGACAAATCTTTATTGTTCATTCGATGATATAAGGAAACCAACCTACCTTTTTTTCTGCCAACTGTGCATTCCCTGTTAAAGAGCAGGACAGTTTCACTGGAGTCCACTTTGACTAGTTTTCCCCATGGTCGTCCTCTTCTATAGCTGTCCATCTCCAAGTCTTTCTTCTATTAGTAACAACGAGAAAATAAGTTGAGACACGCTTAACAGTTCAGCTGTTTTTAGGGATCCTTCTATCCAGTTTCTAGCGTGGTTGAATAGACTCATGGGCACATGGTAGCAAAGAGAAAGAGGAAAGCAAAACTTCTCATCGGCAAAATATTTTTGATAACGTAGAGCTTGTGAGATCGAAACCTACAAAGACGTTTTATCTGATCAGTAACGTTAACAACAGTTACTAACGTCCCTACGACAAATCACTGTTGCCAGGGTTCTGATGTCAGGTGCCAAATTAGTTTAAAGTCTGACATTTAAATACACTTAGGTAACGTACTCGGCAGACATATCCTTTAAAACTATGATCTAAACTCTTTAAAATTAGTACAAGCATCCATTTTCCATTTCGGGTTTAATATAAAATGCCAGCTTGCACATATTTTACTAAGACTTTAACTTAATGGTAGTTTTGTTATACAATTATCTCAAGCCGAGCTAACCAAAAACTACATCTTTATGAGATATTTTCAGTTGAGTTATGCTAACGTCGCTACTGGATGTTTTAAGCATGCCGAATTCAGGAGTAAACTTTATCAATTACTAAAAATAATAAGCAACGTGGGAAAGAAATGCTCCTTGTCAGATAAGCGAGGCTATTGGTAAACTGAAAGAGTTTTTCATCAGATTTGGTAAGAAACCCCTTCGGGAAAACGCTGCTAACTGGACTTAGCTCTAAAAGCTAGCTTTAATAGCTCACTTTATTGTATGACAAGCTAGAAAAACGTTAAATTACTTCAGACATCAACTTTTGCCCACTCTGTCAAAATGGTTCAGCATATTTTGCGGAATATCATTACACCTATTGTGAATACACACACGGAACTTCGCTCAACAGCAACACTAAGCTAACGCAATAGCTAACATTAGCAGCCAACCAGACTGTGTATCCAGGAGATAATCGGGAAGTGCAAAACATCAGCTGCCCGAAACGACAATCTTATCACAAGTCTGAAATGTTTTCTTTACCGTCAAACGCTCAGTTTGTTGTCCCAGCAGCTCTGTTTTAAACAACTTCTTCTCCTCATGTTCCAGCTAGGCACAAAATACACTTCCTGCCAGGCTCAGGGTTGACGGGTTGACACTACAAGCCGTCATCAGCTGATGGAGGAGGGGCAGTGTGTGTGTGCGTGTATGTGCGTGCGTGCGTGCGTGCGTGTGCGCGTGTGTAATCGTGCATGCGTGCGCGCGTGTGTAAGTGTGTGTGTGTTTAACTACATGTACAGGCCTGTGAGTGCTGAGGCTGGCAGTTCAAATAAAAACAAACATTGTGCTCTGGCAGGTTTAAATACATGTGTCATACTGAATTTCCCATTAGACACTTTTGACGTGGCTCAAAACCACTACTGTTGTCATTTAATGCTGAATAATAGAGGAAATGTATTGGTTTTGGTAACTTACAGTTATTATAAACATGTAAGTTTGTGTCACGTGATGTAAGTACACTTTTTTGGACTGGCCAGCAGTCTGTAAATGCAAAGAAGTGTTTATAATATGTCTAGTGCTTTTTCATGTTTACACTAACACTTTAATTTAGCTTTGAGAAATACATTATCAACATACGTCACTGCTGAGGTTTTTAAGTATATAGACTCAGGTACTGTGATTTATCTGTAGTCTGTTTGAGCGTATTAAACAGATATTAGACTGGCCAAGAGAAGAGAGGTACTGACAGTGTCCCTGTCTGCAGCTATTGGCTGCTGGAGCATTGTCTCCCTTTTGAACTGGTCTAAGCTAACAAATCAAAGAGGTGAAGAGATATTGTTTTGTCGAGCTGGCCTCAATTCTTTGCCAGTAGTTGCTCTGGGTAAAGAAATTGGACAAGAGACTCGAATGAAATGTAAATGAAATGTAGTTGCAATTGTGTTGCTAATTTGAGGGAACGGAAGGGGGTTTATGCCAGTTTTAATTCACAATTATTCATGATATTTAAGAAAACACTATAAAAACCTCAAATATTTCCTGCTGAACCTTGAGAAACTGCAGCATTTCTGCCCCTGCACTTTCTAGAGCAACAGGCTCATGTGTTCTTGAGAAATGTGGCTGTCCTCGAGTGTTGTGCCTACAGCATTTATCACATGGACTGACAGCCATGAAGTAGTGTTTAGGTCCGCCACACGCTCCTCTGCCTCCATCACATCATCACTGCTGAGAAAATTGATGATTATTTCCTCTGAAGCCGTCTCCATCTTCTCCTCAGTCAGGGGTCATCCAGCAGACAGTGGGGACTCTGTTGTTTGTTGTCATCATGCCTTTTTCGAGCTCTCAGATAACTTGAGCTGATGCATTGCTCATTGTCCTGAGTTTCCTCTGTCAACTTTGTAGTTAAACATGGATTTAAAGTCCTTTTGAGAAAATCTGTAATGTCAAAACAACTGGGCAACTCCATGTGAGACGCTCCAAAACAGCTTCTTAGATTATTTTGCCAGTACCACAGCATACAATATTCATTATGCCCAGCATGTACAAGAATGTGTTGAGAAGATAAACAAAAAACATGAATTTAAAAGTCCTTTTTAAATTCTTTTTTATTAAAATAAACAGTTTACTCCAAGTTTCACAAATCAAAGTCATCAGGCTGTGTGTGAATTTCAATCTCTTTTTCTTGATGTTAAATAATTTTTTGCTATGTTAATTACTGTTAACATTATAGTATATTCATTAAGGTGAGGAATTTACCCAAAGGGACTTTAAAGAAATGCTTTTAATCATGTAGGTATGAACTAGAATCTCAAGATTTATGCAAGTGCTTTAACTTCATCGAATAAGCTGAACTGCATTTAGTGCTACACTTAGTAACCAAGCAACAATTTTATTCCCCTCTAAATCTCAGGTGATTGCAATAATTACACAGAGAAAAGTTTTTCTTTGCCCCCAGCTGCTGTTAACATCCTTGCGGTAATTTTATTTGGTTGTGATTTTTTTCATCTTGGGAACAGAGTGCAGAGGGTTTCACTGCTCCTCTGTGGTCAGCACTTTTATTTTATGAGACATAAGCCTAAACAGACTGAAGCAAATTCAACCTCCACCCATTTTTTAACAATATGTTCATTAGTTCATTTGAACAGCAAAAAACGACAAATGGAACAAAGAACACAGAACATCAGTTCATGTTCCGTTACAGTTGCAATTGTAGTGAAAGTTACAACTGCAATTATAATTGCAGTTACAATGATGATGTTTATTAAGAGCAATCAGCAAAAATCCTGCAGCATGATGGCAAAAAACATCAGGCTCAATTTTATAGAACTGATCCATTTTTGAATATAGAATGCTTGTAAGGAACCTTAATTGTAATAAACTGACATATCCTCATAAACATTTCTTTCAGCCTCTAAGAGTTGGTACTTTTTTTTCTTAATCCACTGGAGTAATATCTTCCTTTTGGCAGAATTAGTAAGAATACAGTACAAAATCCTATGGCTTTCTGATATTATACATTTGCTTGGTAAACTCAAATAATAGAGTGGATTAGTTCCTTTGCAGATTATGTGACATAACCAATCAAATGAATTATCTGCCTAATGCTGGAGGCACACTGATGAAAGAACAGGGTTGAAGTTGTGAGATACGTGCAGCCAATGTATAAACTGACAACCAATTTAATATTACTTACATTCAAAAGGATTAAATATTAATAAGAAATGGGTTTTAAACAAACCTAATAAATACAATGAAAATAAAATTAATAGAATGAAAGACTTTCAATTCCCTTATTATTTGGAAATTTTAAAAGTTTTTTGGGTTTTTTTTGTCCTTCTAAAATAACAAAATGACTGTATTGCATTAGTAAAAATGGCAATATGAAGTTATTTCAGTTTTAATTTTTTTTATTGTAGTTGGTGGAGAATAACATTTTAACATTATTTATTTGTGTAGTTAACAAACATTTATGTCAATGTCAAAGTTCTGTAAAAAACAAAAAAAAAGCTTTTTATTGAAGGAGGCTGAACCGTAGGTACCGTGGTCTTTTCTGCTTTTGACCCCCAAACCTTTCCTCTCAAACCTTAACAAAAAAAATAACATAAAACTGGATTTCATCATCTTCTTTCTTTATTGTCTGTACTATGAGTGACAGGACAGGTCATAATCAAATGCAGTTTTTTGTAACTTTAATAACAAAATCTAAATTAAAAAAAGGTGATCAAATAAAAGTGATGAATCAGCAAGCATAGTGAGGCAGAGTGCAAACTGAAACTGTTATATAGCATTTATTGAACACCATACATTCAATATTTCTAAATGCTTCGATCTGGAAGTCATTTATGTCTGCTTGTAGCTCATTATCTGTTCATATTCAGTTATCTCTATGATATTAGTGATATGCACACTGCCTAGATCACATGCACAGGTGGGGTGTAACACCAGGCAGAGACCACTGTTAGTAGCTCTAGCAGTTTAGGGGTTGACAGGACATGTGATGATTGATACTTGTTCACTGTTTGTTAGTTAGTAATTTCTGCTCACATCTTTTAAGCCTTTACACCCTTACACCAACACAACCAGTGCAATTGAATTAATATATAAAATAAGCATATAAACCAGTTCTTCCCTGGACAACATAGAATATATAACTGAAAAAATCAGTATTGCACTATGAAACCATTCAAATAACTTTAGACCAACATTATTCAAACACACACATGTGCCTGCGGTCCTTTTTGATGAGCAGTTACCAACACACAGTTCTGGTAAACAATGTCAACAACTGAGGACTTAAATTATAATTTTTTATTTTTATTTTGATCAGTGTTTTAAAAGGGAAAGATGTTGGTTGTCCGGCTATTATAAACAAAGTCTCACTGGTTTACCACAAGAGGGCGTTGTTGTGTTATAGTTCCTACTTATTTAAAGAGTATAGGAGTTTTACCTGAAAACAGGAGAGGAGAGAGGATGAAGGGAGGATTTCCAGATTTGAGCTGAAGAACATGCAAAAAAAGAGAGATTCCATATCACAAAAATATTTTCGAGACATAAGAGGCTGGTAAATGAAGCTTTGATAAACCCCCCATCATGGACAATACATTTTCAACTTTTTAAACCACACTACAACATCAGAGCATGTACCTGTTGACGACTGGACACACACACATGGTTTGAGGGAAGCTGACAGAGCTTTTCTGCACAGACAGCTGATCATGAGAAAGCAATACAGTGACCAGGCTAAGTTAGTGAATTATTAACAGACACACAGACACAGGGAATATTACAGCACTCAGGGGAATGGCATCACTTATTTAATTCATGCCTCACCATCACAGGCTTATTTATCAGCTGTGTATCAGCTGACAAATATCATAGCACTGCTGCTGCTCACAAGAGCCGTTTGCTGTTTAAGCTCCACCACTACAACCTCCTCATGAAGTGCTTTAGTTTTGATAATGTGGATTACCTTCCTTAGTTCTTCTTTTTCTTTTTCTTCTTCTTCTTCTTCTTCTTCTTCTTTTTTCCCTTTTTCTTATGTTAGCAGAATACTTGTTTCTGCTCCGTTTCTCTAACTATTTGCTATAAACTATAAACTATTTGCTAGCTAACCAAATATTACACGGTCAGTTTCATGATGAAAGATTCTCTAACCTTAGTGGTGGAAGAACGCAGGCCCTTTACTTAAGCTAAAGTACTAGCATTACAATATAGAAATAATCAGTTACAAGTAAAAAATCTTGAATCCTACTTAAGTAGAGGAAAAGATGTGTAAGCAGGTTTTCTTAATAAGCAAGTGAACTTAATTGAATGCCAGTGTTGATATAACTGCTTGATCTGTGACTAAGCGAACTGTTTTGCGAACAAGTTTGTCACTAGAACTAAAATTCTTATAACTGAAAATTAGTCCAACTCATGTTTACAACTTGTTTTGTTGCCCCTAAGTGACCAAAATTTGAACTAGTACTTGTTTAAATGTTCATCGTTGACTGATATGAATTGATACGATGATACAAAACTGCTTTATGCGATGATACAGAACTGCTTCATTCTAGCAGCAATCACTATGCCCACATATAGAGTAAATCCCACAGGTTTCAGTAACCGCTCACACTGAAAAGGAATTACACAGCTGGCTTTGTGGGACCACAGGCAATTTTGATATAGGATTTTATAGTCCATTTACAAGTGGGCTGATCTTTCTTGTTTAAGAAAGACCAACATGTCTCTCTAATGGAAATAGCAAGCGAGTCCTTAATGCAGGACTAATCTCTGCAAGCCCCCATCTATTCCCCGGCAGTGCATTATTAATGGGCAGTGTGGAGGCTGGTGAGCACAGGGGCCTCTCCTCACTAATGTGCTCATTCCTCATTGTTAGATGTCTGCTGAGGAAAACACAAACACATGCTGCCTTCTTACAAACTCATACCTGAAGGCACACATGCATCCACACAAGCATACACATACACAGGCGCATACACACACACACACATACACACAAGCCTACACTCAAAGGTGTGCTATTCATGCAGAATATGTTCTTGAGGGAAATTATTATATTTTTGGTTGCCATTCAGTGTTGAACACTGAATCCTCTGCAGATCCTCTGATAAGGTCACAACGACAAATTGAATGCAGCTTATTGAATCCCACACCCACGCTGTCAATCAGCATTTCCTAATTGGATCAAAGATTACTTGTGGCAGCTGTATAAAACATCAAACGAGTAATTAAATGAAATAATGAGAAAATAAACCTTAATGTTGCCGAGAGGGAATGGAGGCGAGCTGAGAAGCGTGTTTCTGCTGTGCTCTCTCAAATTATCTCTCTCTGGCTCAGGCTAATTGCTGGAGGATGTCCTCTTAACTGAGTGTGAAAAGCTGTGTCTAATTACGGCAACATTAATCAGGCATTAGCATGTTATCACAAGGTTAACTTATCAGGAGGGGCTCAGAAGCAGCTGGAGGTGCCATTTACTCATGCTGCATTGAGCCAAGTGGGCCACAAGGGGTAGTGCTTGTTCTTCCTATGAATCATTACTCAGCCCCCTTGAAGTCAAGAGCTGAAATCAAAGGCAACCATGTTGGATTTCATTGAGTGAGCATTGTGGTTTTGAGATTTCTCAGTGCGGAAACGTCCGGAATGAATATCAGCGATTTCCTGCTCATTATGGGGCTGAAATTAAAACATTTCTCCTGAGGGAATCAAATTTTTAGCTCATAATTTGTTAACATCTTACTTTGCACAGACACACCAAAGGAGAGGTCCTTACCACACACTGTATGAGGAATTACATGCACTGAAAGAATCTGCAAAATCAATGTCAAGCAATTGTGTGCTTGGTGGAGCAGTTGAGTCCACTGTAATGAAGATTGACGGTGTGGTGATTGCATCCTAAATTACCCCACTCGTCAAACATGAATATAGACAAAACATTAGCTAACGCCAAATGTTGGAATACATAAAATGTAAATCATTTTGCCATTGTCTTAATAGGCTGCAGAGATTTATTGAATTAGTATATTTTGTTTAAGTTTGCTTTTGAAAATATGGCGAGTGCTATAACGAAAGGATTCTGAGAGCGTTTTTCTCTGTTTTCGAAACAATAGAGCAAAATACACTGAAGAATGTGCTAGATGTAATAGCACAAAGGTACGTGCAATTTTGAGTCATTGCATGCCAAATGACCTGCAGTGTGTAGATTAAAGGTCATATCTGGCAGCAGTTTGGTCCTGTGCCCTGACTTCATTACCAGCAGCTCCAGTGTAGTCTCATCAGGATTCCAGCAGGGCAGAGAAGCCGTACCTCCAGCAGCCTTGCCAAAGGCGCTCATTTGTCAGAGAGGCATGGAGATCACAGGCCGACAAATCTCCCACGTCTCCCAGACTGTCAAGCTCTTTGCCTGCAATATCAAAGACAAAAGAACAGAGCTGGAGAGCAAGAGAGCAGAGCAGCCATTCTATTTAGAGATGGTCTGCCGTTTAAACCCCCCGAGCATGCCCTTTGAAAACGCCTATTAGCCTGGGTGAGAGAGATTACAAGCAAATAAAATTACATTCTTTGTGATATTTGATTTCATAATACCCCCAGAATTATAATTACACCGCACTCACACTTTTCATTTAAAAACCATTCGGCAGCAACAAAGAATCAGAGATGGGAATGAGCAGGTTGCGCATCTAGCAAGTGAATGCATATTATCAGGCCTGTTTCACTAGAAGTAACAATAATGGGAGAAGACTAGAGGCACTAATAAGATTGTAATCAGGTGAGAGAGGGTGATTTAATAATATGGAACACAAGCTCTATTTTCATCTGTCAGTCTTTTGGTGCAACCACAGGAGAGCATATTGGGATGAAAATGCCGTTTTTAATAGCGTTATACTCCTCGCAGAGGCTGCAATGTAGTAGCAGTTTCTTACGAACCAACACAAGGGTTACACCCCCCCATCAGATCTCAGTTGCAACCTGTGTCTGTCGGGGTTGCACCAAAAGCACAACGGTGTATTACGTGGGGAATGTGGGCATATGCTGTCTGGCTTAAACCAACAAGCAGAAGGGAAGAGATAAGAGACATTCTTGGGCGGCACAGAAACGAGGCATGAGAAGGGCCAGCTTGATAGCAGTACTTGTTGTTCTGATGTGCTAAATAGCTGGCCTTCAACACCCCAATCAATCGCTGAGTGAGCCACTGTGTAGCCAAGGGTTGTGTGAGATAGCCAGATGGCTGAATCAGTGGAGCTTTTGCCTGGTCTCTTGTGTCACAAAAGGATGATCATGAATCTGGCCACACAGTATGGACAAAATGCATGAAATATTGCTGGCCGCATGTATTTCTAGGTTGATAAGCTCAAATAGATGTTGTTTCAAAAATGTACCACTGATTAAGGCTCTGGGCTAATCAGGAGCAAAATAATAACATGTCAACCTCGAAACATTTAACAACATAGCTGGCCTTGGGTGGCTATAATGCACATTTTTGTTTTGGCTTTTGTGACCAGCTTGTCTGATGTGATAAGTATTACTGTAGATCTCTCTGTGTAATGATGCCTACCAACCATTGCGTGGTACTCCTGCCATTTGACACAGGGAAGCAGGAGGCAGCCAATACGCCAATGTGGGCATTCAAGAACGTCTGTGGGACAAGACAGGCATTTTGAACATGCTCCAAGACCTCCAGAGGCCTGTGTTGACTAATCTGCAAACAATCCGCTCTGCAAGCCCCATTGCAAGTGGAAGAACAAGCCCCCTTAAGCTGTGACATTAATGAACACAGCGAGATAAGATAGGGTTTGTTATCTCGGTGCATGGAACTCCTGCCCAGATAGGAGATAAGAGCCTTTCAAAGCATGTTTGCTGCCAGACAAATTTCCAAAGAAGCACTGGAAGCAGGCAAAGCCAGGCCTGGAATGCTGGAAGTCCTGTCAAAGCCGGCCTCACAAAGAATATGATCCTCATGCCCTTTATTATGGCTGCCTTTGCTATTTTGGTGAGAGAGGGTTATAACTCGTTGATGACATAAATGCAGTCTAAATCCAGTGGCCCTTCTGGCACAGACGTTTGGATCTTCCTGTGCTCAAAGAAGCAATAAAAATCCATTATCTATCAAGACAGGACCTAACACTGAGCTCTTGAGTGCCAACACGCCAAACTAAGAGAACAGTAACAACAGATGTAGTGAATCAGAGTGTTATTTTGATTTTCATCATGTATTATTCACGTGCTCGGGGAAATGAACTGCCTTTATAGTGTATGCCTGAAATAGTGAGGCCACGCTGACTATAAGGAAATATTGTTCAGATCAACATTGTATGAATCAACACAGTGGAATTTTCTCTATAACACAGTTTGTTTTGATGAGTCTGGTGGCACTGAGTAAGCTGGATGTTAGCATGACTTGATTAAGTATTTTAATGCACAAAACACTGTACACAGAAACAAGTAATTCTGGTATATGAAATGGTCTACACAGCTTTTGAAAAGCAAGAAATTTCCTTCAAGTTAAAATAAATAAAGTAATTTGTCATATATCTCATATTGTCAGTGTGGAGTTAAAAATTTGAACACTTTGGGAAAAATGTAATAGGACAGTCAGAGCTCATATAAGTAGGAATGCAGCCTGTATTGATCCATTATTAATGACTTAACTTAGAGCTTCCAAACCTTTGGAGAGTTTGGAAAATCATTTACTATTTAATGCATTTGTAACTAGCATTAAATAATTTTATTGTTTTTTACACTAGGATTAAACTTTTCTACATTTTAATTACAGAGGTTATTACATTTTAAATAATAATTACTGATCTGTCATTTGTCTAGTATTCCAGTTAGAAAAGTCTTAAGCCAAAATAGCAAAAACAGCTATAAATACTTCTGATAGTAGACAAGACATTTAATAAGTCATAGCCAACTTTAAAATTAACTGACATTTAAATTAGGTATAACACGAGTGTCATGTGTTTTATTTGTTTACTGTATCACTTTGAACTTCAGGGATTGAACCAAGGTTACAAGACTTGTTGCTGTTTCTGATTATGCTTTTTGTGGTGAAATATGACCTGGTGGAATAAAAATCCTACAATTATCATCATAAATCAATCATAAATGACATCAAGTATGCATAAAATATTTACTTGATTAACTGAAATGCACCCTTTCCCCAAAAATGCTGCTATTGATTTTTTCCTACATCCAAAATAGTTCTAACTTTGATACCACATACAGGCAACCAAGTGGGACCACATTTGTTTTCAAAAACAAGATCATTAGCTTCCTGAAGCTATAATGACAAACCCAGTACATTTTGCATTGAGTGCTAATACTAAAAGTTAAAAGTGTATCTGTTTACTGCCTGTGACCGAATGTACCTTAACCCTTATCAACCAGCTAAAAAATAAAACTGAATTAATTTGTCATTTATAAAACCATAATAAAAAAACCCCAGCACATTACTCATCAAAGCAGAAAACAGATGTTGCTCTGTTACTGGTTTGGAGTACTGGTGGTCATATTCCAGCCTGAGCCTTTGGCTCTAAAGAACACTGACAGTTTAATATTTAAGCTCTGTGTTTTCTGCAGAGGGTTAGCATGGTTTATGTGGAACGATAGGATGTTTTATTTTTAAATGTGTTATTAATTCATAGGCTGTAAAAACAACCTTTTGTCAATTTCATAATTTCATATTGGAAAGGAAATCCTCACACATGGACGCCAAGAACTAGGTGTTGCGTTTCTGCCAGCGTCAAACTAAATAAATGCTTATGAATATGCCCACACCACCAGAGGGGATGGACTAAATCGTAATACTCATTCTGCGGCTTGGAAAAACTTCCGCCTTCCCGGATGCCAAGCGGCTCTGAGGCGATCCCAGTGATGAGCCAAGGAACGCTCTGCTAACTGAGCTCTGGAGAAATACGGTCACGGCAAGATTCATATTCAAATAAACTTCACTCTTGGCCCGTGCACACAAGCCATGTTGTCACCAGCTGGCAGTGCCTCTCACCGCCCCTTCAAATACTGAGCCACTTTTGATTAACGTCTCTACGGCTAATCATGTGCATTGGCTGTGCCAAATTGGACGAGCCATGTATGGCTTCCATTTGCCTTGAAATCTCTTATTTTTTTAAACTAATTTGAAGCATTTGAGAGCCTCCCTTTACACCACCCACCCCTCCCTTAAGTCTTCTCTTGTCTAGTGCCCATACATAGAACAGAGAGGGTGGTGTGGCGGCACGGTGCCATCCTGTGGGTCCCTGAATGAGAGAACTATTGCTGCCAGATGCACCCAGCTGCATAAATGTTATTCATTTTTATGGCTTGTGTACATAATATGACCAGTGTGGGAGATGGTTAGGTTCCACTAAAGGCTGGAAAAATCCTCAAAATTGAATCAAAGTGGAAAACTTATTTTGGCTGGTGGCTGCTTTGGACCTCCTCCTTTTCCATCTCCCTTAATTCTCTTTTTCTCCTCCCTGTCTCACATCATGCTCTCTGAGGTTCCTCTGTGAGTGATTTACAGTATATTCTTTCTCCCAGGCTGCACTAGCTGGTCTCCTTGCACAGCCATAACGGTAGTGGAGTGAGACAGCCAGATATTTGTCATAGGTCCAGAGGTGCAAAGACATTAGACAGCACTTTGTCACCAGGGCCCGGAATTCACACCGTTTGGCTGTTTCCAAGTCAGCTCCTTAACCGTTGATTGGCCTGGTTTCTGTCAGCTGCCGCTCTGTTGACATTGAGGGCTAAAAAAAGATGGCAACATGGAGGGGTGTATGCTGCTAGCCTTTTTAGGTGGTCAAAACAACATGCAGTCCACGAAGAGTGCTGTCACAGGGATCCACAGCCAAAGCTCTTGACTTGGTGCTCTCTCCCTCAGTTCACAGTTCAGATATAGTTTAGTGGTTTAAAATGGCTCTCGTCAGGGTTTGCTAGCTCCCGCAGAGAGATGGGCTTGAACTCCGAGCAGAGCCACGGTCTCCCCAATCACCAGGCCTAGCTGAGACCCGAGCAGTCCAAATGTGATCATGGCGGGGGCCTCCTGTCTCATTACCAATCTCCATTTCAAAACAGCCTTCAAATGGGAACTAATGCATTAGCTCTCGCTGGGGGAAAAGTCCAGGGAGCCACTACATAGCGGCTCAAAAACGCTTTCATACATGTTTTATCAGTGGGGGGAGATTGAGCAAGAGAGAAAAGGAGCTTGGACTGAACCATTCATTTGTTGCCTGTCTTATTAGCTTGGCACTGTGTTATTAGCTGCCATTGTGCTCTACAAAAGCCCCTTAGGCCTGTCCCACTGTTCGCTGAATCTGGGGTGAGCTCTGTGCCAAGTACTTTTTGGAGGTATTTGAGACCATGAAAATTCAATCCCAAACCCTCAGCATTGAGGTTTCTCACAGATAAATGAAGAGGATTAGTGGAACAATAAAACAATGTCTTACCTCAGATACCACTGTATCCTATTAATTGGGATTATAGTGGAAAAATGTGTAAAAAAAAAAAAAAAAGAAAACAACCCACAATCTTGTACAACAGTCGTTTTTATGACAGGCTGTTATAAGAAGCTCCTGTCACTATGACACTGTTTCATCAAACAGGAAATGCGTTCCAAATTATAAACAAGAGAATACAGAAAATCATAAACAATCCCTGCTACAAAAAAAAAAAAAGCGGGGATATGTGAAGAATAGCTCTTGAAAAGAGCTGACAATTGCAGAAGCTGTAATAACCCACCTTGGGTTGGATATGCTAGGCAATGTGTCAATTGATTCCTATCTGATGATGGACTGTGTGCTGAAATAAATTGACCTTGCCAGACGATGAGTGAAATTGATGGAGCTTTTCATCTCCGGAGGGCCGTTCCACAATCAGCCGTAAAATGGATAGAGCACAGGACAGAGAGATTGAGTCGGAGGAAAATGTAAGGTGTGTGTTTTTCTTCTACCAAAGCTTGCTTGGTAAATAATAGTTACAGGAAAAATCACTATGCGGTAACAAGAACAGGGGTTAAGTACCCGTTGTTGACTAGATGATTAGGACTAAAAGCACACAGTGCTAAAGTGAAGCTGGCTACTGACAGATGCTACCCATTGGAGGAATATGTGGCTCAATTACTAGGAGCCTAAATTGAAAGTGATAGTGATTTAAGTCTTCCCAATGCGCCGGCCCCATCCCAGCAAACAGTCTTTTCAAGGAGCCCTTTTAAAAAAAGACCCTGCCGGAGTGTGTGAGACACAGGAGCACCATTGATTTTCAATAACATCCCCTAATGACCTGGCCACAGTTTGATCCACGCTGTCATTATAGGCTGATACCATGGGACAGGACTGGTGGGTCTCACAGCACACAGCAGCGAGATGAGTAGTGGGGGCATTATCAGGATGAATTGGCCGTCTCTGGACAGGCGGCAAGCGCAGCCGAGGTCTTGTCGATAACAGGATGGGGCGCCTCAGGGCTCCCTCCGCGACCCACTCCAGCGCGCCTTCCGGCCTTATTAGAAAAGCAGATGAGTGGTGAGCACGAAGAGAGGAGGCGTATGAGAAGCAAGAGGAGCCTCTCCTCCACCATCCGATAGCCTGCCTCCCAGGCATTGCTCCTCTTAATGAGTCCAGACCGCGGGTCAATATGCCGCTGGGCTGCCAGTCAATACCGGTTACCTGCAACACAAACACTCAAAACCTGCTTTCATACAAAATCAATGTCCTATTAGTCCCTCCCTGTATTGCCTTGGCCCAATCTCATCGATCCCCTCTGAAGAGCTCTGCAGCCCATGTATGACAGATTACGGTCAAATGATCTGATGGCTTAGGCTACTCTGGCCGCCAAGTCTATTGCCTTTATGATTTTAAAGTAATAGCCTGATATCAGATGAGCAAATAATCTGAATGCTGAAAACTGAAGCACATGCACTATTGGCAAACCAATCAACCTCACATCAACATTCCGCTCAGTAGGTTTGGCTTAAAGACAAATTCAGTACTTGCAGTCAGCACTGACAGTGAGTACTGGGATGAAAGACGAGCAACAAATGTATGACATTAGGTCCAAACTTTATTCCGTACATTTTTAAACCATGAATGTTCATTTTTATTTTTTTTTGCACGCCTAAAACTCTACTTGTTTTGTATACAAGAGTCTAAGAAAAACAACTGCACAACACCACAAGGTTGACAGAGAAAGTCCTTTTGCCGCCCACTAAAAAAAGTGTCCTTCTTTCCTGTCTGGGGCTGGTCCAGTTTGTGACTTGGAAGTCTTTTAATAATTCCATCATTATTTCATTGATAATATAAACATGTGTTAATCCAAGTTTGTCTCCGTTTCACCAGTATCGTACTGCTCCCTCCGTTTGATCTCTTCGTTAGGGTGCTGTGTGCTGCTTTGCATAGATTGCAGATGATCCTTCCGGGCCCCCTTACAACACCCTCCCATCATACTTCCCATCAATTGGCCAAGCTCGTCAGTTGCCATGATATTCAACAAGGAAGTGAATCTCCATGTTTCATTTAATTTTGTTTTTCTAGAAATGGTTAAAAAGACTAATAAATTTACACAATAATTTTGCAGCGAAGGAATATCAACAAGTTATTTACATCAGGTTTTTTTTTTTACAGAGACTGAACAAAGACCTCATAATATATATTTATCTGCATATCTCAAATGCAAAACAAATGAACAAAACAAATCGGTAATGTAACATTGTACATTGTCATCATTGAGGATATCCTGGTACCATGAGGTTAAATTACTGAAGGTTGAAACCAAAATCCAGTCTTTACAGTGGGTCATAATGGATATGTCTTACAATCAACTGGGATAAATATTGTAAAAGGTGTGACTAATGCACAAAATACATAAAATTCATAGAAATGATATCTATACATGGAACGAAGATAGGAAATGTACAAACTCATTTCAGGACCTCTCTTTTCGCACAAAGCTGAAAAAAGGTATTGGATTAATATATTAATAATTATCAAATATTTAAGTCGGATATAAACATACACATTTTTGTGTTCTCTTTACCGACATTATTCAACCTCCAGTCCGCTAAAAATAAAGTCATGGCATGTGCTTAATCAGCCTTACACACCTTTACTTTGTACAATCATACCCTTTCCCTTAGGGAGTTTTGCTCTTCTCAGGTGAAGAGCAGTGCATTTTGTTCAAGAGGAGATTTTAGATTGGGGGGGAGTGCGTCTCACAAGACTGTGTGCACTTTTTTTAGGAAGCTACCGAGCCTCTACCTCTTTGGGGTTCCGAGATGGGGAGTAGTCCCGAGGGTCCTGGGTGGTGGTGAGGGGGGTAGTCCTCCTGGGTGAAGCTGGCCTGGCACTGCCGGCTGGCACAAGGGGAGGGGGCGCACTGAGTGCAGCGGTAGGGGGTGTTCTGTTCAGAGGGCCGTTGTGTCCTGTGGAAGGGCTGAGTCTAGGGTAGGGCATTCCGCCTAGGTGGGGCATAAAGGGAGGCATGTGGGGTAGATGGCCCTCCATTGGGGACTGGTGCAGCTGATGGAGGCGTGCTCTGTCAAGCTCCTCCCTTAGATGGAGGCGCTCCCGCTCCTCAGCCTGCTGTCTCATCCTCTCGTGCTCCCTGCGCACCTCCAACAGGTGCTCGTGGTGAGAGTAGTCGTGAGCCTCCCTTTCGCGGTAGGCTCGCTCCTGTTCGTACACACTCGGGAAGCGATGTCCTTGCTCGGCCCTGAGCTGGAAGTCCATGCGCCGCTGCAGGTCCAGGCTGCGGTAGGCCTCTCTCAGTGGGTCCCAAGAGAAGGCAGGGTGGGGCAGGCGCTCTCGTCCTGCCAGGGGGCTTACTCCCATGAAAGGAGCCATGCGAGCCCGGTCCAGCACGTTGAGGCTGCCCATCTGTGGCATGGCACTCATGGAGAGGGGCAGAGAGTGCGCCATGGGGACGCCATGCAGACCAGGTGCTGGGATGTCACTGCTGCGTGGTGAGGGGAGGGGGGGCTGCTGGGACAAAGGTGGGTGGTGGTGGTGGGGGTTTCCAGGTTGGCTGATGTGAGGGGGAAGAACTTGGGCTGGTGGTTGGGAGGCGGGCTCAGAACTCACCACCATGACCTCCTGCTCCTCCTTCCTCTCCTCCTTAATCTTCATGTCGTTTTTAACCTTGTGGAGGAGCTCCGCAGGTGGGGGCTCTTTCCTCTCACTGTCCTTGAGTGTCGGTGGGGGCCCGCCTGCCATCTTCATGCCCTGCTCATTGATCACTGCCTTGGAGTAAGGAGAGGGAGAGCGCTGGGCGGGTTTGATGGAGTCTTCTGAGGATCTCCTCTCTAGCATTTCCTTGCCAGGAGAGCGGCTCTCCTTCACCTTCACGTCAGCTAGCGTGGAAGACTCTCTGTGGCGCTCCAGCAGCTCCTTCTCCGCCTCACGGACCCGGTCTACACTGCCACTGTGATGTCGACCCGATTCACTCGAGTTCTGGCTGTTGGAGCGAATCAGGCTGCTGATCTGGTAGCTGACTGGTGCAGAGGCTGGAGATGAACGGTTTGAGTGGCGGTTGCGATCCACAGAATCCCTGTAAAGACACAATAAAAACAATCATGTTAGTGCCAGTTAACTAAGGCGGCATGAAGGTTGCTTGTATTTAAGTTTGATTTTCCTGGATTGGATATCAACAATAAAATCTGACTTATAATGCTCTTTCAAAATACACAGGCTGGCATGCTGTTATCTTCTTCTGATAATGATCAGTCTTTTCTTAAAAAAAGTTGCTCCTGCATTTAAGTCAACCACAGGGATCCGTCTGATGAATTTTTGACAGAATACTTCTTTCATTTCATTAATTATTTTTTTCACCAACACTACAATACAGGAGAATTTCATGTTTTTTTCTTTTGACTCTACAGCTGAAATGGGTGATTCAAGTGTTTCTTTCTTTTTTTCTTTTTTTTTCTTTTTAAAGATAATTTGTCATGGTGTAAACAGTAATTCTAGCAGAAAAGGGATCATTTTTGTGGTATTGTCTTTAGAGTTATGATCATGTATTTGAATGGTTAGGCTGATACATTTGTCATGCATATGCAAATATTTAAAAAATGTCTGCATTTAAAAAGGTACCTAACATACAATAAATCCCAGCTCACACAATACACTGAAATAAAAAGACTAAAGTCCAGGTCAAATGTTGGATTTGTGACGATAACAAAAATAGACACTGACTGCATTATTGTAGAAATATTACTTTTTTTGCTAAGATCATTTGAAATCTTCATATAATACATAAATAACCGTGTAATTAAAGGTTATAATAAAATTAAAAAGCAATAAAAAGTGCCTTGCATTAGTCTCAAACTCACCTGTCTTTATCCTTCTCCTCTTTACCGATGGACGGGTCTCTTTTCTCTCGTTCTCTCTCCCTTTCTCTTTCTCTTTCTCTCTCCCGCTCTCTCTCTCTGTCTCTCTCATGGCTGTTGGCTGAGCTGCTTCGCTCTGTGTCTGCGGTTTTGGGCCACTGTGGCGGGGTGGGGAAAGATGGCGGGGTGCGTCGAAGTCTGTTCCAGGTGTCGTGGTGGGGGCTGCCAAATGTGGGCAGTCCTCCTGGCCCCTCCTTGGTGCCAAACATATTATTGGACCCTGGAGGAAAGGCAGAGACAAGCATGGGATCCACTGTAAGTTAATTGGGCACAAAACCTTTTTGGGGACACATAAGATGAGACAGACTCAACAACAAAAGCTGCTTTTGTCTTTGTCTCTGGAGGTTCTCTCACTGAAGCTGTTTGAAAGAGTTAGAGGTTAATGGCTCCCCCCACCAGAGGAAAAAAAAAACTCTACTCATTTGCTATTGGACCAAAGGGCTTTCCCCCCTCCCTTCTTTGAACTGGATGAACAGGGGAGACTCACTTGCCCTCTAGAGTTGAGGGCTGTGAAAAGCCAAGGGAGACCTTAGCATTCCACAGCATGTCTATTCCAATCACATCCATTTTCACAACAGGGTGACCAATTTGGCGCACAAAAATAGGAGGGATGAAGAGAAAGAGAGAAAGGCATAGAGAGAAGGGTGCGGGGGTGGGGGGTGGGGAGAAAGCCCTCCATGGTGGTGCAGAAGGGGCTTGTCAAATAATTAATTGATGGACTGCCACCAAACAGCGGACCTGAGAGTGCCTGTTGGCAGCAGTGCAGCCAGATTAAAGCCAGGCTGTTGGGGACATGGTTGGTGGATGAAGTGGAGGCAGGGAGGAGGTTTGCTGTGGTGTGTTGTGCTGCCTAGTTGGGCTTCCCTTGGTTATGGCTGTTTTGACACAGAAACTAGAGCTAAGTGTCTTGGTATTTTTTTTTTCCTCCCCTCCTGGCTCTCCCTGTGGTCTAACGCTGCCCTGCTCTGTTCTGTTACCGGCCACAAGGGCCAGATTGAAGGGGGGAGCAGTGGAGGAGGAGGAGAGGGGGCCAGCGCTTACCAAGCGAGGGGTTGCCTAATCCTCCGAAGGCACTGCTTGAAAGGTTGCCGAGGCCGCCAAGGGAACTGGAGCGACTGAAAGGATCTGCAAAATGCCAAACAGGGATTAGCAAAAAGGGGGGGGTTGGCTAGCGGTGCTCACCCCAACACCAAACCGTTGCACTCCGCTTTTCTCTTACAAGCGAGCTGTGGTTTTTTTAAGCGCTGCCACCCTAGCTCTCTGCCTGGTTATCCTGCAGTAGCCAGGTCACTTGGATGCTGGATTCACTGCCACTAACTGGAGAGGAGGGTCTCTGACCCGGCTGGGGCTAGCGGAACAACACAGCTTGATGGGGATATTAGTTTTGAGTTGTTGCTGAGATGAAAAATAGACTGTGGTAGGGCAGGGGGACTAGAGACTGTAAAAATTAGGCTAGTAAGACCACAGTGATTAGGCTGGAAAATCAGTGTCTGATGGGCTCCACTGACGCAGACTAGAGCCTTTAAATTTATATGAATAGCACAAATATTTACCCAGAGAAGTCAGTGAACAACATTCATCAACTGTTAATTTGCAGTCCCATTTTAATTCAGCAAAATCCATCAGGAAATGCAGAACTTATCAACAGATTAGGGTTTAAGGATTTTCAGCTCTGGGGCTTGTTAATATATCAGAAAAACAACGATTGAGAAATCTCCTTTGCCTCATGCATGAATTCCCCAGACAGGAAAAAAAAAACTGTTGGCTAAATCTTCCTCCTCACCATGCATCATGTATTCAGAAGCCATGGATTGACTCAAGGGTTTATTTTATGAAATCAACTTGCCACTCTGAACACACACACAGTGTCTCAGTACGATGGAAAAATAAATGAAAGCATAAAGAATAATTAAAAATTTACAGCCTTCCATTTCTCCTGAGAAGCATATAGAAAACAGTGTCAAATAGGCTGTGTTTAGCTTGTCCAAACAAATGAGCGAGACTGAATACCAAACTAGCTACATCTTAAATAACCCCGGACAAAGTTATTACGACTGCGTTATGAATCATACTGTCTGATTATATCATGGCTACACTCTCCATTACCAGAAACTTTGAGTTTATTTAAGAAGTGCCGGAACCGACTGACTACAGTGACCAGCTGGACTCCATATTAACCTTCAGATGAACCTGAGATAAAAACTAGAAAAATCTTGGCTTCAGGTTTCACCCTGGTGGCTTGTAATGTGTTTAAAACATGAGTGTAAGAAAGAGAGAGAGAGAGAGTGAAAGAAAGATGAGGAGATAAATGTATAAAAAAATCTGAACGTGGGGTTACTTACACCTACCTGCCAAATGGCTCGGAGGCAGGAAACCGCTGGGGTGAGGGGCGGGGCCGTATGGAGAGGGAGCTGGGTGGCCAGAGCCTATCAGATCAAAGAGGATATAACAGTCTTATTATTTAACAGGCAGTCCAACCAGCCAACTAGATATTATCCCAAATAACTATCAATCAAGAGCAAACCCTGTGCTAAAAATAAAAATGTATTTTTTCTGCAACAGTGACTACAATCTGTTCTTAATACATGCAAGTTACAGGAGTTTATAGATGGCTGAGTAATGCCTTCGAGCAAATTAGCCATTAATATCCTGCTTTAATTTTAGCTGCTGCATGTTTGCGCGTGAATCTATGGTTGGTTATTGAGGTCAGTTCCTGACTATGCAACAAGCTGGCCTCTTTCACAAAACACTGTTACCATCACCCATATTCCATGAATTGTTAATGAAAGAACCAATTACAGCAGTGCCTCTGACACACCACTGCATAATTATCAGTCAAAGGCCATTCGCCTCTCTGTTGCCCTCCAACGCAGGGCAAATCAGTCAATTACCTAAGCGAGAGCCATCCATATTCATAGACATATCTGACTCGCTTTACTGGCAAAACATTGCCTACAAAAGCACTATAATTAAGTGAACATTACATGAGAGGAGAGGGGGAAAAATTATGCCGTTTCATTACAGTGGTGGAGGAACCATTTGGAAAATGTAGCTATAAATGCTCATTTGCATGAGGACAAAACTGGCAGTGGAAGAATTTGAGAATGGGACAATTCGAGTGTTTTGAATGGTTTGTCTTGGGAAGTGCAGTTCATCACCCTGCATTGGGCACTGGGAGACCCTACTGACCCGTGGAAGAGAAGAGAGGTCGTGCCAGGTCATGAGGGTAGGGGAACCCTGGGAAGACTCCTGGAGCTGGGGGTCGACTGAACAGGTCCAGCTTCCCATTCATGTCTAGTTTGTGAGGATCCAGCTGCATTTGCTGTAGTTAGAAAAGGAGAAAAAGGAGAGAGAGACAGGCAAGGAAAATTAGGTCGGTAAAAAACAGTACCAATCATTTCCAAAGGCAGAGTGAAGGGGATTTGCCCTCAGCTAGACCGGGTGAGAGATCAGAGGAGGACAGATACATCAACAAAGGCGCCGTGTCTCCAATTCTGGCCAAGTGTGTTATAACAAATATATGTAAGCTGATTAGAGACACTAAATCCTTGGTTAAGGGGTTCAGGGCCCAAGAAGAACTGACACCAGTGGGCCGGCGGCATTAGCAGAGGATCTCCATGGTGAGGCCACACCATCCTCAGTTAGTGGGAGGAGCATTTGCTGACAAGCATTTTTTTGTCTCGGTTCACACATTGCATTTTGATCAGTACAAATTAAGCAACAGAGTTTTATAATAGTGGATGTCGATCTTTTTATGTGGGGTTAGCCATGAACAAAGCCATATGCTGAGGAAGCCTGACCCTTTGCTGTACTTTTAAAAATGTGTGAAAGTCTTCATGTCTTAACAGAAGTATCACTATAAACCTGTGGAGCCTTTTGTTTCTCTTTAATCTTCCTGTCAACACCGACATGTTCTTTCCAGAAACATGTTTAAAAGTTATTTTAAAGTTAAAGATGTAACTATAACATGTTCAGTGTTACTAAGCCTACTCCTTTACAAATGTACTGTTTTTGTTCTTCACATGACAACAAGAATTCTTCAGCACATTATTATCCATCTCACACACCTTCATTTTCTGCTGGTGGTGGTAGATCTGCCATGCGATCTGGACATGCACTGCGCACCACTTGCCAGGTTTCTAAAAATTTAGAGAGAAACTGAGGTTAGCCTGCTGGCTTTGACATAGAAGACTAAAAATGGATGCTGGTGTTGAGATTTTCTGGCCAGACAACAAAGTGGGAGCTCGTCAGAATTTTTAACCAGGGAAACGATTACAAAAAATCTAACTCTGACTTTAGCCCAATAAAAACCTCAAAGCTAACCCTTGCTGCAGCCAAAACCCTATATTTTCTTGATCAGGAACTGTTGAAGAAAATGCAGTTTTAGACTTTGTGGCCTGGCCAGAGAGATGAAACATTTAAGAAAATATGGACAAGGTGAGCACTTACCCTAACAGATGTCCTGAATGGATCTGTTATCTGTACGGACAAACAGACAATAATTATCAACAACAAAAAAGTAGCTAAAATTAGCTCTTTTCATTGATTTCTCATTGGAATTCTTTGACATTAAAAAATTAGTGTTAACACATGAATGCCCTTACTTTTAGGCACTTTTCCTTTTACTAGACATATATAACTGAAAACTACTTTTTTCAAAAGATGTGAGGTCAAATGCATGCATTTATATCTCCCTGAGTTACACACAGTATGTATGGAATATTAGTGAGTCGAGCAGGAGCAGACGGGTTTGGTTGCTTTTGGCCTGATGCTTACCCGTGGATCCTTCTGTAGGAGTGTGTGAGGTACTGCTCCAGGACGTGCTGCTACGTCAATGGGATTAGATGCCTAACAGAGAGAGAAAGAGAGAAAGGGAGAGAGATACATGGTGAGCAACCAGATCTACAGTGTTTACAGCATTCACAAAGTAGAGAAATAAAGAAACTACAGCATGAACACAGCTAACCCTAACCCTACCTAAGTGTCCTCATATATACAGCACATATACAGTTCTACAACCCAATGTTGATCTCAGTGGAGCAGAAACATGAGGAACTAAAGCTACTAATGGCAGAATTACTCTAACCATATATCCTCCCCCTCTTTCAGAGGTACTGTAGCTCACAAATCCTCCATGACTGCTACTGTAAGGGTGACCTCAGTAGATAAAACTGCAATGATACTGCAGGCGCTGAGACGTGCTGAGCAACACATCTCCAATCTCTCCCATCTCCACTTTAAGTCTTTTGAGCGCAAGTGCCTAGATCAGCTTTATTAATCCATCCCTACTGTACATGAGGGATAGGATGATCCTGCAGTGTGACCTGGGTCACCAGCCCCCACAAACAAACACACATCTCAAGCCCTCCCCCACACGCTCCTCTCCAGGAATACTTAGCAGGGGCTTTGGAGGCATAAGACTGTTCCTTGAACCATCTGGAGGGGTCTTTGACAAAAGGGTCCCCTCTACGACAGAGCCCCCCCTGGGAATAGGGCCAGCGGATTTAGGCCAGCTTTGATTGGTGGCTTACACCGGGTCACAGCCGCTGGGCATCTGCCAGACAGACTCACATCCTCCCACCCCCGGCCTCTCACATCCCTGCCGCCCCTGCATCTTCTCTCTTTTGCTCTCTAAAGCAGACAGACCTCGCTTTCTTATCTTTGGCATGGCCTGTCATGGCTCAGGTCGGAACGCATCTCTGACCCTGGTTCAGATCCAGTCATGTCTGACAGAGTGTAATAAGTGGATTAATGGTTTTAAATGAAGGTGGTGATGTTTCATGGGCTCCTGTTTCATAACTTATACTCATAGGACTAAATGATCCCTTGAGTAACTCAATAACTAAAACTTATCAATGCAAATTATTGACATCAAGACTTTGTTTCATTTATATAACAGTGCACTGAGTTTGCATGGATAATAAATACTGTCACACAACTTAATTACGCTGTGGACAGATGATGTATAAAAGACGTGATCTGATGAAGGAAGTTACAAAACAGAGAGACTATAGCAAGGGGTAAGAGAAGAATCAGGCCAGAGAAAAATGACAGAGGGTGTCCAAAGTTTGGGATCATTTTGAATTAAAACAAAATGAAAACTTTGTACAGTGTGTCTGTTGTAAATCTAACTAACCTACTCCAACAGCACAACATCACTGCTTCATAATCTCAGCAGAAAAGCATCCAGTCCACAGAGCGGAACCTACACAATGTGACGCTAACATTAGCATCTAACATAGCCTTAATCAACATGATCACTGGCTGAGATGAAGGAAAAAAGAAAAGTGTGATGAAATTGAATGCATGCACTCTTGTTAAAAACATCACATCTTCTCGTTTTGCTTCCTACAAACACCAAAATGCAAAATGTAACACAGCATCTAGTTACACTAATGGGTTTAGTTTTGACATATAATACTTTTTAAAATCCTCTCTTTTTCTTTTACATGTATTTACTGTCATTCTAATATAAAATATTTCTCTTTTTTTTTTTTTTTTGCTAAACGGAATAATGAGTAGAATACTTACAAAATTTTAAGTTTACTGAACTGGTGTTGTTTACTATAGATAGATATATGTACACACAAATATATATATATATAAATTTTAAATATTGGTTTATTATATTATATAAACATACATGAAATAGGGTCACAATTATGTTACAAGTGTGCGTAGCATGAAACAGCTCCCACTAACATTTCATGATGGATCTCTGTTTGTGAAATGACAAATAAATGACCTTGACTCATTCCTGCAGAACTGATGTTACCACTTCCAAACAGAGTCTATTTAATAATCATTTCAATAAGTTTCTGCTACGAGTGTGTGAATCCATTCTGACCCCTTCAAAGTCTTGGTACATTTTTATACATATAATCAAGCATTTAAATGGTTTCTTTATACTGATGAAAGGTGACTTTTCTTAAGGGCGAGTCATCAATAAAGAGCATAAAAGTCAGCTTGCATTTTACAACTTTGGTTTGGTTGTGTGTACTATGAGTGATTTTTTTTTTTTTATGAGTTAGTTTTTTTTAAGTCTGAATGACTCATTTTGTGCCTGTGCTTCCTTGAATTCTCAGCCTGTTTGCTGATGGCGGGTTGAGGGTGGGGGTGTGGGGCTGACCTTGGGCTGGAAGGCTCCTTGCAGCGAGCTGAAGGGTCCTGAGTGTGGGAGCAGCGGGGGCATGCCTGGCATGGTGGGGGGATAGGAGGGGTAGAACTGGGGAGAAAAGAGGAGGATGGGAGACACAAAGAGACACAAAAACAAAATCATACAGAGATACGTACAGGACTCAAGCAAATGCACACACACACACACACCAACCCACAGCCACAATAAATGCTGTCACGGCAACATTCAAATATGTCAAATATTTGATTTGCCAAGTGCAAATAACATTTAAATTAGAATGACCGAAAAAAAAAAACAACTCACATTTGAATGTCTGATGAATGGATTGTCCAGTTTGGGGGTGTATTTGTCGAACTGCAAGAGAGAAGAGAGAAAAGAATTAGGAGACAAAAAACCACAAAATGATCTATTTTACCAAGATCCTTTTTAAAAAAGCTTTCTTTAATAATAACTTCTCATTATTTTTACATCACAAAAACAAAACACATGATCAACATCTGTAACTGGTTATAAGCAGCGTTTTGATCCAGAATAATAAGCCCTGGAGTAAAGCAGCTGGCTTGCACCAGTCATGGGTTTACTTAAACTGCATGGTCAGATAGGCAGTTAAATTACTAACAATACGACCGCTTTAGCAGACTGCCAAGATGAAGACAGCCTGTATGATTTTCCAATTGAGCATACAGACTTTGGGCGTGGAGGCCCAGTTTGGGAATCAGACCATTTTAAAACCAGACCAGTTGTTTCTATCCACTGGAAAATTTGTAGAAATGTGAATCTAATTGCTTTTGACTGCTATGTTTTTTTTTTTAACCACAAGCCCTGATTTTATATATATGAGAGGAGTATGTGGAGACGTATAGCTTGTTTAATATCATAGAAAGAACACATGGGGCCTCTTGTGTGTCTGATTCTATGATTGACATCGAATTGAGCAGATGATATTTGCAATTATTAAGAGCTAATTCAGGACATCTCAGCATGAAAGTGACATAACCTTGACATGCTGGATTAGTGTGAGGAAACCTTTCCTGCAGTAGAGCATTTGCCTACAAGAACAATCCCAACTGCACTTTGCTTTACAAAAACTGCTGTTGGATGAATAAATGTCTCTGATCATGTCCTGAAGACTTGGAAATCGGTAAGCCGAGAAGGAGCAGAGGGAGGGACAGAACGCAGAGTGTTGCCCCATGAATGAATGGGGACTTTGTACGTCTGTCCGCGAGCCAATCCTGGCTCTCTATTTTGAAACAAGCTAATTACAAGTGACAGTAACTTATTCCTATTCCACAAATACACAAACCATTTGCAGGTACTTTTTGCAAGTGTTTTCACAAAGCTCTCTTGGCAGGCGCAGACGTTTTGGGTTTACATAAAACAAGAAAATGAGTGGGTATGAATCAGTGTTTCTGTTTGCACGTGTGCAGCGACATTGGTGTTTGAGAGGGGAGTAGGTGTGGAGTTGGCTAAGGTTGCTGGTGGAGCACAGGGTTTTGGGGTCAGGGGCCCTCTGGTGAAGCAGGGCCATTCACATCTGTGCACAAAATGGCTGCAGCGGCAGCAATGGTGTTGGCGGCCTTGTTTGTGGGCGATAATGGGCTCAAATCAAAGACAGACAGCCTACTGAGAGGAAACGCTGAGCCAGCTTCCGAGCTCATTAAACAGCTCCTCTGCATTTCTGAAGGCGCGGCATGTTTAATGTCTGAAACCGGGCGAGGGAATTTGGCTGCTTTATGGCCTTGTAAAAAAACAAAAACAACAAAAAAAAAAACAAAAAACCCCAAAACTCTTGCCCTTGTAATTTATGGTGCCTGTCACAGTTTTATAGCAAACAGTTTTGGCTAATTAAAGCTTAATATTTCATCTTATAACAATTAAGGATATTCCACGTCCAAAGACATGGCAGGGGCAATGGGGCTGGGGAGACAGACACTTGCTATTTGGCATGCCAGCTGCTTGAGGGCGTTGAACTATAAACAAAAACCTAGGCTTCATAATTTCATTAATTATAGCCATTAGCCAAGTGCTGTTACATAGCTGAAATGACAGAGCAAAATAGATAGAGAGAGAGAGAGAGAGAGAGAAAGAGAGAGAGGCTCAGAAAACCAGGCCATACTTAGTTTGCCTTTTTATGACAATACAGTAAAAACAACCACAACATCATCATTACTCCTGCCTCCCTATGCAAGCACCAAAGAAGAAAAACAGCATTGTTACTAAGGGGAGGAAGGGAGGGGAAAAGGCATGAGTTAAGTAGCAACACAGTTTTAATTAAAGGAAAAAAAAAAACAGCAGAGGACATTAATGGCAGTCTCAAATCTCCATCCTAACAACAAAACAAGAGATGGGGGTTATGTACATCATGAGCTACATAATGCCAGCATTAGCGAGATGAGGAAAAAACGCCTCTTTCATCTTCAAAGACAGGACTGTGTGCTGTATATAATTCCTGCCATGTCAGGAATGAAAAGCAGACCAGATAACAGCACGGTCGCTCGTCTTATCTTAGACAGTGCCATAAATACAAGAGCTTTGATTTCTAATGTACAGGATGGGGATAATCTTGGAGCAGGGCCCTTAATGGGACCACAAGCTCTTAATCAGAGGTCATGACACCATGGATCACATCTATTAGACTAATGCCAAAAAGCTACAAATGTCTGAATCGACTGTCAGAGATTGCTGTGCATTTGAAATGATGGATGAATGGTCATAAGCTTTTTTTTTCCCCCCTTCCATACTAATCTGAGAGCTGCCTGTGTTTGACCCCTCCTCCTCCTCCCTCCTCCCCCTCCCTCACACCCACCACCACCAGACTTGATGGCAGTCAAAGCACGGAAGCAATTACAAACATTATCAAAACAGTTTTGCAGTGATGTCATTCCCCCTTCATCTGTAATGAAGTCATTTGACCGACTGCACGTCTGCAAGTATGATTGCGGTTGAGTTGTGCTAGCACGCACACACACACACACACGTGGCGAAGATCTTACACACAAAATATACACAAGTCTGTAGGAATGTATTAACACACACACACCCACACACGTACACACGCACACAGATCTGTTTGACGGCGCCTTTGTTGCTCTTTGAGAACAGGCAAATGAAAACATCCAAAACCATTTCAAACACATCCATATGCAAACAATTGAAGAGCCTGCCTTCAGGCAGTCCCCTTTTTGATCCTCGACAAACACTGAACAGCAAAATTTATGTCAAATTTAAGACCAAGGTGAATAGTTTAAATGAAATCCAGTTTTGTTGGCTCGTTTGGCAGATGTGTCATGACTCAAAAAAAGGCCTTAATGAAAAGTGAAGCATATTGTGGATGTACTTTATCATTGATGATTCCATCTTGAATAAAAAAATACAAAGCATCAGGGTACACAGAGTGTGTGCTTGGCTGAGTTTGACCAACCTGAGTGGCAACAAACACATTTCTTGGTGTACTAATGCTAGTGTTAGATGTGCTGGTGTGTTTTTGTTTGTAAAGGAGGGTGGCGGCCAGTGGGACATGGCTGCACAGCATTTGTGCATATTACAGCGGAGCAGATGTGATGCTCCCAACTTCTCATCAGCTTCAGCTTCAGCAGCAGGACAGTATGCAGAAATCAAAGAGCAAAAATACAAACTGAATCAGTTTTTCGAAGGGAGAGGTTCCTACAGCTACGGGACGCATTTGGTGTATTTTGGGGTAAAGAAAAAAAAAAGGGAAGGAACTGATCGAAGAGGAGACTGGGAGGCGTGACAGGTGGGTGGGTGGGAGGTTACGGGAGCTTTTTGTTACTTATCCTCACATTTCTGGCTTGGGTACGCACCATGGGGGGTGCGGTGGGCGGGGTGAGGATGGCGGCCGGGGGCAGACTGGCGGGGAAGGGCGTGAAGGTGTGCTGGTGGGTGTGTTGGTGCTGGTGCATGTGCTGGTGTTGGTGAAACTCGGCCCTCAGGAGCGACACGGGGGCCAGCGGCGAGGCGGACGGCCCCCGGCCCCGCTCTGAACTCTGAACCAGGAAGCGGTTGTTCAGCTCCTGCCTCAGGAGGTCATGCTCTGCAAGAAAGGAGAGCGAGGAAAAACAAAAAAAAAAAAACAAAAAAAAAGAATAGAAAAAAAAGGGGTGGGGAGAGGGAAGGGGGGAGGACACAAGAAAAAAAAAAGGCACGGGCGCCCAGTCAGTCTTCACAACAAGGGTAGAAGAAAGAAAATAGTCACCTGGCATTCTCTGTTTCTCCAGCTCATGCTGTGAGGGTTTTCTACGTGGGGACTCATTGGTGGTGGTAAGAGAGTTGCCTGTGACAATGTGCCAATCAGAATCCCCGAATGAGGCTGGCAATACATGATTGGTTGGTTGAATGATATCAACAGGCTGGTATCTAAAGACAAGAGAGAACCAAGAGTCATCCCAGCAGAAAACACACACACTCTTGCCCTCTATTAGAAAGTCAGCGCACAACTGGCACATTTACGACATATTTTGGAGACATTTTAATGGCTGGAGACATTTGTTTCCTTCTATTGCAGCAGGAAATTGCTTGTTTTGATTAAATCCTCGACCATATTATCAAATGGGTATAAATCACATACTGTTGGCGAGCAAAGACCTAATTCTGGTAGTTGAGATTGCATCAGATTGTTGACTGAGTGCTCCATTTTTTTCAACACGTGACTGTCAGAGTGCTGCTTTCAGTATGCTGAAGATGTCTCCAGCTGTGACGGCTGTCCAGTTGTGAGCTGACATTTTCCAGAGGTGCATCCAAGCCCTTGTACAGTGACCTCATCACTCTTTTTAAAAATCTAAGCTATTTTAAATACAGTCCATCTTAGAAATTGATGTCTGATGTTCTCCACCAGTGAAAATAAGAGCTAACATTAAAGCATGTGACATGTGGGAGAGGCAGCATACTTTTGCTTGTTACAATTAAATCAGATTTGTTTCTAGTCTGTGCTGCGCTAGAGGGATTTGCTTGTGTTTTAAATTATTAATGATGTTATTTGTGGTATCTGAAGCTGCTGCACTGACTGGACTGCATTTCTGATATTTACAGCCAGCACAATGAAGGAATATACTGACTTTTAAGGAAAGAGCTCTTTAATTGGCTTACTGTCTTGCTAGTATCTTACTTGCAGCATACAAAGCTTTTTAGATTGATAACAAATTACCATTTATTATTCACTGTGCATAAGCACTTTGTAAACCTACTTTTGGTTTAATCTGGTTAAATAAAATATTAGCATAACAGCCCATTAAAGCAACACATTATAACTTCTGGAGAAAGATACTTGATTGTTGAATCACATTTCCAGGATGTCAAATACCGAAGCTGGGACACAAAGTCGAAGCACTGGTATTTGACACCCTTTCTCAAGAAGGGACATGGTGTTGCTTTAAATCAGTAAAAGAGGATAAAGATCTAAATATATTAAGGAATAAAAAGGGCCAAATGCATCATCAGAGTTACATTAAATATACTTGGATAAACTGTTCTAAATAAATACATAGAAAATGTAATAAATGGGCACTTACCATATCAGCATATCATATATGAACATTTGACTAATTCCAGCACCATATAACACATTTTGTGATAAAGTAAATTTACAGTGTTAAACTATTTATTACAGTGTGACAACTGGTTCTCCAGTCAGTATACATTACATTGTAGCATTCTATGCAAATGAAAATATCTTTTCTTAGAACTTGTATAATGTATAGTGTATAGTTGCATATAAGTAAGTTACAAATTTCCCCATTGTGGGACTAATAAAGGAATATCTTATCTTATCTTATCTTATCTTATCTTA
>JAPZDV010000022.1:3300809-3312717 GCA_029814665.1 Acanthurus lineatus | reverse complement strand
AGGAATATCTTATCTTATCTTATCTTATCTTATCTTATCTTATCTTATCTTATCTTATCTTATCTTATCTTATCTTATAATGTATAAAATAGCCATGTCACTACAAAACTGTTACAAACTGTTACACAGTCTGTGCTCTAAATGTTTACGTTTTCTATTGCAAATCAATATTTTAAGATGCAGGCATATTTGAGAGGAAAAATTTTTAGATCTTACAAAAGTCTAAAAAAAGTCTTCTGGTAAAGAAATGTCTTTAATTGGTAAAATAAATACAAGTGTTTACAGTCACTTTGTTGAAAATGTGTTAATTAACTCACTCACTCATTCATAAGGGACATCAGTGTCAGCCCTTTTAAAGCTCCCATATTTCCTAAGCTTTTGTGTCTGTGCTGAGGCTATCATTTGTCAAGTGAGGTGCGCGGCTTTACCTGGGTAGGGGGTGCCGGCGGGGTGCCCAGGCACCACTAAACTGTTGGTTGGTAAGGTCGGCGGTGGCGGCAGTGTGGCTGGGGTTGCAAACATGGCCGAATGGCGATGGGCCGGGCTCCGTAGGGAGGAATAGTGCGAGGTAGAGAGATTAGCTATGGACAGAGGCAAAGTGGGTGCCGAGGATGGGAGCCCACTGAGGTGGTGGTGGGGGGATGGGGGCAAGTGCTGCTTGGGAAGACCCACTGGACTGCTGCTGTGGCTGAAGGTTTCATGGGAGACAACAAGATACAAAACTCTGTTAAAAGAATAATGATTTAATGAGGCAAATAAACACAAGATGTATTTTCTACATTGTGCAGCGTTCAGTCAGTCTGCAGCAGCGTCACACATTCAGTCCTGCTACCTTGTGCAGCTTGTTTGAGTGCGATAAGTGTGTACATCTGTTGTGTATGTTTTCTCTTGCTTCGTTTTTAGCTCAGTGTTAGTTCAGCTGTATTGATAATAACTTTGACACTTTGTTTTGACAACTTAAGAATGATTTTCCAATAAAGCATCTTCACTGAGATTAAAAAAAAAAAAAAGGTAAAGGCAGACTGAGAGGATGAAGTGCTATAAGCACCCGAGTGTTCCTCAATGAAAAACAGTAAATCTGACAGCTGGTTATTGCAAAATTGTGTGGCAGAAAATCAATATCCGCATGAAAACAGTCAATATTGTGTTGAATAAAGTATTGTACAGTATGTTGTCGCATTGGACAAGATTATATTAATTTGGAAATTGCCGTTTATTTTATTGCTGTCTCCACTAGACAGGTTTGCCTGGCACGTATTAAAGGGAAGTGGCAGTGTCTGTAGTCTCACATCCTGATTAGGTACAAAAGGTGAAAATAAACACAGCTGCCTGGATACAGATTTCCTTTTTCTCTTATTGTTAGTCACTGAAATATAAAGATACCCACTGGTCTCTCACTGACATACAAACGTAGCATCCGTGTGTTACAGTCATAGCTTGGTAACACTCACTAGTGTGTGTTTTCATGTATCAACCCACCTGATGTCGTGGAGGCTGTTGAACAGCTGGTGATGCACCTGGTGGCTGATCACTTGCTGCGCGTGGTGCTGTGGGGGCGGAAGAACACGGGGCTCCTGGTGCAAGTGTGGGTGAGGAGGGTGGGGTTGGGGATGGGGTGGTGCCCTCGACAGGGGAGGGGTAGGGACAGGGGGCGGAGGGTGGGGCTCCTTCTTGACACTTAAGGGAGGCGGTGTGGGGAGGCGCGACCTAAGGGACTCAAGGGGGGCCGCCGCTGCAGCGGGGGCAGGGGAGCCCGTGGGCGCCGAAGCCGGGGTGGGGCTTGGCACAGGAGGTGTGAAGGGCACCTCACTGTTGCTCTGCTCCTGGCTGCGCTGGAGCCCCGATACTTTGGCTGAGCTGCAAGTCTTGGACTCTGCACTCTCATTCGTTGGCACACCTGAGAAGAAAAGAAACAACAAAATTTTAAAATGAAAATTTATAACCCTCTTTTTTTTTATAACATTCATCTAATGGTATAAATTATTCTTTGGCATTCTCAGATGTCAAGCCGTTTCCAGATCTGATCCAAAAAACACCTGATGCCAAAATCAGATAATAGCCATATGTGGGTAGCTGTTTGCCACTGTGCTTCTGCAAAGAATACACGATCAACGATAAGTACAACACAGCTCCTTTTCCTCCTTTATAATGTTGTCCCAGCGTTTTCTGCCCAAGGTTTCTCTTGTTTCCTTCTCCCTAGGTTCCATTAAGTGTTTAATCAGGTCATTTTCATGCTTGACTATAATCAGATGATCCAATTTCTTCCCGCAATCCAGTCAGTATGAATAAATCACAGCTAATTAAAGTTAAATGTCGGCCCCTATTCAGGGCTTTGCTGAGCACACAATCTGGCATGAAATAATTATGTTTCAATTGTGCTATGAAGGGAGATCGTGGCCCCTTATCTTGGCCTCTCTGCCACTGCGCCTTCTATCCTCCCTTCCTGATCTTTCAGGGGATTTGGGAAACCACAGCAAGGCACTCTGAACCCGGCCACTTTGTCTTTACCATTCATCAGGGGTCTTTTCAACAGACAAGAAGCTTTTATGATTAGCATTCCACAGAACAACGACTTTTCATACTTAGGCTGTTGCAATTTAATGACTGTAATTATATGCTGTTGTAGCGGGAAAATGAAAGTGGCAGAAAATGCAGCATCTCGACACCTTTCACATACAAAGAATCTCAAAGCACTTATGAATTTTAATGAAAAAGGAAAGACATGTGGCGATCTAATACTTTTCTTCAGAGTTAAAAGAAAAGCAAAACGAGCCACAAAGACATTGAGTTTGAGGAGATGGAAGTGCTACAACTACAATAGCTAAAACACCACTATAGCTTTACAACTCATTAAAGTGGAATTCATTTTAGGCACAGAAACATCACACGCACGGAAAAATCTGAGTAAAAAAGTGTTAACACACACACACACACACACGGATAGAGAGAGAGATAGAGGGAGAGAGAAGACAGCCTGGTGGAGATGAGGCTCTCTAAGCAGCTCTAATCTACAGCTCTGATGCGGCAGTACTTCAGTCAGAAGGCTTACTAGTGCCTCAATTAAAAAAGCTCCATGGGCACTCTCGACGGTAACAAAAAAATGAGAAGAGCCGGGAGCTGCTGTCAAGCCAGTGAGAACTCGACATGCAGCCCACTAATGGAATATCCAGTCCCTATTAACAGCCTGCTTAATCTTTCAAGGATCCTAACACCCATAAAAAGGCCAATAAAAAGGCAGGGCAGAGCTTTTATTTTTTTATTTGTTGAGTTCCCCCTCCCTCGCTCCTTGCATTTTATGGGAGAACTGGGGCTGGCTAAGGTGTCACGATTTTCTAATGAATTCCGGGGTCCAGGCGTATATAGACCTCCCAATTTATAGGAGTCTGGGATTTGGATTAAACTGTCAGGCTCTCGTTCCTGCAAGCGAAAAGAGGTAGACCGAAGGCAGAGACAGAGAGAGACAGGCACAGACAGACAAACAGGCGAAAGAGGCAAATATCCACCGTCGAAATGTCGCCGCTGGGCGATGTTGCCGTGGCAACCTGCTCTCCCAGACACAATGCGAGGCAAGTGATACTGAAGGAAGTCTCACTACGACCACTAGAAGACAGAGAGGGGTCTCTAATACTAATGCTGGGAAGCCAGGGCCACAGTGAGCGCCGGGTTATCTTAATGATGATTCTAATGGGCTCTAATGGAGGCAGGGAGGCATCAGCTCAGACTCACCCCTCCCTCATTAAAATCACTCTGCAAGCTTAGACACTTATGCACAGACACACACACACACACACATGCACATATGCACACGAGAGAAGATGGACACAAAAAATGCTTTCAGTGTGTGCAGTAGGCCTGGGCGAGAAAACGACGTGTACCACAGATAGACACTTCCTCAAATAGCAATAATAAATTGTTTAGTAGGATGTTTGATTATTTCACTTAAATTCAATAAATGCAAACTGCCATAACTAAATCACTCTGGTTTAAAAACAGGTAATCACACTGACAAATGAGCGTGCTATGAGTGACAAGCAAACCATCAACAGTAATGGGAACAGTGTGTAGGAGGGAGTGCATACTATACATGGCTGCACTACTTTAGTCATGTTACAAATGCAGTTTTAAGAAAAGGTATTTTCATATGCATAGAATGCTACAATGTCATGCATACACTAAAGTGAGTGCATACATTGAGGAAACTGTTAATAGAAACAGACAGATCAGCTCACCAATATGACGTTTTTTGGTTTTGGGCAAATATAGTGAAACCTACTTTACAACTTTACTCAGCTGCTTTGTTTTGGCCACCGTTTGCGTTCAGCTATTTGTGAGTACTGTTGGCATGGAGCAGTTTCATAATCAACTACACTTGATGTTGCATTAGTGTCATTAACATGAATATTTTTAATTCAATCAAAAAGGCACAAGTTAGACAAAGAGAAACAACAAATTTAAAGTCCCTACTCTCTAAATTATTAATTTACGTGTCACAAAAAGGGGTTAAATTTAGAATAAAGTGGTGAAATTCAACCTTTTTTCTTCTGGTCTTTAAAATCAGTCAGTAAAAATGATCAATTTAAACTAAAACATTTAATTGTGAAACATGTATTTGCTTTACTGCCTAGCCCTGGTGGGCTTATTACACACAAACACTATATCCTCATTGTCTTCATTATAGTGAATTGCAGCACAAAGCGAGAAAAATCAAACCAAATTTGTCGGAGGCAGCAAAAGGGTATATAATTTCCATTATGACTTTGCTCTAGAACTGAGTGCAACATGCTTGGAATGTGTATAAATAAAAAGTTATTGCTTGAGACCCATTTAAACTGCAGATGCTCTTGCTTCTTTAGCAGCAAACAGGCTGTCAGGAGCAGTAAGCAATTGCTGGCAGAAAACACCATTAGCGTAAATACACTTACCTAATAGATTGCTTTGTCACATTTTTTGTGTTTGTTTCAGCAAAAGCTATTTTGATTGTAAACTAACACGCAGTCTGACAGGAATGCCTCTCTGACACACGTCACCTCGGGGCTGTATGAAGCACAGTCACCGTTTTTTCAACAAACGCCATCCCCTTTGCAAAACCGCACAACTGTCAAGCATTTCGACAAACTGCCAAATTCTACATTGTTTTGTTCTTCTTTTCCTCAGGACATAGAACACACTTTGCCTGCAATCACATACTGAGAGAAACAGTAGGCAAGCCACAGGCAGTCATGTGAAACAAATGCCACACGAGTGTCTGTACAAAAAAATGTGCTGTCCTGAAGCCCTGTCCCGCAAACCTGAGCAGATGGTTTGCGGGGTTAGTGCACCAGGGGGACAGGGACATTCCCTAGGGGGGTGTTGGCAGGTCTGCTCACCAGATGACATCTCATCCCAGTATTGATCTTTTTATAGTTGCTCCTGTGGCCCTGCTTACTCAGGGGAATTGGGCCTTGCCCTGTGTGCACGTGCCTGGGTGTGCAGTGATACGGAGTTGGTGGCAGGAGGGGCGGAGAGCAGAGGGTAACAGGGACTGAGGTAGCAGACGGACATCAGGCCGCTGGGATTCTCTGGTCGTGACTGATGTGTCCAGCGGGGAGTCTGGGGTGAATACGGTGTCGCTGCACAGCTGTTCCTGCCTCCAATATCCTTCACTTGTGACCCTGTTTGCCCCTGCATAACATCTGGAGAGTTGGCACCTATCTGGTCCTATGTGACTTAAACAGCCAGATGGCTCCGCCTGAAATGGCTTGGACCAGTCTGGAATGGCTTGGCCCTGAGTTGGACTAAGACGGGCTGGTTGTCACCATCCAAGGGACGTCAATTAAGGGTGACGTGGCTCCTTGCTGTGACTGGGGACAACCCACAAAAGCATGGCCTGTTGATGGCCACATGCTGTGTGAAGAACACAATGCAGAGGCCCTGAAGAGCAGCACTGCACTCATACGCTCTCAAACACTATGAGTTGCAACACTATAGCCTTTAAAAGCAACCACTCTTTGAAGCTTTTTTTTTCAAAAAACCCACTTATTTGAAACACACACCTAGCTACCTGCAAATGGACCCAACAACCTCATGAATGAGACAAGGGCCCGAGAGAGTATTCTGATTGTGCCTCCAACTAAAACACTCAGCACACTAAAGCTGTGAATGCAAATAAGTGTGCTACATAAATTACCTGCTCACTGCTGACACGAGGCCAATATATACAACAGCCAGGAAATATAACCTGTATGCAAAAAGTCTTTTCAGATTAGATGCGAGGGTATGCAAATTCCCTCTGTGACAAGGGGGGGTCGGGCTAAGAGAAGCTTAAGGCCACTGGGTGTTCTCATTTACTAGGCAAACACTGCGGTTCACTCCCTTCATGGCTTTGCCAAAGCATAAACAGTCGGGGCACTGATAAAATAAGGACATGAACAGACAGATATTTAAATAAAGCGGCATTTCTGCCGAAAGACGCCGGAGGATGCAGTAGGTATGCGAGAACGTTCGCTGCCTTGATCTGTCTCCCACTGGCTCTGGTTGACAGAATATTCTGCTGCTCTTGACGGTTGAGCTCACAATGATTTGGTTTTTGTACCTCTCTAGACAAGCAATCTGCACAGAGCCAAGGCTTAGCTCACGAGTGAGCGACTGTGGAAGATGGCTATAACAGATACTGGCAGACGGCAGGAAACCGCAGTCTTGCCAATCAACACTTCATTGCCGTGAGGTATTCAGTCATAAAAAAAGGTGGGGTGATTTCAACAAAATGATTTTGCATGAGAGGAACAGAAGGGCTGAGTAGCGTTGAATCATTGTGCTATAAAAAAATCATAGGAGAAATTTGCAGTGGCTTGCTTTCCCTTACACTATTTAATCTGCCTCGAGCATCTCCAAGCTGGTAACGAGGGGAGCCAAGGCGACGTTTTCGCAAATCACTCAGAGATGTTAATGGGGGAGTGGACGAGGAGAAAGCTGGCCAAGAGAGCTAAAGAGTGGGGACAGCTGGCACGTTTCAATTATTTGTCTCTGTCTCTTCGCCGCAGCTGACAAAAGGAGTGGATGGCAGCAGAATGGGGATGGGTGTTAAGCTGTAACACGTTTACAGTCAAAGCCCAGGCATAAATTGAGAACCTAATGTTCATTTCAGAGAGCTGGCAGCTCAAGTTGCGGGATGAATCAGTTTTTCCTGCGCATATCGGATCCCAATTCAAACACCAGCCATATGGTGCAGGACACATATGCCATTCACCTCTCATGGCGCATATGCCAGCGTTGTTGATGGGACGTGGAGCACATCTTCAAATGAAAAGGAGGGAGAAAGACAGAGGCCTAAATGTTGACTGTTCTTTTATATCATATAAAACCTGTAGTGCTCTAAAAGAACTGTTAAACCCTCGTTAAGCCCTCAGTATAATATTATACATAAAAGCAAGATGGCTCCACACTTCCCCGTTCTGCCCCGAACTCCATCAGGGCCCATCCCCCCCTGCAGAGCTGCTTCTAGCAGAGCTCATGTGCTCTGTGACTGCCATCAGTCTCAGCCTCTTATGAACACAGCTGGGTCATCTAAGGTCAGTGCCACTTGGCTTTCCTAAATAAAAGGGTGGACATCTTGGAACTTTCAACAGAAAAGCTCAAGTCTAATGGCTCCTCTGACACGGCCCACCCTGCCAGCCTGGAATTTGACCCCTTTCACTGTCACTGACCCATGGTGACCACTCTAACCCTGAGGCCGCAGCCAGCCAACAGGCAGGGCAAGGGAGGGGGGTGATCTGAACTTTAAGAATGAGTTTTGTGTTGAAAAGCAGAGGAGCCTTCAGGAGTTATTTGTGCAATGCCGCAAGCACTAGCCTTATCATTTCATTAATTAGCATGACACGCCTGCCTGATGGACTTGAACGCCGCAGCGGCAGCTGTCTCAATTGATTACGGCAGTGGACGTGCTGCTGCAATTATCGAGGTGACTGGAGACAACGCCTGCCACTTCTAATAAAGGACTTAACTCCTGCTTCCCACATCACAGCACAGTGGTGGGAGGACAGTGGCAGCCTCCCTGTGTCTCCCATACCTTTAAGACCTTTTCAGAGTCTCTCCACGGGCTGCCGTGCAGCTCAGTGTGGGCTGTAGTTCTTGAGCAGCGTGTCAGCTTTACTTAAGCTCGCATAGCGCCTGAACAGCATCACTTTGGTGCCCCACAGGAAAGCATCCTCTATTAGCCCACCAACTGGTTCACAATCCACTGAGAATGGAAGGACAGGAGGCAGGAAAGAAAGCAAGAGGGAGAAAGAATAAGATGTTAGAGACACAAAGACAGGAAGCTCTTGCCAGGACGCTTCATGCCCAAGCAGCAAAGGAGGGAGTGTGCGCTCAACAATGTAAACAGAGGCACTGCTTTCCAGCCTCATTTCATGTATGAACATGCATGAAGCCCACATGCCTCTAAGTGGATATAATATTATCTTTCAGTGCCGTACTGATTACTTCTCAATGGAAGGGAAATGGCTGGGTGAAAATCCTTCAACAAATCCTAAGTGGCATGACAGTGGGCTGAAAGAGCCTGCATGTTTTCTTTTCCTCCTCCTCCATCTCCATTTTCACTCCCCACTCAGAGAGAAAAGCAACAATTGGAAGCTGACAGCTCCTAACCGTTTGCCATACCTCATTCAATGTTTTGACATATGCAGCCGCTGTTATTCAGAGCCATGAAAGGGGTGGAATCTTTGTCGACATATCACATTTCCTCAAGTGTTCTGCAGATACACGGGTATGTCAGTATGAGTATCACTGGCTGTGGCTTCGACTAAGGAGTTGTCTTCGCCACTCACCTGCTTCATTCAAATCTGTCAGCCATTTTGACTTCAGATAATAACCTCTGACAGCCAAGATGCTGAGACAGCTAGCTTTTCCAAGTGGTCATATTCTATAGGTAGCAACCCTCAAAAACAAAAAAACTCTTAATAGACAACTGCCAGAGAGCTAGAACGCCAATCAACCACCACATTTCTTCTCCTGTCAGAGTTATATTTTGAAGTGTCATGTTATTACAGGCCAGGGCTGCCATTCTCACCTTGCTGATCAAAGCTTAGAGCCCCCAGGCACTAATGCCATTACAATGTGTGTAACAGCAAGGAAAAGTGTCGGACAAATAATAAACTGGGAGCAGGTAGTGGTACCAACGTATTTGCAATCACAGCAACAACAGCCAAAGTGAAAAAATACCTAAATTTTCAACCAAAAACTGTTTTTATGTGCATTTTGAAATAAATCAATTAATCCTGTAAATAATTGAGATGCTTTTTAAAATCTACTGTTGCAAAATATTAAAATTTTGGTGATTATTGATTATTTTGTTCAAATTTTTATTATTCATCATAAAAATGTTGTTAAAAAATTACAATATAATTTCGCTGAGCACAACAGATCTCTTCTTTGACCCAATATGCCAAATATTCATATAAATAACATATGATCAAGTTGCAAGCCTAAGTCAGCAAATATTTACAGTGATTACACCTGATGATTAACTGAAATGAATTATTGATTACCAAAATCTGTGTTGATTACTGTTTTCAGTTAATTGATTTTTAAATAATCATGTTATCAGTATCCATTGTTTGTGTACATTTAAAAAAACATTTCAACCCCTAAATACATATTTTGAATTGTGTTATTTAACACTGTATATAAACAGTACCAAATGATAGATTATCTCTTAATGCACACCTACATTATGTGAAAGAGTGTGTGAAATTTCCCTCTCTGGGAGGGCGGATGAGATAGGTTAAATATCTAAGTGGACTATTTGTCTAAAGATAGTACCCCAGTGTGTATTAAAGTGCTTGTGCTCAAATGTCTGCATATCTGCAGGCCTCCAGGGGAACACGCAGTATAGACACACTGATGTAATCAATGCCTCTTCTATAGGAGGATCCTGCTGCTGAGCGGCTCCTGGGGTGCTGCTGGGTAATTAAGCTTACAGATGGAGACCCAGCAGCTGTTGAAGACTAGACTAGAGCTGCCATTTTCCCCAGCTAATGGCTACACAGCAAAAGAGCTGCGTTCTTATGAGTTACAAGCCTTTTTTTGCTGCTGCAGTCAGAGCTTGCAACATCTGACAGCAGACTTAAAAAAAAATATCTTGCTCTAGTCTAACTTTTCTGTTTTTGAGGGGGTGATGAATTACATGTCGAGGCTGATGACACACTTGGAGGGTCGAGATGAAGATGTTTGAAATAGCTTTCATAAAGAGCTTAGTTAGACAAACATACACAAAAGCCTCCCCACATCTCACACCCCTCCTTCTCCCAACCACTGTGTTCTCCACCTCTGCAGGAAAAGTCTGACGATTGGAGGGTGTATTGGGTTTGCAAACATTTGCTGTCCTTCCTTACACCACATTCTTGATGAGAGAGAGAAAGCATGACAGTAAAAAATGGAAAAAAGTGTCCCAGACTGAGGCAGAAAGGGGCAGAGAGGGGCTGGTTAATAAGACAGGGGAGAGGTAGCAGAGAGCAGGAAGCTGTGTCAGCTTAACTAATGGGGACAAGGCCAAGATCTTGACCTGTGGGGCTGTTGCTAAACCAAACCAACCACGGTCTGCTCTAGTCACACACACGGGCAGGCAGCAACCCCCAGACACACACACAAAGGTAAGAGAATCTGGGTCTGGCCTCCTCGAGCCACCGTGGACAAGGAACATTAACAACAACAGCCTACATTTTTTCAGGGCTGCTATGAGCTGCCGCATTTCACTGTGACGTTCCAAGTGCGTCAAGTGAAGAATTGATTTGTTTGGAGTGTGAAGGCGGCGTGTCAGTTTGGGGAAATGTGCGAATGTGAGTGTGTCTGTGAGGAGAGGGGGATGCACGGGGAAACAGGAGCGAAATTGGACTCTGAAACGAGCCAAATCGCTTGTGAGATGAAGCAGACTACACCAGAAAGGAAAAAAAACAAACAAAAAAAAACAACAACACAAGGCCCCAGGAAAGTGTCGAGCAAGGCAGGCTGGCACAAAAGCAAAAAAACAGAAACAAAACAAAACAAACACACTTTTCTTTCTGCTCGACATATTTCAGACTGCAGATGACAAAACAACACTGAAGGAGTTAGAGGAATCAAAATCAAACCGCCAAGTGTGTCTGACTGTTTCATGAATCCGTGTCGAAGCGGAGGCTCCACACCACATCAAACCCTGTAAATTCTCCTGAAAGCCTCCCCTCTCCTTTTAGCAGCCAGCGCTTAGATTATTGTGTGCAGCTAAAAGGTAAGTGCTGGGAGTGTCACACTTGAGAGTGTGTTTTAAGCACCATAAAGTATCGAGACCCAGATGGTTCATCCTCCCTGAAAAACATGTCCACTCTACATTGGCTCCAGGAGCACCTGCTACCAGGATTAGACCACAGCTACGCCAACCTAGCACACTAATACAGCTGATAAGGAGCCCAGGGCACTTTAGCACTTGCCCTACATTTAACAGTTGACAAGTCAATACCTGTGTGTCATTAGTGATAGGGATAGCTGTATATAGATCTTTTCCAAAAACACAAGAGCCACAATTTTGATTAAATTTGCCACACTGTTTGGCCTCAACAGATGTGGTCCTTTTAAGGTCCATATCAGCTGATAGCTGTGGGCTGTGACTGGCTCTGGCTATGCTTCCCAATGTGCTAGTTAACAACAAAGCGTAGACACATTTCAGAACACCAAGACGGACCTCACTCTTCGTTGCAATGATAATATTTATGATTGAGAGTCTTGATTCATATTTGGCTCAATTTTGGTTACAGGTTCCTTAAAAACAAAGAGAACAGTAGTGATCACTACTACATATATGCTACTATATGCAGTATACTTTTATAACTCTATCTATCTATCTATCTATCTATCTATCTATCTATCTATCTATCTATCTATCTATCTATCTATCTATCTA
>JAPZDV010000022.1:3222295-3300724 GCA_029814665.1 Acanthurus lineatus | reverse complement strand
ATCTATCTATCTATCTATCTATCTATCTATCTATCTATCTAAAGGCAAATAAAAACAATGCAATGTGAGTCTAACACTGGTCAGTACTGCTAGCAGTGTACTCTGTACTCACTTCTCTATGGGTCTTGTGGCATTGGAGCAATTTCTTTCACTCCCTCCCAAAACAAACAGGAGTGAAATCCCAGTCCTGCTGCTCACCCCTAAACCCCAACACAGCAGCACTAACCCAACAGCCAGGGAGGTTGGAGCCCATGCTCTGCTGAAAGAAGTATTACAGTGAGTCAGAGGCCATTAGGGGCCCCACCACCAGGGCCCAGTGCAGGGAATTCACCGGTAGCCAAAAACAACAGCCAAACAGATGATCGCTTGAATATTGGAGGAGACCACACTGTGCATGTTCTTTTTTTTAAACCTTCCCAGAGATGGTCAAAATGCAGGTCCCCCTGTCTCAGCAAATTACCGTCTGTCTGTTAACAAACACTGGGACGATTAATGGCACTCAACCTCAACGAAACGCAGGACCAAACACAAGCCCCTTCTCACCAGAGCGTATCGGGTTACTGCTTTCACCATGTGTTGAGTTCAAGGCTAATAGCTGGGCTCAATCGCAGACCTCTCCAAACCCAGTCCTCTGTCAAACATACTGTACTAGTCCAAACCTGTGGTATTGCTTCTAGACAGAGTGGCTCTGATAAGTCACTGACAGAAACATGGATGCTAATATGCTACCACTGGAAAGGTATGGAGCTCAGAAATATTGAACAAACAGTAGAAGAGGACCACCCATCTGGAAATACTTGGAAAATACTTTATACGGTCGGCTGATATTCTTGTTTGATTTGGGATCTCGTTTCCCGGGTTCATCTCCTCTCTCCTCAGATTCCTCTCTGGCACTTTCTTCTAATGCATGAATGTCCTTGTCAGTCATGGAATCTGAAGCACTTTACATCCGTTCTGTTCCTGGCGATGGTTTTCCCATCTTTATAAGCCTGTGTGAACTGCTTCCCAAAATATCCAATCCATTACAAGCATGTTTGTAATATCCATCTAGGCTGATGACTGTCCCCTTGCCAGCGATTGTACATTATCCAAGCGTCGTGTTTGGCCACAATCGCCTACCATCTGGCTTTGTCAATGAGCGTTACAGCCTCATCTGCAAACAACATTGGCTTTGAACCGCTCAACACAGATGAGCTTAAAATGCACATAGCGGGAAACTGGGATCCTCGAACAAATGCAGGGCGGGGGAAAAAAAACCCACGGTCGTTGGCAGAGCGACTGCAGCTTGGAATAAAGGATTAAAAACAAGAAAACCTGCAAGTGATCACAGGCGACACGCTTTACATTTCAGGCCTGACAGTGGTGATAAGACACTGGTCATGTATTCTCCCAAGTAAACAATGGAAATGCCTTCCACACTGCAGCTGGCTGCTTCTCCATTGGAGGAGGACGAGGATTAAGATTAGACAGAAGATGTGATGAGAGCTGCTGCTCTCTAGACTTATCCTTTCTAAATTCTTTCCTTTATCCCCTCTAACACAAACAACCAAAAGAAAACAAGGAGCCAACATACATTTTTGCCAATGGGGCTTCCCTGTTGAGATGGAAGTCGACCTGTGTTTCACAAGTTGGTCAGCTAACTGAAGGGGGAGGCAGCTCACAAAGGGATTTCTTTGCTTGCAAAGGTTTGCTATAGAATTATCATTTTCTGGAATGCTTTGTCCACTATGCTAGACCAAAAAAAAACTCATCATCGCAACTCACATCATAACCTTTCGTCTTGATGACAGTAACCCTGTTACCTGTTTTTTAACACTGAGAATGCCTTCTCCCTGCTGTGTGCTTTCAATTGATTGCTGCACAAATAGAAATGTCAGCTGAGGTGTAAATGTCACCTCTGGGCCTGAGCCACAGTGAAAATTTACATCTGCTGATGGAGTAATAGGTGAGGGGAATCATGTGCATGGAAAGGCCAGGACTGCACTAAGTTTAAATTGGATCATTTAACCTGAACTGAAGAGACAGCGCTGAAAAGCCTCAGGGGCATACTGGCCTCTGTTGTGTATAGGAGATTGCTTTGAGGCTGCACACTAATGCTTAGTACTGCAGTGATTCAATATATTATAGCTTCTGACACACCCCTGGCATTATAAACTGAAGATGTATAGTGAGAGTGCAGCATTCAAAATGATGCTCAGGCCCCTGACAACTTATCCCAAAATGCCCCCATGGCCTTTAGTGATTTTGTAATTGCTCCGTCTCCACAGCTAAAGCTAAATCCATATTCAGTCAATGAACACAGAGCCACACAATGGAGCCTAATCACACAGCCTTCAGTGAGACTCCCATTTTCTGTCACAATAGCTGATCACCACCCACAGGCTCCCTGACACAGATGACAGGGACTGATAGGACTGACTGACAGGTGTCAAGTACCCTGACATGTACTGGCTAACACAGACAAGAGGGAGAGATGCATTGACTATCTAGCAGAGTTTCAGCTTGACGACTGAAGCAATGACCCAATACTCTGAGCAGGGGCTAAGTTAATATTTCATACACACTGGGCTCTCTGCACAGAGCACACTTTTCTAATGGACATAATTGTGCTCTGAAGGGGCCATCTTGTGCACATGGGGATAGCATGACATATCAGCGATGACTTTACAAGCCAGCTAATTGCCGTGCATAGAAAATCAGGAATCTCTTTGAAAACATGGGCTTGTGAGAGCTGCTGCAGCTTTACATCACTTCCTGAATCATATAAAACCAAACAATCCCCTTCAGTCAGTATTTCAAGGTGCAAGACCGTAGAGGGATTGTGTGTAATGTGGCTTGGTCCCTATGACTGCCTGCCACTCCACATAAATAATACAAGACAATGTAATCGTAATTTAAAAGGCTATAAATATTGAAGAAGAATTAAAATAATTTATGGAACACTGCAGTGTAACAGGATGTGTGTAAGTGTATGTGTGTGGGAGTGTTTTGTCTCCTTTCACTCCTCTCTCGCTGCGTATGGTGAAGCGATGGGCAGCAGCGGTGCAAGCTGGGAATTCTGTAATTGCTTTTTCTGTCCCTGAAGCAGGCCTTCCTGCTTTAAATCAAAAAAGGCAATCTCTGTCAGTAATGGCTCAATTAATAATTAAACACGTGTCTTATCTCCGCCGAGCTCCCCCTATTTATTTTCATCTCTCCGACAGGGATGGCTGCACAAACAGCATTAGCACTATCAATAAAGGGAGCATTAATATCAGCCCCTTTCTCCAAAAACAAATCACCCAGCTCATAAACTGTCCTATGTCTGTGAACAGTAATAACCCAGAGATTATTAAGGACACAAGCCATATTATTTTGGTTTTCCCCACTTTCTCCAAAGTGTTTTCTCTCCCTGAACTGAGACTGTTAGCTCACGCATCTGCCTTTCGCATTCTGTTAGGGGTTTGTACCTTTTTAATATTTCAATTAATCAGGGGAACACATGAGCTGCTGTTAAGGCTCACTAACAAGTTAGGTGGTGTAAGAAGCAAGATGGATGGTTTCTTTTATGCATCCAAAAAAACCAAACGCCAGCTCCATTTTGCACTTAGAGTGACTCAAAAATGAGTGCCAAAACCCCAAAACACCAGAGCTTGACCATAAGTGCTATGTCAATACAGGAACATTGCCCTTCTGGATATAGAGAGCATGCTCTGCAAGCTGCCTGGACTTTGTCAAACAAATCACAGTAGGCATTGGAGGTGAGCTTCACCAGGCTTAGATTCCACAGCGGTGATGGCTGCTTTCAATTCCAGCGCTTGCTAATCTGTCTGTGTGAAGCCTCTGCAGCCCTTATGTTTTTCCAACATGTCTGCCCTCAAGCCTGCCTGCCTGTCTGCCGGCCAGCCAGCCAACCATCCAGTCACACTCTCCATCTACCTCCACTCTATCCTGATTCAACCACGGTGAAAAGCTGATTTGCCGGTCAGAGGGTCAACCTCCATTCATTATTTAATGGGTGAGAGGCTGCAAACAGTCAGGTTGGCCACCGAGGTTAGTGATACATTACACTGACCTGGCCAGAGGAGAGCTGCCTGGCCGAATACAAACATGTTCTCTCATCTACTTCACCATGCCTGAGTTGTCCTCAATCCCCCCTGCCCCTGACCTTGCTGCCTGAACCCTCTCCAATCACCATCCTTCCTCCTTTCTCTGGCATTCAGAAATCCAGCAGGTGAGACTGTGAGACTGCCCTTCATTTTCCTGAAGCTTGCGGCGCGGGAACAGGCCTGTAGCTGTGGCCAGCCTAGGTAACGGAAGAGAAGGAGGAGGAGGAGGAGGTGGAGGAGGCTGTAGCTCTTTTTATTGACATGCAGCAAACAGCAGTGGCGGAACAAAGGCCACTCAGCAGCTATTGAGAGAGCAGGTCTGCAGACAGGGTGGTTGATTAGCGATTCGACACGGGGACCCTGGACTGTGTAGCACATAATGAGAGCTTAGGGAGCAAGCCATGAGCCGATGGGGGAAGGAGGTACGGTAGGGGTGGGCTGAGGATAGAAGAGGGGAGAGGCGGGGTTCTACCATAAGGAATTGATTTCCTACAATAGCAGATTGATATATGAGTAAAAAGGACTCCCTAGAAATAAAAAAAACAAGGGTATGGGCAGATCCTAAATCCTTAAGCTACAGCACTGGTAATGTGTTTATATATAAACAGTTAGAGGATAAGCCTTAAATCCACTGCCAAGCTAAATGGTTTATGAATCTTTTTTGTTTGTTTACTTCTGTGGCAATTAAGCAAATTGGTCCGACATCCCTGACGAGCAAGAGAACCAAAGTGAGTGGCTTTTGCATTCATGTCCAAAAGCTTCCATCTCCCTGAACACCATAGTAACCCCGTCTTCACCTTTCATGTGGCCTCAGAGAGATGTTAACAGAGTCAGATGTGCATGATGGGAGTTGTGTTTGTGCTGTGTGTGTGTGTGTGTGTGTGCTATTTTTCTCTTCTTCGTTTGCACGCTCTCTCCTTCCTTTGTTCCACTGGTCTAATCCAGTATGTGTGGGCCGGTAAGTTTAATGGAAACAATTTATTAAGTCCGGCTTAAAATGCCATCTGCAGCTAAGCCTCCCAAAGCCGCTAAGCTCCTGGTTTCGCCCTGGAGCTTGCTGTGTTCACGCTTACTGTAATGCTCTGTTTAAAATGAGCACAACGGGTCAAAATTAATCAGGATTACAAGGGCACAAATCCACTTCAGAAATGGGTTTTCTACCAATCTTTCTCCTGCTATCCCAAGATGCCCGAGGTTTGTTTGGTGGACCATGCACCACAGGAGTTTATCCTCACACCATTGCAGGTAGCATCTAGCCAGGAAAACGGGACCTCAGAGAGTACAAGAGGGCATTTAAAGAGGTTGCCCAGGCTTTAAACCCCACAAATACAACATTCAACATAGCCGCTGCAGATTGCAAAGTGTTCTTCTCAGATATTTCTGGCCCGTGACAGCTAGGTGATAACTCCCTACCACTTCCATAGGCGCAACATTGTAAAAATGATATTAAAAAAAAACTACCAGTGAGGTGTTTATCTGTGCTCTGAGGAGGTGCCCCATACAAGCTCAGCAGCTACTTTTAGCTTTTCATTCGCCTTCGAGCAAGTGACAGCAGTAAACTCTGACCCGGAATTCAATATGAGTAGTCCAGAGTGGAGCACAGGTCTCCACAGCGCTTTTACTTAAACACGCCGTCCTCCAGGAAATCAATAATTTGCAGGAGGTTTAAGACAGGAAATAAACAAAAACCAATAACTGTTAGATAATACTTGGCCTTTGCTGTACCTTCCTACCTCATAACCACCAACATAGACAGACATTCAGCAGAACTTGTGTTAGCTCTTGAGTAACAACATCCAAAGAGAATTGTGCACAGTGTGCCGTGTTATTACACATACTATTAGCTTGTGCTATTTATCGGTACTGTTGCTTGCATCTATAATAGGTTGTTAACAGACGAGGGTGAGAGATGACGAAAAGTAAATATGAGAGAAAGAAAGCAAGGGTGTCTGGGTTTTTTCCCAAAACCATGTTCAGTATGCATAATTACAGCGCTCTGCCTGCACTGATTACAATGTTGGTCTTTCCTCGCCTCTATTAATCCTCAACCATTTCATTAACATGACAGACTGTGGGGCCTGTGTGCAATTTAGACTTAACCTCAACTGTTTGCACCCATAGCCGCTCACCAAAATAAAGTTCAGAAAGGAGCACAATGTTGAAAAGCAAGAAAGGTTTGAAAGAAACAACAGTCATCACCTAGAGAGATGTACAAGTCAAACATCATCACGGCATTATATATTTATGTGTGCCATAATGTTTCTGTGTGTGTGTGTGTGTGCATTTGTCTGATGTCTCCAAGCCAACAACTCGACAGGCCTGGTGATCAGAGGAAAGCGGGCTTTTCATTGGTCCCACCGGACCGTGAGCGAGACTGGTAATGGGACACATACGCCGCATTCTAAACCAGAGGCAAACAGTCTGCGGGCTGCTCTGTTTCACATACACACATTACACAAAGAAAAACCGGTCTGGGCCAAAAACACACGCACACACACACACACTGTCCTAGAATATATTACAGCACAAAACATCAACATTGGAATGGGAGAAGAGGGCCGGCTGGTGGCAGCTCTGCACTTGTAGCGTGTCAGCGTCGTCCTCATAATCATCAAATCACTTCATCACACTGCTGATTTCTTTGCTGTCTCACCCTTTCTAACCCTTAATTCTAATCTGGTGCCCTTCTTCTACATTAATGTCTCTTCCAAACAGGATCTGGTTGATCTGTGTGACAATCAGAGGAGACGCTGATTGGATTATCTGGATGTAATTCCACGGTCCTAATCCTCAGCCCTGTGTGCACATTAGCAAGATCCACAGAGGCCTTCGCTCGCCAGCTGACATAGAAGGCGCGTTTGAGTGTGCGGATGTGTGTAAAAGGCAACAGCCACGTCTGCGCGTGTGCCTGTATGAGCAGTTCTCCACGGCAGTGTATGTTTATCTGCAGCCATGTTCTGTAGCGGCAGGCGGGGGGAAAATAAGTCAACACACTGACAGCTGACAACAGCAGCAGTCCTGCAGCCTGGTGGAGAATGGATGGAGTCAGACGCGGTCTAGTTGTTTTCTAAACCATGCAAGTCTGGAAGTCATTGTCATTGTGAACGCTGGTTTTTACGAGGCCGATGCTGGTCACAGGTCATCTACATCACACAGCCAGCAGGCCTGGTTTCTCTCCTCCATGTCAGCCGTGCTTTTCCACTAAGCAGTCACAGCCACTGTGCTAAACCAAGCAACACCTTCATAGATTGTTAAGAAAAAATTTTAGCTTTCATAGTTTACGTCTGGATGTGGAGGTGAATTAAATCGAGGCAAACAATAAATTTTAATTTTTCAGTAATAAAAGACAGAAGATTGAGTCACATGAATGCAGCTAATCTCAGCTTCAATTCTTTTGCAGATGAATTTAAAATTCAGGAGAACAGGTGTCCAAATTAAAATCAAGATGTAAAATAAAACAAAACATTTTAAAAGCTTTTTTTAACAACAACAACACAACAATGTACTCTAGCCCTCTTTTGCTGATTTATAATTATGTATTATAAAGTAACGCCACATTTTTCAAGTCTTTACCTCAGAATATTTTCCACAAATATTGAATATATAAAATGCTAAGCAAAATAAAATATGCCTAAGTGACCTCCCGGTTTGTGCTCACATGGTGTCTATTACAATCACATTTTTTTAAATGTCCAGTTGAGGCAGGGTGATTGTTTTGTCCTGTCTGTCCTGCAGACATGCACCTCGAAATCTTCCTCATATGGCAATGGTTTACACTTTACTGCACTTCCAGCTCCTTCCACCTCTGCTTATGTTAATGGCATAGCTTCCAGGTTCCTGCCCTGGAGGGACTACGTCTGCATGCTGCTGTCTGTCACTGGCAGTCTGATCGTGCCTCTCCACCCTTCCCCCATCTCCTTGCACTAACAACTTGTCACCTTTCTCCCTCCTCTGATCTGGCAAGCATCATTGCATTCAGCGAATATACGTACACAGACATACTATGCCCACATGGTATACACCAACAGATGGATGTGATTTGATGTGAACACAGAAAAGCACAAAATCACATACAATCACACATGGACATTCAAAAGCAAAGGCCTCATAATCCACATATGTGCATATGTGAACGTACACAGAGAATTTGTGTTGTCTGGGGGGCTGACAAAGCTCTTTCTCTCTCTCTCTTTCCTTTGGCATCCATTATGGTCCAGGCCTGCTGTCGGAGAGCTTGTATTGCCTGAGGGAAGTTCCCATTTGTGGGAGCATGTGGCAGGGAGGCTCTAAATCCCCTCTAATGAACCAATATGTAGGAGGGCTAAGCCTTTGGCGGGGTCGTCCAAGAAACGCTATTCCGCACCCAGGCAAAAATGTATGCATATGTAGTCACCAGACCTTGGTAATGTCTGCTGACATTTAAATCTGAATGGGAGCTGCAGGATTAGAGAAGATTTGGACTCTTTCGCAAAACCCAGTTGTTGTTATGAGTATGAATGAGACAGAAGCGGAAAGAAAAGAGACCGGGTGCTTACCTTTGGGTGTGGTGGGGGAAAAGAGCTTCTCTGATCCTACATCAGACACCTGAAAAAACAAGAAGGCAGACCTTTAGTGGATTTGTCTAATGAGCTGAATCAGTGGTAAACTTCAGTCCATCCTGTTGAAAAACACTGACTCATATAATTTAAAATACTCTATCAAAACCAATGCAAGCACTGACGAGCAGTGTCTGCCCAGTAAAAGGCTTATTCAGCCACAAATGTGGCCACGAGTGCTTGGAATAAAAAGTCCAGCTGCCACACACAGCATCATCCAGTCAATCAAAAAGACTCCAATCAGCCAACAAGGAGAGCTCCCTCTGTACCTGATGGTCCCTGTCTGGCTTTTTCCTGTGGAGGTAACATTAGATGGCACTGTTGTGCCACCTGAAAACCCTCAAAAGAAATGCTGTCAGAGACGGAGGAAGTCAGTCAGGTGGCTATGCAGCATTAGAACACAAAGGCACACGCATGCACGCCGTGGCTCAGAAATCACATTTTGCTCTGCAATTCTTTAAATCAAATAACATATCTCATGAATAGACTGGGGTTCCACTCTAAAAGCAATATCCCCATTTCACAAATTCAATATCAAAGAGAATATCGGCCCATCCTGGAAGTAAACCGATGAGATGATCTGTCAACAACATGAGCATTTATTGACTCAAAAACAGTTGTTACTGATTACTGACGGTTGATGTGATTGACAGTGAGCAGCAGAAACCTGGTGAAAGATCATCCCCCTTTGAAGTGAAAGTAGAGACTTCTATACTGAACACAACAAGGTATTTTCCTGTCTGCTTTAGATGGGCATGTAGGTTCTGGCAAGCAGCCCCTAAACCAAAACACACAATATATTTTTATAAAAACAAAAAGTTCACCGGCCAGACAGGAAATTTTTAAACACTATGACTGAAAAGCAGTAAATCCACACAGAAGCTGGTATTGTTCAAAATACCATAGCACAACGTCTGTGTGCTTGGATGATAATATTAACAGTGAAAATCCTCCTCAGCCTGTAATATCAGCCCATATAGGGGTTTTGTTTAAAGCCCAGGCTTCACTTTGCTTCAGATCCTCTCATCTGGGTTCTGCACACTTGTAAAAAGCTGCAAAGAGCTGAACATATGTTCCTACCAAAGGGCCCCGAGTGTCCTTAACTGCCATGCTTGTGTATTATGCGGCACAAAGGGAGCATATGTAAAGAATGAACAGTGAATCAGAGTGAGTGCAAGAAAGACAGAGACAAAAAGAGAAAGCAAATGATTTTGTAAACACAGATGGCTGTCCTTGGCATCCCTGTTAGTTCTTTCACAAGTGTTTTGAGGACGTCCTCTTCTTTCCCAGACCTCCCAATTTCTTCCTCCCTGCCACTGTGTTACTGTTCTCCACAGTGTTTATCTGTCTGTGCTTGATGTCTCGTCGCAGCGCTAACCACAACAGTGCCGAGGGAAAGCACGCATTCTAGCAACAATTTCCTTTATTTGCATTTGATTTATTCCCACATTAACAAGTCTATTACTAACAGCATTTGTTGATATGTGAGCAAACTTTGATATTTTAGAGCAACGGTTTTTACATTATGGTTGATATAAATAGAATCTGACAAAGTGTTGATTTTAATGATGACTTGTGTTGCGATTATGTTGATAAAATTAATAAATTATAGTATTTTTAGAAAAAGACTGGTCAGATAGTATTTAAGGCGGTTTAATACAGTGATGCAAACATAAGAAGAGGTCAATAACACCTTTTTAGCTTAGTCCTGATAAGCAGGGCATTTTAAGGAGGGCGAACACTCAGCTGAAAAGAGATGTTTCCTGTTTCCTTTTACAGTAGACTATAGAAGAAAGACAAAGTGTTGTGCTTTGCCCTCTTTCAGTCTCCCAGAACCAGGGCGCCAGGCTACAACACAGGCTCTTTGTTAGCTTTGGACGACATTAAACGCTTCAGTACCAAGCCTCAGCCCTGCAGCAGCACAACCTCAGCCTTGAATCACCCTGGAGGCCCTGGAAGAAAAATATGGGCTCAAAATGAAATGAAGCTTGTCAAATGGACACGGGAGCTGGCTCAGGGACTTGGTTGGTGTGGCACAGGGGTCACAAAAGCAAAAGAGACAGGGTAGGCCGTGTCATAACTCACTCTAACAGTTAAAACCATTCTTATGACCAGAGTGGTTACCCAGAGAGCAGGGCAGACACAACGTTCCTGAGAAAGAGAACAGAAAACGCTGTGTTTATCATGTGCCAAGACGACCTTGTTCTCCTTATTCCTCTTCTGGCCATTTTCAGTATGCAGTGAGCTGTTTTATATTCCAAATGTATTCCAAGTAACATCAACAACCAGTGTTTAGGTTTTAATGCTGTGTTTTGCACCTGCCAAGTCTGCATGAGTCAGTTGTATAATCCACAATTACAAGGCCGGCTTACAAAAGCACTTCTTAAAAAGGCATGTCAAAGCAGAGCCCTGATTTGGCTTGCTGTTGTTTTTGTAGAACTTTCTGGGTTTTTCGCTGGTCAAGTTGACATTTTTTCAAGGGGCTGTGCTGCCGGCTGTCTGAGCTGCCTGCGGTTGTGGTGTGCAGAGGTCATGTATAACAAATTCTTCACACTCTCTTTGTTGAGGCAACCCTGGCTGCCATTAAAAACAGACAGGGAAAGACGAGACAGAGGGAAAATATATATAGAGAAAAAGAGACAGAAAAAAAGAGGAGCAAAGGCCAGGTTTTCCAAAGGAAATAGGGAAATTTAACCATTAAAAAAAAAGGGGGGGGAAATTCAAGCCACATTGCCTGGAAGCCAAAAGCCCTTGGAGTGGGCCGCAGGAAGCCTGACCTTTGAGGGGGCCGTCTGCTATCTGAGCCTGGGGCTTCAGGGGCCTGGCCTCCTCTCTGGAGGGCCGTCAGCAGGCCTCAGCTTTCCTTCCCTATTCTATTCATTAGCCATGCTTTATGATTCAGCTTCCTCTGAGCCACACAAGAGCTCCCTGAGGAAAGAGACTGCTGGAGAGAGGGAGAAAAAAGGGAGTGAGACTGAGGAAAGGGGGGGGGAGCAAGAGGGAGGTCATAGGGCCCAGCCGGGGCCCAGCTCTCAGCAGCTGTGAAATCCTTCCGTTTCCTCGGCAGGCGTAAAAGGAATGAGGGGGAGAAAGAAAAAGACGGAGGCCAGGGAGGGAGCTGGGCCAGTAAACCCACCATCAGAGTGCTAACTCCCAAAAGAGCCACATGCAGAACCATAATTCCCAGATTTAAGGAATGCCAAATTACAAATTACACTGCTGTTTGTTTTAAAAAGTCCCCAACTTCCCCGAGCACCAATGACTTATTGGCTGCATAAATCTCCAGATAATAGCAGAGCCTCAGAGGGAGAGCACAGAGGCAGAAACCCTCACCAGCAATAAGTGAGACGTATATTGCAAAGCAGAAATGCATTTGCTGTCACAGCAAAGAAGCAAGACGTACAAAATTTTTTTTTTTGCAAATTTTCCCTGTCTACATCACTTTTACTTACACAACACAGCAAGCTAATTAATTTAGTAAATCTGAGACAAGCTTAATTGTGCATTTTTTTTAGCATTTAAAACGCTTCCCCATTTAATTTAAGCACAATGGGCAGACCGAGCGAGGCGATGCAGGCGGCAGGGGAGGGCGGTATAATCAACTGAATGACCTTCAGGCATAAATTTATGAAAGGCATTGATCAGTTAAGGCTGTGATTTCACTGAGACAGGAAGGTCAGCAATTACCCAGATTCAATTAACCTCATTTAGTAAAGACTGCTGAGAGACCAATTTCTCTCCCCATAACCCCCCTCCTGCTAGACCCCCTGCTTTATATCAAACGATCCCCAGGCCGTCCATCTACCTTTGATCTGAGGGTTCCCATTGCATGCCCTGCATTCTTTGGAGCTGAGCAAATTATCTCCAAACAGGAAAAAATCTTGCAGCCAGAGGTTAAGTAAACCCAGACTAAATAAAACCAAATTCCTAATACAGCCCCCAGCCCCCCAGTAAAGCAGGTAAAGCCCTTTCCCTCCCTGGTAGAGATATAATTTTTAAACAGGCCGGCAGTGCTATCACAACAGATGTAACATGAAAACAAAGAACCTGTCAGCAGGCTTTGTTGTGGGCTCATGCCCGCAAAGACTATAATTACAATTTAGTTCTGAGTCATTTGGCACATGCTGTGTTCTTGACTGACTGTTGTAGGACAAGTGGTAAGGCGGCTAATCTTAACACATACACATATAAAGTAACACATATACCACAAACTAAATACTGCCCGGCAAGTTTTAAAAATGACATCTGGCTCGCTTGAAAAGGAAACAATAAACACTGGTGGATGATCTATTCTATAAAATGATACATATAAGAAAGAAATCAACCTATCAGTGTTCAGTGCTGCTAAAGCTGGGAGTGTAATTGTGGGTAATGGAGCATAAAAACAAACACAGCACATTGTTGTGTATGCTAAATAAGAGGGTCAAATGTCTTGGCATAGCAGGTGAGGAGACCTGATGGTCCTGCACAATCTGTTCTGTGTTGTAATGACTTGACAGAAGAACATTGCACTGAAAGACAAGAAAATTTTCTAAGAGAGTGTATAAAAATAAAGATAAGCTGACAAGAGGGCCCATATCCTGCCGTGGCTGATCTAACCCTTGATTACCCTTGCCAAACCTATATGTCTGTTGATTCACACTCAACATACTTCCCCCCCTCAAACACACAGATACACACACACACATAAACCTACTTAGACTTACATATATTTCTCACAGACCAGACTCTAACCATGATCACTACTTGCCTTAATATAACCTTTGCCCCTTATCTTTACTAGTGACCAATAAATCTGCTGTTTTCCACTTAAGGACATGGTTTTAGTCCCTGATTGCACCAGCCGTCCACTGTTAACTGGTCCAGAGTCTGAAACATGTCCCTGAAAGAGGCCTAAGTCAACGCACACACACACACACGCACACACACGGTTAATTTGCTTCCCCACTTGGTGTTTCATCACTGTCAACTTCCTCCTTCACTGCCCTCTCTTCTAATTTTACATTTTCTGTCACCTTAAGTCCTGCACTCCTCCTCTTTTCAGGGTTGTATTACATTTATTACTACTTTCTGTTTTTTTCTATATTACTTCCTTTTTTCTTTATTTTGTATGTATTAATTATTGGGCAGTTACTCTTACTCAGCTCAGATATAATGAGATGATGTTGTTCTAGTACGCAATTACTGTTAAATTCTCCATTGAAACCTGACTCTTATGTAATCTTCTGACTTACCAGTATTTTTTTATCTCCGTATAAAATGCCACATTTCAGGTTACACAATAAACAGTGACATTAAGAAGCTTATCAGTAAAAGCAATAAAAACACCTGCCAATCAGAAAGAAAACACCTGTCAGTCAGTGTGAAGCAAGGACTTGATTTTCTCTGTCCATGTGGGAATAACTCAGTGCTCTGATAAACACTGCTATCGGCACCCACTCAGGGCCCTTAACTACTGCCACCCTTTCAACCCAGACGTCCGCTCATGCTACTTAAGAATAAATGCTGCATTAGCCATGCACAGTGGGCCTACAGCTCCCAGGCTGCAATGGGAGACACCAAATTAATTATCTCCCCTGCATTTGTCCTCGCACCGCTCCAGAAACTTAATGACCTCCCGAGCGGTCGTTTATTATAAGCTGCAGCAGTGCTACACATTCCCAGGGCAAGGAACAGGCACCATCTACCTTACCTCCAATTCCCACCCACCACCGCCTGCTTGTCAGAACAGGTGTGGGCCAGCAAGACTGCAAACCCCCAGCGAACATGATGGGATATACAGCATGCAGGGAAAAGAGAGAAGAAACCTCCCACGCAACTGTCAACCAAAAGATACTCGCCTCAACTGGAGCATCATTAAGATGATAATAAATTCCATAGTGACCGTGTAGAATGGAGTGGTCTCTCCTTGCACACACACAAAACACACACAAACCTCTTTATACGTAGCCCCGAGTGCCATTTTCATAGCCACGTATAATGTGTGTGTATATGTGTCTATGTGTGTGTGTGTGTACGACGGAGGGCCAGGGCTGACAACTCCTGCTCCCTCTCCCCCTAGCAACAGACGCAGGGAAATGAATGCCGAGAGAGGAGCAGGGGGGCTTGAGCTTTGTGTAAAATATTACCCTTCGTCTCGCTTACCGCACCCCACACCACCGCTCCTCCTCTCCCTCGCTCCCCTGGCTGTGCAGCAGTTGCTAGCCCTTATCACGGCTGCCTGTCAGTTTAGTATACAAATTAGCAGTCTATCAGGGGAATGCAGGGGCCTGTTTCATCAGTGGGGAGAAGGGCAGAGGCACGCATTGCATTAAAGTCTCTCGCTGCTGCAGACAGAGAGGGTCACAAATCAACGCCTCAGCAGGCCCACAGCCAGCACTAACCAGATAAGGAGAAATGAAGGAAAAAGGACAAGGCATATTTCACAGGAGAGGATCCAGACCTGCTCCAACTCCCTGCACAGGCCCAGGATGAAAGATGAAGGTGGAAGTTGGTGGGTATAAAGATGGAGGAGGTCACAAATCACTATTTCAACCACACAGAATGCTTGGTAACAAAAAGAACATGAGAAACAGGCAAAGAATCAAAAACTAAAGAAATCCTATTTCTAAAATGTCAGTGAGAGAGAGTCACAACAAGGGCTATCAGTTGATTACCAACTAAATTTTGCAGGAAATTAGAGCTAGCACATTCCCACTTTCTCCTGTGAAGTGAACCTGTGCATGTTAATACCAGCAGAGACAAAACGGCTGCGAAGGGCTCTCATTAAGTGGCATAATGCAATGAGGCACAGTCTAAATTGCAGCAATAAAAGCCGACAGACAAATCATCTCGACCATCGCAATCCATTTAACTCAATTAATGCAACACAAGACCGAGCTCAGTGGTTTAAAAGCATGCGTGGCTCTCCTCCCTTGTCAGGCTTAGGGGAGGGGGGCACCAGGAGAGGGAGTTAGTAATATCTCTTTTAAGGAGATAAGGGTCAGCGTGGCATAACCATTGTGCTTTGATTAAGGCCTGCTTAAGATCATGGAAATGGGGAAAGAGCTAGAAAAAAAGAGAGAGATAAAGGCAACAGTGGATGGGAGAACAAAAGCAGAAGATCGCAGTTTCTCCGTTTGGCCAAGCACAGCTGGCTGTGGCAAGGGCGTGGTCTCCTTTCCTTTTTTAATGTCAAAGTGTGTGCAGGCAGCGATAAAAACCGCAGGTAATCTCCCCGTGGAATCAGGGGGCTGTTCGTCATTACTCTCTGGCCCTGATAGAGATCAGAGCACTGGTGGCTCCTCCTGGCTCTCCAGGCTTCTCGGCAGCCGAGATGGCAGATAGCCCTTTAAGACACGACTCGCTGCTTCCTGATTGGCTGGTCAACAGCCACAACCAAATCCCGGCTCCCTCGGGGGGCCGCTGCGAGGAGGTATGATAGGAAGGGTCACGGAAACTCACTGTCCCCATATCCACATCATCCTTTTGTTGTAAAGCCTTTACTCCTTTGTCAGCGTGGGTGGTGGAAAGTAAAAAAGCCTTTCTGGATGTTATTGTCTGAGAGGCAGGATAACAGACAGGCGGATTATTTCAAAAAACAGCTTTCTCTAGAGCTCTCACAATGCGGCACTGTTGTTGCTGTGGAGAGGATCCTGGAGGAGATAATAATAATATTCCTAGTCAGAGCCTTTGCTGCAGTAGAGCTGCCTTCTAACAGAGAGATACACATCATTCTGACTGGCCCGCTGTGACATAATCGCCCTGCGGAGAGCTGCAGGCGAGCTTGGTAGGCAAACCACCTCTCACTGCAGCTTGTTAAGAGAAAGGTGGCTTTAAGCACAGCTCAATAGAAACTCCTATTGAACTTGTTTTCTTTTCACTCCATTTGAACAATGTCTAGGTGAGTCATAGCCCACCTCAGGCTACAAAAGTTACAGTCTTTCTTTCTTTCTTTCTCTCTCTCAAGATTGCACTGAGCTTTTGACTTGGATGATTTTGCTAAGAGAGGGGTAAAAAAAAAATCAACAGGATCTTAAATAATGCAGCGATGAAAAAGCGGTGACCCTTTCCCTCGCTGCAACCCACACACAGTGAATTTCTTGTGCAGTGAAAGACAGCACACAAAGAGAAGGAAAAGCAGAGCTGGCGATACTTGGAAATGTGGGGTAGGAATTGGTTTGCTCCTCTGGGCACGGACACCTTTAATGAGAGGAAAAAATGCGCAGCAAGAGGCAGATCTCACCCGTACTATGCCAGTGATTTTCAGTATTATGAATCACCTCCCCTCTAACACAAATAAATATTGTTCTAATACTAGTGGGAGTTAAAGGCTGACTGGATTTGAAAAACTCTGACGGATCCTGGCTCCACAAACCAGCCTCCACACCAGTTCTGATCCCACCACATCCTAAACCCTACACCATGCACACACACGCTGCCCGTGATCTCTGACCTTTCAGCTTTGCTCTCTGCTGAACTCACAGTTTATCAGTGAGATGGAGAGGAGGGGTGTGAAATTGTTGTCACTGGTTAAGTAACACCATCTTTCCTAAACTACAACGGCAGCTGAAATCAGGCAAGGGAATTCAGGAATTCGTTGGAGCATCTTGCTCATATGTCTGCTGCAAATATGGAAGTCAGCCGTGGCTCTCAGGATCAAAAGAGCCACTTGCCCTGCAGAGGAATGAAAGGGGAGGTTTGGGAGGACAGGAGGTGGCATGTGGGGGAGTGGAAAACTGGAAATGAGAGCAGGGAAGACTGGCAACCATTGCTAAATGCCCCATCGGTCTCACACTAGCACCCTCTGGCCACTTTAAGGCACACTACCCACCCCTGCTAGCACAAACAAACATGGCATGTGCTATATAAAGGAGCCTCAGACTTCCAAAGCTCCCAGGTCATGTTGGAAGGGATGTGGCACGTTAAGTGGAATTTACTTTTGATGCAGACATCAGGCCTCGGGTTCCTGGCAGCTGTAACCCAAGCTTCTCCCTGAGGCCTCCCTCCAGGGTTGGGCAGGACACCCAATGCCCAGGAAGTCACCTTTGGAAATACCTTCATTGCTCGGCTGCCCTTATAAAAAGGGGGAGAGTGGTGGTGGTGGCTGTTTGAGGTCACTGTTTCCAGTATAAGTTACTGTTTACAGTGGACAGACTTTCATTTCATCACCAAACATAGTGAGGTGAGATTGCTATTGAAGGACGGAGCAAGTTTTCTTTCTAGTATTTCTGCTTGTTGGATACAAGCTGCAGCTGAGGTCTGTTCTGTTAGTGGGTTGAGTGTGTCGTGTTCTGAAGCTACATAAGAAAATTAATATAGACGTTGGACCCCAGCTGCTTCACAGTACACCCACTGCTTTGTCGCACAATGCATTTGTTTGTGTTGTCTTTTCATTGACATCTTTATTTCTCTACATGACTACGTGACAGTGTATTGAGTCAGACCTGAACTGTCACCCACCCCCTGTGAAAAAAAAACACACACACACACCTCGTTCGTGACACGGCGCAGCGCTTAAGCTCTTCTGTCAGTGATAGTCCAGATGTGTGACTTAACATGGGGTGGGTGGGAGTGTATAAATAACCATGATGACATATCGGCAGGATATGCCAGGAGGTTTGCTGCATACAGGAGGAGGTGATGGAAGGGGTGCTGAGCTAACTGTGCACCTCCAGGGAGTCCAGCACAAGCCACTGTAACACCAACACGACAACTGCAGAGACCTTGTGAGAGAGCTTATGGCTTTAGACTTAACACTTACTGTGTAACGTCACTCTAGCACCCCACACTGCGACCTGACCTTCACAACAGCCATGTTACTAGTGGTTTTCAATTGCAATGATCACTCACTTCTTCAACTGCATGGAATTTAGCGATGAACTGCACAGACTTGTAATAACTGTAGCTTCTAGTGTCATGAACAGAGTGACAGGCTTTCAATACTTAACTGGAGGTCAGTTTTGTTAACCTTAAAGTGTGATAAGATCATATTGGAAACTCCCAGTAACCTACATTCCCGGTAATTGCACAATAATAACAACCTTATGTGTTGTAATCGTCTATTCTGCAAGCATAACTTTTTTTTTTTTTTTTTTTTTTATGAGGCCTGGTGAACTCTGTGTAAACCCACCGGCTGTTATCTCTGATAATAACACAACACCTGTGGAGGAATTTGATCTGGCAACCATCTGAACACAAATCCCTGGACAGAGGAGAAGGGCAGGGTGAGGAGGATGTATTTGATGTGTTTGCATTGCTAGAGCAAGATTTATGAGCAATCACTGCAGAGAGGACGATTAAAAGTTGTTGGTCATGCCAAGTGTATGCACAGCACCGTTTGTTCTAGATTAAAATATAATGAAGCAAGTGAATGCAACTTTGTCTTACATGCAACTCCTTAAATTATTCAAGTGGAAAGAAAAAAAAAACAGCAGGCAGAGAGTATTCCCTGGAGAACTTGTACCCTTTTCTGGGCTTGTTCATGATGGCAACAATGAATATCTTAGCACTTGTTAAAACCTTTGTTTTTCTTGGGAGTCTCGGTGTCTGAGTGTGTGCTAAATGTGCAAAAAGGATGCCAAGTCACATGCAGAGGCCACTCATTTTCACTTCCAGTATGCTGGCTCTGGTGGCAGTATTTGAGAGTGTACATAATGCATTACATTGATTTTTTTTTATTTTTTTTTGCAGTGTTGTGAGGTTAAACGGCTCATTACTGTTGCACTGGATCCTCTTTACAAACTAGTTAGCTGTCAATAAAACAAACCTGACAATTACACTCTTAAACTACCTCTTAAATGTTGAGTTGTCTGCATTTTCAAAAGGATGCCTGCTTCAGCCACTGATAGTGTAAGCCATGCTGATAAGTGGTTTAATTAGCTTTGTCATTAAAAAAAAAAAAATTGAGCTTTTTTCTTCTTAGGTAATTCAAAAGCAATCTCGTCTTCCTTGAACTCCATTTTAACATCTGCATGTCCAGAAACATTCAGCCTGGCTCAGGTGGCTCCTGTCTGTATTTGAATAAGAGATATGCAAACAAATGAAGTCAAAGCAGTAGCTTGTGTGCTCAAGCAGTCTTTTTTCATATTTGAGAGAATCCTTGAATTAGTTGGTCCAGGCTCCAAGGCCTTTTTACAGTATGCTTTAAATGCAGCAGAGATAAGAAAAAGAAGAGGGCTTTCATTTCATGTCTGTCAAATGGTAAAGAACTATGCAGTTGGACAGTGCAGGCTAATGTAAAGAGAGCACTAAGCATAGAATGTAAACATAATTGCCAAAATATTGTGGGGTTGACATGAGAAACCCTAATTTTTTTCTGTCACTAATTCTGTTAAGTATCCAGTATCTTCATCTGTGCAGTCTGGTTGGCATTGTGAATCAGACTGGCTCTAAATGTTTTCAAAGAGAATTTAAATGAAGGTTGAAATGAAAATATTTTACCAGCCCTGTGTACTGTGACTGCTGCTAATGTTTTTTAAACATGCTCAGGTGCATCGCAGCAGGGGCTGCCCAGCTGGCCTTGTGAACCTGCGTGGCATCCCACCCCCCTGCTACTCATCAATGCGTAATTGGAGGCCAAGTCTTCCTTGCTGCTTCCGTGTACTAGCTCTCTGAATACAGATCCCCGCCCAGGCCGTCACCCACAGCCAAGATTGACAGGGCTCTGGCAAGATGCCAGCGTGGGAAGGCAAGAACTTCTGGTACAGTGCCCTTGCACCCACCACAGATCAATACCTCCATACGCAATTAGAGTGGCTAAAACAGATGTGCTCACAGGCTTCAGCGCTCCACTTGTGCTATCGACCACCATGCCACCACCTGCCTCCCATCACAGAAACACATATACACATGAACATGGATGCATGCATGCTTTCACACTCACACAAAACAGGCAGATAGATACCTTTCAGTCCTCCCACTGACTATCCAGACAAATTCTGCTTTCAATAGTTGGTGCGAGCGCAGCAATGCTTCCACAGCACTGGGTCACAGTAGGAACATACAGAGGTCAAGTGTTGGCCAACGTTGTGGTGAAGAGACACCGGAAAACTGCTTCCCATCTCCTTCTACTTCCCGCTGGGAGAGACTTCAACCTCTCTCTCTGACAGTTACTCTTGTTTTGTCAGCTCTGCCCCCACCCTGCCACAAACAGGTGGCCTGTCCCTCACAGCAAAGTCATTTGCCTTGCACAGCAGTAGTCATGGGCAGCCCCAGCCAAGCTGCATTCAGGTTTCCAGCATTACAGCTCAGGCCAAAGAGAGAGGCAGTGGCCGAATGCAGAGGAAAGGGCTTGGGGGAGGGAAAGAAGAAAAACCTCCTCCGATCAAATAAATGCCACTGTAAGCACAAGTGACAAGTCTTGTTTGGGGCTGTCCCTGCTCAGGGCCTGAAAGGCCAGCACTGCCTCATCTCTTCAGCTATGTCTGCGAGCAACAGGGCTGGGTGAGAGGGGGGAGGGAGAAATGTCTGATCGGTGCCATAGCCAAGAGTGAGAGCAGCCCAATTATATTTCCTATCCCTCAAGAGCAGGCCAGCCCCCTCTGGTAGAGCGAAGCCTCTGCCATCTCTCCTCTCCTCACCTCTCAAGACACTGCAGATAGATAAATAAATGACAGCCCCGCTGGGGCTTGGCCCAGCCGCCCAGAATACATTGCAGAGGCTGGCTGCCTGCCTGTCCGTTTGCCTTCACCTGGCATTACTGCAGATAGACATTTTTCACATTATTATCTTTGCATCGTCTCCGTTGCCCTGTTCACTCACTGAGTTGTGGTTGATGATGGCGGCAGAGGACCTGAGGAGATTGGAAGGAAATGTCTCTTGTCAAAGTCAGCATAGCCTAGCTTAGCAGAAATTTAACAAGTTCCCTGGGCTCTCTCCATTCCCTCTCTGACGGAGCACGAAGCCAGGACATGGCCTGCTGACAGCCCTGGGCATGTCACTGTCACTGACACTTGATAGGCCAGAGAGAGGAGAGGAGAGAGGAGAGGCAACGAGGCTCAGCAATACAAGACTCACACTAAACCACACAGCTCCATATTGCTACTTTACTCTAGCCATAAAAACCTACTGTTTCAAAATCTGGCTCAGTCTAATACGATACATATGTAAACTAGCCTTAATAACTTATAAATAAGTAGTTCAGATACCCTGCAAATGATTAAGTTTGGGCTGTCATTGTGCAACGCTCACAACTTGACAGAGAGCCAAATATGCCAGGATGTTTGTGCTTTTTGGTAATAATCAGGTAGAATCAAACAGAGAAATACTTGAGTCTTAACTGCATGAGTACCAGCATTCCCCCCCCACACACACACACTCTCACCACTCCCCGACGGTTAAACCAAAAACCAGATGTTGCGGATCAGTGGGGATAAAAAACAAGGCGAATAAAAGTGGAGGACGGAATGGTACACATTAACTATAATAAAAAAGAAACAAAAAGGAGACCATGATGCTTTAATTACTTCTCACATATAATTTGGTTTTGTGGGGGCAAGCCAGGCTCTGCCAAGAAAAGAAAAGATGAAAAGCAACTTAAATTACATGGAGAGAAAGTACAGAGGCTTTTTACACATGGTCCATCTATTCTCTACAACTGTAGACAAGACTGATGACTAGCCCCGAAACCTTGTCGTAAATTGTCCATGGAAAGAGAACTTAGATGCAGCCACGCTGGATTTAAGTTGTTCCGCATGGCCATGACCTCAAAGGAAGGTGCTGAAACCGGCTGACTGCAAACAGACAAAAAAGGCTGAACTGTTTCTCTGAAAAAAAAAAAGAGTCTTTTATGGCATACATGATTTTTGAAGCATCCAGATTTGTAGTAACATTTTTACTGTTGCTTTGTTTAATTATTTATTGTCTAAAATTCCCTTAAATAGTGTGATTTTAATAATTTGTCATGCCATTCTGCCAAGTGGCTGAGGATATGCGTTGTGTCTGGCCACTGGAGAGAGCTGGGATGAGGCCTGAGTGAGGTGCTCTATGAATCTACTTCATAGCCGTCCTCTGTTTGCAGAGTCTCTCTTGACTCGCTGGTGTTGCCACAGTGCTAAATTGCACAGCTGTTCCACAATCTGTGGCGGTGTTAATTACCCAAATGTGAGCGGCAGCTCGTCAGTTCCTCACTAACGAAGGGGCCTGCTTTCCAGCGAGGGTGCCGTATGTTTGGCATGTAGGCCCATTTCCACCCAACGCTCCCCAGGCTGTGCACGGACCACCCGACACATCCGCATCCTGGAGAAGACGCATCTAATTAAAGCTCCCGACTCAAATCTGCTTACTAAGGGGGAAAAACACCCAGGCTGGATTAAAAGATGGGAAGAGGGGTGGAGTGGGACGCGGGGCTTTAATACACTGCGAGTGAAAGGGCTTAGGAGGAAATATGAGAACTTTCAATAGTAAGATGTCAGGCAAGGCTGGAAGGAAACGCTGTGTGAATGTGAGCCGATCAGTCAGCGTTTGTCAGTCTGATCCCTTAGCACTCCCAAAGCCCCCAGGCAGAGACAGACAAGCAGGTTGTTTTCTAGAAAAGTGGCTTCTTAACGCTTGAGGTTGGCCCCTCTTTCAGGGACGTATACATCAATTTTCAACTATTAGAACTCAGGCTGTCAGAACTCAACAGCCTCTACACTTAATGATCCAGCCAAAACTGAATACAAATAATGATGTGCAACTTTAGTGATGTTTAACAGCAGCTGCACATGGAAATTTGCTTTTCTATCCCTCTCAAAGTCTCACATGATGACAGTACATGACGATGAAACCCTCTCCAGTCAGCCACTGTAAACTGTTAATGCGCTGCATAACACAGTACATCACCCCACTTCTTGCGTGCAATGTACAAAACAAAGGTGTTAAGAACTCCCCTTATGAATCATACTTGCTGGCTAAAAGCCTAGCTGCAGTGCACCACCCACCTCCGGTTATACATGAGCACCACAGCCTGAAGTAGCACTGGGAGACTACATAATGAATGCATGAAGCTAGGTGTCATGGGGGCTCGTATGGTGCACAAAACGATGGGGCAATTAGGCCCACACGACACCTCGGGATGGCGTGATGAAGGACTCCTGGGCTCGTCTCCTCCGCCTCTGTTCCTCTATCATTAAGGATTGAGCAGCCACATCTGGCTAATGGCACGCCTGGGGTTCCTGCTCAAACACTGTGCCACGCCGTGCACATTTAATTACGCCTCATAAAGGTAACAAAAGACACGACCTGCACTCAGGGAAGCACAGTTTGGAAATCGTGAGGGGAAAGAGAGAGAGAGGGAGAGATGAGGGGAAGGCGAGGAGCTGGCCAGCTGCCAGAATTACAGGTTGACCTAGGTCGGCGGCTTCAAAAGAGGGGGAATTCACTCAAGTGTCTCAACCTCTCCTTGAGATGTGTCCCAATGAGCAGGCTGAGAGCAGAAGATGCTCGGTAGCTGAGAATCAAAGGACCTCTAGTTTATTTCCCCTTCTTCTATCAGATCCTGAACTGCAGGCACTGCTGTCAATGGCTAATTGCAGAAGGACTGGCAGGATTAAAGGGAGACTCTTTTGAAATATGTATAGGATTCAGCAGCTGTTTGAAGTCAAGTCAACAATAACAACAACATCACTGGAGGATGCCTGTAACAGCGCAGTGGCCTGGTGTTGTGACCTGCACCTCCTCCTCCACCTCCTCCACCCTGCCTCACAGGCACCATGTTGCTCAGCAGCCTCCGCAAACAGCTCACCATATTCAGCCAGGAGCATGAACACCACATCACCCACTGACTGACTGGCTGACATATGACTTCAGTAGCACCTGGAGGTATTCAAAAGACCTCGGATGGTTGCTTTGTGCGACACACAGTTGACATTTTGAGAAGAAAAAAATAAACACGAGCAGAGGCACAAGCCCCAGGTCTCTCAGTGAGCAGATGCCCACATTTAGGAAATAACATCACATATGAAGAGATGAGGGACAAAGAGCCGCGGCTCTTTGTTGGAGCAGTCCATTGTCTGGCAGCTTGAGAGCTGGCTAACGCCACAGGAAAGGTCACTGGTCATTTCCATTTGGACCCGCACATAAATCCCCCGCTGTCCGGCGCAGTTAATAACACACAGCCAGCTTTGCCATGCAATAAAAAGAGGAGAAAAAAATGTATTTTGTTTTGACAACACCTCCCTGTCCCTTTACAGCCACTGGCCTTGTGCAGCCCTCTGCTTTATTTATAACTTAAATGTTAAAAACAGAGACATCTCTGCAGTGTGCATTAAGAGACAAGCCTGCCAAACGCCTTGCTCCACAGCGGCTTCCTCCTCTGCCGAGTCTCCCTCGGCTTTTGGTGTAGAGAGAGTATTTTATGGCAAGTCCCTTGTCAGGATTAAGATGTAGATCCAAGTGCCACAGGGACAAGCATAAATTCTCCATCTCTCACTGTGGACCCACAAGTGTTGGAGCTCGGGGACTGTCCTTGAAGTATGAATAACATCACATGCTATGTGTCATCTGTTATACAGTAATGACATGTCCTCAGAACAATCCACATCTCTTGTGGCCCATAAGTCTGTGAATGAGAGAATGTCTTGCTTCTCTAGCATTATGTTTTGTGACAGGCCATACACATTATAACAAATACACGTCATATATCCTGTTGTTTCACTACGAACACTGTATATGCACCAACAAATTAATGCTAGATGTGACCATGCGTGGAGCGGTGTCAGTGGATATACAGGAACCAGACTCAGCACCAGGGAAGCATTTATCAGTTTTAATGCTGTGGAGCGGCTGTATTCAAGGTTCTGGCTTAAGCGTCTCTCTCTGTCCAGTAAATCAGAAGGGTACACCAGGCAAACATGTGGAAAACACTGTCTGAGCACTGTTCTAGTATTGCTGACCTTAACTGGTCGGCAGAATGTGTGCTACGTTGTTTTGCAATTCTACAACACAACTCACTTCCATATTTCTTGGAGTTTCTAGCAGAGGGCAGCTTACGTCTCAGAGTATAAGCCAATTTGGATTAGCCTCACATTTAGACAGGTTCCAGTTGGGATTTACAATACTTTTATAACACGTTCCTCCCTAAGCACAGCTTTAACCCTAAATGCATCAGCAACAAATTGAACAGACACTTTTTTTTCTCTCGTTATTTCACAGATTGTTGAATATTCAAAGCAAGACAACTCTTCTTTCAAAATAGCTTAGCGGCCTGGAGCATTACTTTACAATATAGACTGATAATATTCTGAGGTTTGAGACATCGCTGTCACCACTGAGAGCGAGGTGTTGCATCTAAATGCTCGTCTATTTTCTTGAATGTCTCTTTAACTTTTTTTCTTTTCATTTCAGAGTTCATGCAAAGATCCAGAATAAATCTCCATTTCTTCCTCTATCTCGTATCCAGGCTTCAGGGGGCACAAGGCATTAGTCTCATGATGCTGGGTTTGTCATGTCTTCCCCAGCTGTGATCTGCCTGAACTCTTACATTACAAATAGCTGGAGGATTTTTCACCCTCTTATCACATTTGCCAAGCAGGCCTGTCTCTTATCAGCTTTCCGCTAGAGATAAATGGGCTTTTGAAGATAGGAATAAGAGAGGTTTGTGCAAGCTAATTCCAGTGCCCCATCTGCAGTAGATTACAGATAGGTGCTGGGGAGCGGAAAAAGATACATATTTTAATATGTAGGTGGTGGAAGTATCAGGTTGCAGAGTGATTGGTGTTACAATGTCATATACTCTACAACCCAAAGACATGCAGAACTAACAGGCAATAAGAAGAGATAATGGACTGAGAATATTTTATTGAGACTTCATCACTGACCGCATCAGTTACACTGCTGGTTTTGCACCAGCCTGATGAGAACAAAATGACATTTCCAACATAGCTAATCTAGAGCCGAAGCACAATAAAAGACTGGTGACTGGCAAGCATAACAATGAGTACCAAGACAAATTTCTCTGTCTTATCAGGAAAAAAAGGTTTGGGACATTTGGCAAATAGAAACAGGAATAATTCAAAAATTACTCAGCTGTATTTTACAACTAGAACTAAGTAATTCTGGATAAAGCTTCCTCCATCTGTCTCAGTAATAATATTTGAACAAGTTATGAATTAAATATAATGGATATGACTAATTATTGACTGCAGTTATTGCAATAACATGCCCTAAAAAACACCATTTTGTCAATACAGCAAGGGACTATAAACTTAAAAAATAAAAACTAAACAATATTCTATGTTACACCATGACATATTGTAACTCTTTGCGATTACAGTGTGGTTATATTCTTTTAAACAGAAGTAGCAGGCACCTTAAACAAGAGCGTGTGCTTTCAAAAAAATGAAATAGACTATTTTTTTTTGAATTCATTACAGAAAAGTGTTTTATCAGAGGACACAGAAATGCCACAATGTTAGGCATGTATAGTATTCGCGAGTGTGCTGTTTATAACTGAATGAGACACAAAATAGCACAGATTTTCTGAGGATAGTGTCACTATTGAACACAACATTTGTAGGTCCCTATGGAAATTTTATAGTAATACCCTGGGAGGGCATAAAGTAGGGCATATCGCTATAAGCTCACAATTGGGACGCGCGTCTAAACCCCTATAGGATTATAATGGAAATGTTATAGTGCATTTTTCTTAAAGGCATGACCTCATAAACAATAATACAGTTTGAATTCTGGGAGGGCGATGACAGACTTTTGCCATAAGAGGTCGAAGTGTTGCACTAATATTAACAGGCAACATGTGATCCAGCCTGACCTTGATGGCTGAGATTGTTGGGCGCGATGGGGGAAGAAAACCTAATTAAACAGCTCCTCCCGTGGTTGTATAAGTCTGACACGGGACAGACTCATATTGTGTTAATGTCCTGCGCGGTGGATTTAAGACTACGTGATAATAACCCACAGGCTACTGGAAAAAAAAAAAAAACAAGACGCCGACCTAAAAAGTGTTAAGGATTAGAGTTAAAACGGAAAGAGCAACGCAATCAATAATGTTGTAGCAAATAAAACATTTAGAACTTAAAATATATGTACTTCCCATCAGTTCTCCTTACAACAGGATATCAATAAACACAGTGCGGACAAAAAAAAATATCTTTAGAATTTATTTTATTTATGCCCTTTTTTTTTAAAAAAAAAGAACAACCCAATTTTTGTTTAATTTCGTCAATTCCTATGCAAATGTGCAACCAAGTCCATATAGAATTACAGCAAAAGTGACCGAAACTTATTATTGAAATAAAAAAATTGGAAAAGTAAGTTTGGATGTTATTCGAGCCTCCACTATATCTTCACTAAGCCTGTGATACGTGCGGGGCGCCTCGTTGGAAAGGAAAATGCGCCTGCCACCGGCGACGACGGGCAATAAGAAAAAACCCAACAATTACTCTTCTTTTATAAAACATTGTGATAATCCCTTGCGAGTAAAACTATGTCCATTTTTTAAAAAAATCGTCGACAAAACATATTTTACCTGAAAACCTATTAAAGCAACAAAGCATCGGAAGAATTTCATGGAGCCTTACCGAGTCCAAATGCGCTGTGATCGGTCGCGGTGGATATCCAAATCAACCCGACTGGAACACGCATTCATAGAGATATTTAAGCGAGCCTTATTCGGGTTAAATCCAATTCGAAAAAAATGATTGTTCAAAGGTTAAACGATGAGAAAACTCTTAAAAACGAATAACCTGCCGGAACAATAAATCTTCACTGAGGCGATTTCTCCTCCGTCTCTCGAAAGAGAAAACGGCGAGAGCTTCCGGGAATAGTATGAAAATTCAGTTTCTTTTTACTTCACTAAAGTTCTGTGGGCAATTTTTTGGGGTCCTTGGGAGAACACAGCGGATCTTTGTCGAGCCCGAACACCGCTCATAGGATTCCAAGTCGGATAGTGAAAGCGCCGATGACAGATCGTCCACAATAGATTCCCCAAAGTATTTGTCGATCTCAGGCAGAAAAAGGCGACGAAATACACATCCAAGAGCCGTGCGGAGGCTTAGTCGTGCATTAAAGATATCATTTGACGGTTATCCACAAGATCCCGGCGCGCTTAGTGTGACGAGAAGTCCCGAAAAACGCAGTGCGCTGCGCTCCGCTCCTCTCCGACCTGCTCTCCGTGCGCAACAGAGAGAGAGACTGGGCTGCGCTGCGCGTCAGCCACGGTGTGTGTGTGTCTGTGTCTCTGCGAGTGTGTGTGTGGCAGCAGCTGTTGAAAATGAGGACAGGACGAGACCAGAGCAATCAATGTACGAGGGCTTGATCTGATTTGTTAACACTATTTCCAATAATGGACCCAGATTTTTTTTCGTCTATTTCAACCCTTTTGCACCTTTTTATTGTTGTCGCTTGTAATTTTGATATATTGGACCGAATTCCCAGGAAAAAAATCGTCATACATACTCATTTAAATGGCTTATATACCATTTAATCATGTAAACATTTTTTTGCTGCGTGATTCATTACAGTATGTTGTACAGTACTGTATGTTCATACTGGAGCTGAATGTATCTGCTCTGCCTGACGGAAGTTCTTTCATTAAAGCTCTAAGCATTTTATTGTGCAATAGTTAACCAATACTATGTGATTTTTTTTTTTTTTCATGAGTCAAATTTAGAATAAAAACATAGAATATTACATCTCCAGTGTCAAGCTTATTATATTATATCAGGGCTGCAGTTTTTTTTAGGAAAAGAAAAATATATCATGATGAACATTTGTTTTTGTTTAAATATTAAATTTTAATCCATGATGATGCAAACTGGATTTAGTAAGCAAATGTAAATACTTCAACTGTGCACATGCAGGAAAAAAATCCAAAAAAATATCCAAAATTCCCCACTACAGACCCCTCCAGTCTGCAAGGATTCCTTAAACCTCTCAGTAGCCTGGGGAGTATGGATTGGCATCAGTCCTGACCGAGCAGGGCTATCCATCTGTTCCTTTTCGACAGTGAAGATCGTATTCTTAAAATGTACTTTAGAGGAGAACTCTCGGAGGCTAAAGAGGAGGAGGATAGAGCTTTGACGTCCTCTACAAAGTTAGCCCTGTGGTTATCCTGTTCACTCTCATGACCTGCTTAACTTAGCCATGATTGAAGTCAGGTTGAAAGAGGCTTATGCTTGCACAATGCCAAGGCAGAGTAAGGGGCTCCTTTGCAACTCCACCTCCCTGTGGAGTTTTCTGGAGACCAGTAGAAGATTGGTGTTTACTTTCTGCCATGCTGTGTTATATTCCACAGATACCCCTGAGAGAATAGCTGCTCTGTTATGGGAAACAAAATCCTTTTTCATAAAGAATGATAAATACAGTGTTGCGGAAGGATAAATAATGCATTGTGATACCCACCCCAAACTGGGCATTTACACATTTTGCCTGTAGGTTCGACGCTGACTCGCATGCAACAACAATAAGAGTTATGGCCTACTCTGCGGGTTTGTGTCGGGAATGCCAGACTTGTAATTATTTCCCAGCTGACTGTGATTAAGGGTCATCCCCAAGCCTACACACTATCTTTAAAAACCCAAGGCATACACACACACGACCCACCAACCCACATACACACACAAGTCAGAGTAAAAGACACAGGAGCATTTGGACTTTGACAGGAGGCAGTTAGACAGCATGAGAATGGACTCTGGTCTATCGGACAATTGGCTGTGATTCTGTTTATTTTAGAAAATAACAGCTTACTAAAAGCAGCTAAAAACAGCCAGCGGCCAGAAAGAGAGAACATACATGACACTAAATCTGGGAAACATTCCAGCACAATGTATGGAAGAGAAAAGCAGATGTTGGACCAGCAGGGCATCCTGGGAAACTGGCCACGAAGATGCAAGGAAAGGAAACAATAGATGTTTAAGCCACAAAGGCATCCATACCTCTAAGGATCATAGTGCAACTGCTTTCCCCCTTTTCTCTTCCTTCCCCTGAAGGACCAGGTGGAACAAACATTGGAACTTGGTGCGATCTTGTTTTGTAAGGACAGTAATCAGCCTTTACTTTTAAAGGAAAGGCCTTTTATCACCCACAAATACATCTGTGATTCATTGGGTTTTAATTCAGAAGAAGATAGAAGACAGAAGATGGAAGAAGACAGACAATAACTTGTTCATATCAGATTCGAAGATGTAAAGAAAATTAGCCTCCTTCAGTTTTCTTTAAGGATTTCTGAGACGTTGTCGATGGACACATGAGAGAAGCTCTAGTAGGTTTTAGTCTTAAGCTAGCAAGGCCACATATAGTTCCCGAGGTAGGGGTCTAACCACTACATCACCCCTGGGAGAAAGGTTGGGCGTATTTTCTGTCCTTCAACACTTTAACAGCCAGCTTTTCGGCTTCACATCCATTCAGCGGTGGGCCGCTAATGCCGCCAGCCTCAGCCAGGAGAACAGTTAATCTCAGGTAAGCCAGCACTGACTGAGTGGATCTAGGGGCCTGGTCCAAATATCTGCCTTGTGGAAATAGCATCTGGCATACAATACACCCTCCTCAACAGCTTCCTAAAATAGGTGCATGTACAGTAAAAGCTGTTATGTAAAGAGAGAAGACAGGAATGGAGGCACAAATATGTTGATTCAAGACTGAATGTTGACAGGAAGTGTTTGTATCGACTAATATGGGTAAATTTAATATAAAGCTATTAGCTAAATACTTCTAGGAGGATGAATTTTTTTGCCACTCATCATCTTGTTTATAAAACTGAGACCTGATCAAGAGCAAAAACCCTTCTTTAGTGAAAGATATCAAAGCCTGAGAACACTAAAAGATGAACTGCAGACTAGTCCAGTAGCTGATTTCAAAATCAGCCATAGCAGGTATTTAGTAAATGTTTCTTATGTAACTGAGAAAGAAGTTATATTTTATTGACAGTATCTACATTATTTTTATGATTTTTAAGAAAAAAGAGGCACAGTCACAGAGCATAACTCTCTTATTAGGCTTAACTAGAGAGGGCTATACTAGAATTTCTACTTTTTATTGTTCTATTAATCAGCAGCACCGGGCACTTACTCTAACGAGAGTTTAAAAACTACTCCGTAAGTTTTAATCACAACTATGTCTACTTTGAATCCTCACCATTACTAGTAATGATGGTGGAGAGGCACAACATAGACTGTCACCGCCAAAATGGAACACAGTCATGTTTTATTCCATTTTATTTCTGCAGCTGTACATTGTAATTTCTTTCTGGAGAGAGCCTTGCAGAATCTATGATTTATTCATTACGGGGGCTCGAGTAGCTTAGACCAACTATGTGAGAATGAGCACCTTATTCAATGACTCCCATCTTTCAATACGGACAACATTTCTAGGTCATCCATTTGGAGCACCGGCGTACTCCAGAACACAAGTAGTGCTACTGAGAACAGAGGCCACAGGATGTCAGACACTTTGAATGACTCTCAGGAGACCCAAATAAAAGTAAAGAACTTTACAGTTATAGAGGAGCTCTACAGATGTACAAGTGACTGAATAAGATACAGAAACAAAATGCATGTAGAAATGTATTCCAGTGGTAATGGATTTTCACTCATATGCTGGTTGCAGCTCTTTGAAACCGCAATCCTGAATTTATTGCATGTAAAGGCTTGCCAGGCAGCTCCTTTTTAGCCGTCTTGAAAGTTATGCTCATCAAGCCCTCGTGGCAAATGTTTCTGGAGGTTCCTGTTCGACATGAAAAGTCGTCCTGATTGATCGAGGCGATGTAGAACAAAAAGCGCCCTCCGCCAGGCACATTAAAAATGAATTTTCTGTGGGATTCAAAGGGCTGCGCTGCCAGGGCAGAGAGAGATGAGAGCTGGTAACTCTGCTAGTTTGCCTCAGGAGCCCCTCTAGCAGCTAGTCCCAGCTGATCCATCCATCAGCCTTCAAGCCCACAGAGGTGAGTGACTGTTTGAAGGCTCTGCCGGCTACCTTATCCTGACGCTTAACAATCCAATATTGGTTGTTGCCAAAGATAATTACTCTCCATTGATGGTGGAATACCCAGGGCAAGCAGCAGCATTTGCATTGCCCAACACCACAGATCGATCGGAGAGGAAAAGCAGTTTGGAGCTGATAACAGACTAGCATTTCTAGGAGGGATGTTATGCTCTCTCTGGCTTTTATTCTCCTACACCTCCACCCTCTCATGGCCTCCCTCCCCCACTCCCTCCTCTTCCAATGAACAAGGTAAAGAATGGCTCCCACTGATAGAATCAGCAAGGACATTGCTGTCTTTATTCTCCCTCCAAAAGCATGCACATGTCACCTTGACATTCTTTATCTTCTTCACAGTGCTGGCAGGAGAAAATGTGCAAACTAGATCCTGCATTTGATACAGGATTGTTTATGGACCCACAGCTTTCATTTTCCATCCTCCCGAGCTGTTTGGAAGATTGACAGAAGCAAAAACTACATTTTGCTGCTCTTGTCCAGAAAACATGAAAACAGAAGGCAAAGCCTTGTGTGGTCTTGTTGCTGATTTGTCTCCACCAGGGTATAATTTACACTAAGAAAAAAAAAGATGGAAATTGGAGAAGTAAGATTAGCAAGTAATTTATGGGCACTTAGCAGGGTGCCTGCAATAACAGCCTCTGAAATGCTTCACTGCAGCGTTGCATTCTGAGAGGACAGCCACGCCACTTGCTTCAGAGTTATACAGCCTACATAAAGGACGACCAAACCTCACCAAATTATGCGTGAACACCAAAAGTGTTCGCAATAATCAGAGCTTTCTCACATCTAAACCACTGCTTGGGATGTGAAACGGAAAATGGAAAACAAGTAGTGTTATTTTCCCTTGTAATAAAATTTCCACTCCTTTAACAAGATAAAAGTGAATTGTGCTCAGACTCCCAAAGAATAAGAGACGTTTGGAGATGAATTTTTCATGCACATTGATAATTTAATACAGACTGGCACCACTTTATTAACATTCTATGACTTCTCTTGCTCTCTGAGAATAATAACCGTATCATCTGTGGCACTTTGGAGGAAACTGCCATTACCACCTGATCAGGTGGTCAAAGGTTGTTGCTGTCAAATGAAACTAAAATCAAAAGTTTGAATGCAACACTGGGGACTATAAGTGAATCTAATTTCATAATAACCATAAAAAAGGCCTGAATTTCAACTGCACAAAATCCTCATGAAAAGAAAGAGAAATTAAGTGCATTGTCTGACCCCTTATTACAGAATATTAACTAGCTTTTGACCACATGGCAGTGGGCAGAAAATAACTATTAAGGAGACACTGAGCTGTTGGGGAGAAAAGGATAATGTCTGAGCTGACAGAGGACTCTTAAAAGACAATAAGGCAGGGCAGGTGAGAAATGGCTCCCAGGTGCTGGCTAAGAGCAAACGGCACAGCCAGACAAGCTGTTTTTTAATGCAAGTCTGACATTCATGGCCAAGTCTCACAGATAGCAGACACTCTCGGTGATAAGTGTTTTATACTCCATTCCTCTTGTATTAGAAAACAACAGATAATCAAGAGCAAACAAAGCCTCTGCAGTAGTTCAGGTGCAACAACAGTAAAGACATAAGGAGGAGAAAATGACAGAATATTTGTTACCTTGAGAAGTTGCCGGCAGAGACTAGAGTGAGATTAAATATAGGGTTACCAGAGCAAAGACCTAATCCATTCAGAGACAAATGCAGGGTCTCTGAAGCACATTTGTTGCGCGGCCTGAGGTTTAACAACTGGCATTATAACTCCATTTCTCATCATTACCTCCCTGTACTATACTGCAGAGATAGGGTCAACCAGGGAAAGGAGCAGAGGGAGTGGGAGTGAGAATAAGGAGCGTGAATAAGAGAGATGATGGAAACCACACAGGGCATACAGAACATAAAGCATAAATTCATGTATGTATTTCCTGCACATTCCAATTTCGGATTTTGATCGTATGTATGTGTGCAACTCTGGAAATGTCTGAGTGTGTGTGTGTGTGTGTGTGCATGATTGTTCATGGTTCATGCTGGAGCACAGTTGTGCACATGCAACGTCTCCCCGGTCACCATATGCTGCCGCATTTCTCGGCGGAGGATTGAATGTGGGCACAAGTGCTCCCAGCAGTAAGTCAGCGTAGTGTCAGATATGGAAATCCACCAGCATTCATGAATGATACAAGGCCCGCTCTCTCGCCCCACACGTCAAAGGATTTGCCAGGGTGGATGAGGCAGATGCTTTGACAGATTTAAGGGAGCTGGGGGAGGGTCTTTTGGCTTCCCACTGCGTTGCACACTAACTCTCTAGTGTTACAGAAGTGTGTAATAAGACCCCTTGAGGAAAAGTGTTAGGGAAAAAAAAGAAGCACACAGGCTTAAAAAAGGACAAAAACAACAAAATCTGATTGCATTCAAAGCCTTATTAACATATCCTTTCACCAGCAGAGGATGCCACTGGTTTTAATTCAGTCAGACACAGCTGCTGGGGCCCCGCAATTTCTATTTTGACTATGATTTAATCAATTATGGCTCTAAAACTGTGGCTTAATTAACTCCATACACAGGCGGCTGCTTTTCACAGGAGCCATTCAGGAAAACAGGAAAACAAAATGGCTGCCGGCTTCCCTCACGCTCGAAATAGAGACTAAGATGGTGGTGGGTAGATTAACTACGCCCTGTGCAGTTTTATTGATTCCCAGTTTTGTCTCATAGGGGATGTGGAACAAGAACATTGTGCTCTTCATTCTATGTGTAGAGCTTACTCCTTCCTCAAAAAAAGGATATGCTGCAGCTTTCTCTGGATGACTGTGACCTTGGCCCATTTTCAGACTTCTAGAGGAGTTTGTCTAATAAAGAAGCTCAGAGACAAGGATGCTTGATCGAGTTACCGAGTCTTATAAAATGATTACAAAATGTTGTTCCCAACTTAATATAGTGTGTATGGACTGTTGCCCACAGTGCTGTTTCAATGACTTTCTCATGATATAATCCATGATGCTGTCTAGTTTCTGCATGGACAACACAAAAAGAAACTGTGTAATCTAATATTAACCCCAGTCAGGGACGGAAACAAGCCTCAAACAAATAGGAAAAACTCCAAAAAAGTCCCCGCTTGCAAAACACACATCAACAGTAAGTAAATGAGTTTAAATCAAGTTAGGAATATCACATTATCATCCAAAATAAAATGTACAACGGTTGATTTCAAATTTAATTATGGACCAAGACGCCAGCTGTTTACAGTCATCTCTTCATTGAACTGGTGGCAAACTTCATCGTTGCTCAAAAATCCAGTCTGCAAACCAAAGTAAACAAACCACAAGTCAGCTAATTGCAGTCAGGTGAACTGTGGTCCTTAACACCGCCAAACCATGAGGCAAAGACTCAGCCAATGTGAGAACTTCAAAGGAGCTACGCTGGAATATTGTGGTCATTTTACACGCAATGAGTGTCTGACACCACACTCATGAACTCTCCTCACTTGAATCAACAACAAATCAAGCTTGTGAATCCCTCTTTTCATCATGCCACTCTTCACACACTACCCTTGTTGTATTCTTGTTTGGCATTTCACTGAAGAATAACTCCTTTATACTGGAAGCATGAAGAGTCCTCATCATCCAGCTAATGACAAATTAATGATGAAGAGACTGAGAAAATTACTGAAATTAGATTTCAACCGTTTATAGCACATCAACAGTAAATTGTTTTTATTCAATCACATCTCATTATTATATAAAGTACAGTCCAATTGAGGCCATGCCGAAGGCCATATTATTACTTAATATTGAGTTTATATGTGGAGACTTTGTTGGAAGCAACAATGAGACAAGAAACACATTTTACTGCTAGTCTAGTTATTAGACCTCAGCCAGTGTGGAAAAGAGTCACGACAAATGAGTTAAGACATGAACACCAGTCAGATGGTTTCCATTTTAGCCCATAATTGTGTGTGTCAGTACCCTAAATCCCATATTCTTAGCCAGGAGACCCTTGCCCTCCAAACTAATGGCTTCCACATCAGAGGTGAAGGTTCTCAACCTGAATATCTTAACCTATAAAGAACCTTAGAGGAAAATGTCTCCTCAGCACTTCTTGATAAAAGCCCATTTTCTCTCTGGACTCCTAGTCTCCCCCCCAAATTGATAAGTTTTAATTCATTTTGATGAAGATGTCTGCTAATCTGTGAGGCCTTTGTGCATGTAATATGGATTAGGCACTTTAGCTCAGAGAGCTCAGTCATGATGCCAGAAAAGCCTCTTTGCATCACAGCTCCCTCGTTCATCTGGCCACAAGCCTACCATGACTTCTAACCCCGTCCTCCCTCGGGACATACTCTGAACGACCACTCCTTCCATTTCCCCAAGTGAGCTGCCCTGACCCTCCTCATGCCAGACCCCTGCGGGGATGGTGGTGGTGGGGGGTTGATAGAAGACTGGTGCAAGGGCAAGGGCCTTCCTCGCTAATTACACCAATACAGCTCCAGAGACAGAAGCCAAGAGCCTTTGACATCAGTTTCATATTGGTCTTTTGTTCCTTTGTTCCATCGCCCCTTTGTAGACTAGCTGCAGGGGTGTCGATCATAACTTCCTGCCTGCGCGGGCTTCATTTCAGGCACTGAAAAGTGAGTAGACGCACAGAGCCTATCATTTTGAAATTCAAAAAAAATTCCACAGTGTTTGGTGTTCAAACATTAAAAGAATGCAGTTTATTTGAGCTTATTATTCCCTTTCCCTCACATATTGGCAGAGCACGATAATGGAGCTTTGTCCTGTAAGACTTAACAGGTTATCTAAATTCAATAACACAGAAATCCCCAAACTAAGTGCTTGCATGCTGCACTGCATTAAAGTGAAGTGACGTACGCAGTAAAAGGAGGAAAATATTAAAGCAGACATCTAGTGTTGCCAAAAAGAAAAGCGTCTTTGGTCAAATAAGGAATAAATCAATAAAACCATTATGAAAAAAATAAATGATGAAATCAAACTACTGTAATTGCATTAAAAGTACAAATTCTGCAGGTGGCCTTTGTGTGGGAGTATTAAAAGTGTCAGCTTGGATCTACTTTTTCCTCCAACTTAAAGCTTTTTACTCTGCTCTGTCTGATAGCCTGTTTTATTTGAAAAAGGCATTGACATTTCTGGGATTTTTAAAATGGCTTGATTCATTAAACAAAAGCTTCAAAACATCAGGATGCCTCATGGGTGCTCATCATGAGACCTCCATCAGGGTAGCCCTTTGGCTTGCAAATGTATTCTGATTGGCAAAATCACTTAAACAGTACAGACAGTGTACTCATTATAGCCTGTGGATGTTCACAGAAGTAAGCTGTTTACTACCTCAAAAGTCTACAAAATCTGGACTTCCTCCCTCTAACAGTATGTATTTCAGCAATAAAAAAGGTTGTTTATATAGCAATCAAGCCGCAAGCTGGAAAGCAGGGGAAAGATTGTCGAAGGCGGAGGGAAAAAAAACTCGACACGAAACCACTCGATCCCTCTTTAATAGAAAGCAGAGCAATGGCAGCTGACTGGGGTTCCATCGTAAAGACAAACAAGCATTAACTGGGCTGTTTTAAAGGCAACAACAGAGGGTTTTTATTTAATGTCTTAAAGCTTTAATTGGCGCCTCTGTTATTTCCTCTTCAAGGGACTGAGGGTAACAGTAAACCCAGTGTCAAGGAGGAGGGCCTCACTGGCTGTGGCGACCCAGCAACCGGCTGCCCTCATTGGGCCTCTACATCTGTGATCTTTACCAATTGAGCTCAAGAGGCTATGCTCCCCTGGCCACCAGCTGCCAACAAGGCAGGCCTCTCAGCTTGGGCCTGGGAGTCTAATCGGCCTGGAAGGGCCCTGTCAACCACTCAGCCTCAGGGTCACATATGGAAGTGACTAGAGCCGTTCTAAGTCACCTGGGGATTTTCATAAATCTCTAGACTGTTTCCTTAAGCTAATAATTGAGGAGAGCCACCTCTTCCCCTGAGTTGTGTCTGGCAATATTATGGCACCAATTTTGCACTTTCCATTTACTGTCTCTCTCTTTCTCTCTTGCTCTCTCTCTGCCCGCCAAACAGGAAGTACATATCTATGGTAATAGCAGCAACTGAATTGCTCTCTAAACAGCCCCAGGTTTAGGTCCCCTGGAGATTTCATTTTAGAGCTGTAGGGGAAAGCAAGCTATTGAGTTCCAGATAATGTAGACCACCACCTCATGCAGAGGTTCAAAGATGAACGTCAAAGCGGAGCTGCTTCTCTCAGGCTTTGGCTGGATACATCACAAAAACATTTCAGTCAATGAACTTTATGTACACTAACTGCGTCTCTCCTGCATGTCTTCCCTGTGTTAATGTGCTGAGGGGGGAATCCAGTAGACAGACTGTGGAGCCAGTAAATCTGATACTCTCCTTGAGGAGAACAAGTGCTCCTTTATGCGAACAGTTTACAGCTCCATATGTATTTTCGATTCAGAGTTATTTAGTGAGGGGTTCAGTAAGACCCCTGAGGGATCCATAAGCCTTAGTGCTCGATCTCCACCTCTCTTGTTAGATTTACGCCCTATAACAACACAAACAAAACTTGTTTCTTCCCCAGGAGCCCAGCTGTGAATCAGAGCAGCTTCTATCTGAGCTCAAAACAAAGACAGGGAAGAGGGAGACAAAGAGAAAAACTAGCCAAATTCTTATTGTCTTAGAAAGTAGGAGGAGGTACAAGGGTTGGTGGATTGTGGCTGGAATTGCTGTGAAATGTGTAGAGAGTTTTATGGTGGTGACACATGCAAGCCAGTCCATAATCATTTTGAGAGGAGACACAATTGAGGCGGTTCGGCCAAGTGAGGCTAAGTGGGATTGATGGAGTAAGGCTTAGGCACTTGCCCAGACTGAAGACACATTGAGGTCTACTGTGAATACTGAGCTCTAGCCTGGGCTCACATACAACATGATCTGGGCTTTACACAGTCAAAGCCCTCCATCCTTCCTTGCATTGTCTTGTCTGACATGTTGAAGGATGTGAGGGAGTCGGGTGCGGACAAAGGCCTCTCCCCGCTGGCCCATTAGCTGGAGAGAGCGATGTCCAGAGCATTGGAGCATGTCCCCTGCTCTCGGGTGGGGGCTGTTTTATTAATGAGCCAATCGAATGAGTGCAGGCTGGGGGCTGGTCACTGCTGACTGTAGGAAGCACCTTGGGCGGCCGGCCTGGTGAGTGAGTGTGGCTGGGAGTCAGAGGACTGATCCCTGCAGGGGCCCCAGCCAGTAATGTACTCCCTGGCGGGCCTCGGTGGAGGCACATTTGACAAATGGACTCCTTTAGCGGAGCTGTGCCGGGGGGATCTGGGCTCTGGTGTTGGCTCACGGCTGGTTTACCTGCCCACCGCCATGCTCGCTCCTTCATCTGCACTGCCTCCCCTGAGCTCAGACAGCTACTGACTGATAATGAGGCCATGTACACATGAATGGATGGGCCAGGCTACCAAAGACACACAAACGGTGCAGACACACATACATACCCACAGACACTGAGCCTGTCTGTGCTGAGATAGGCCAGGCTGGCAGGCTTATGTTGTTAGTAGCATTGAATTGTGTAGTTGGGATGGCGACTATGATGTCTGTGATGGATTACAGTGGAAAACTGGCAAAGAAAACCTTGCACTATCTTTGGAAAAATAGGGTAACAAAATGGAGCTTAACGTGATATGCAGTGATTAGCATTGGTCACTAGTCAATATTTGGATAAATTTTTGATCAAGCAAAACAACTTCCAGTAACAACAATTCACAAAGATTTGATTTGGCTTTTGAAAGACGTTTTTAAAAATTTGTTTTGAGAGACACATTAATTTACTCTTGAATTTCATGTCATGTCTAAATCAGACAGAGACAGGAAGTCGTTGCTTTGGCATTTGCAACTTACTCAGTTTCCACAGATTAAACTTTTGTTGACATTTATCTCACACAAAAAAAACAAATCTTTAACGGACTTGCTTTTTTTTTTGGGCAAACAATCTCTTTTTTTCTAGTGTAGTGGCAGCTGCTGAGGTGGGAGACAAGTATTGCGACAGATCTGGATGTGTGTAAACAAGGAGCTGAGTGCATTTGTGTTTTCTTCGTGTGGTGCAGGATTGTGACAAATTCCAGAGCAAGTCTCTGGTGAGTCCCACCGCTTTGGTGTCAGCACCGAACGGCTGTCTGCGCGTGATGGAGCCGAGGAGCGCTGAGCACCGCGGCCTCCCTTGGGATGCGTGCCGAACAAGATGTCGCCTGTCAAGCGGGGAACATTTGAAAATAAATAACATCAATGATGATTTCAGTTTACTTGTCACGAGCGTGTGCGCTTTTAGAAGTGATGCCATCACTCTGCTGGGGATGCAATCGCTCCTCTCCCTCCCCCCCATCTCTTCGGAGACAGGCCTCGGCTGGTAGACGCACTCCATTTCCTATCTAGACTCAACATCAATCTGTTTCAGGCTCCAGATATCAGTCTTAACAAGCTGCTGGGTGAAGCGTGTGTGGTAATCATTCATTAGAGCCACCTATAAACAATGGTGTATATCTTATTCGTCCTTCTCTAAATCTTTAAACATTTCTAATTTCAATGGGAAAAGAAGATTAATTACATTAAATTGTATAACATGAGTGCATAGGATAAAATTCTGACTGTAAGTGCCCTACTATATAGAATTAATAACATTTTCCATTACTTTTAGAAAAACCTATGACTTCATGCATTTTGGCCATTTGTATTTCTCCAATCTGTGTTTTATTGAATTGTTTAGGAAAATTCATAATCTTAATATAGCCATATCAAATGTCAAATGACAAGATCCATAATTCCAGGCTGATTGCAGAACACTTTCAACAACAATTTATTAGCCTTAACTGTAACTCAGTGTGTTCAATAACTCAAAGCAAGACGACAGGTGAGACCAATCAGCGGATACCCACCCGTGTGTGTATGTGTGTGCATGCCTATGCACTCATTTGGCCTCAACGCATTGGAACGAAGCCCAGCAGGGGAGCCTGAACCGAATGGGGTCTCAAAAAAGACCAAAGAGCACTTGTAACACAAAGAGTTTCATCTCAGCTCCTTAAGGAGAACCATCTGTTGTAAGGCAGCCCTTCTCTTGCTCTCTCTCTCTTCGCGGCTCTACAGTCGATCGTAGGTCAAGAGCAGGAAAACAAATGTGCACTGTGCACATGTGTTTGTCTGTCTGCCATTCCTCCAGCCAGAGATTACATATTGTCGCTGTTAGGCGGAAACCTTGCATGTCCAAACCCATTACTTCTTTAGGAAATGAAAAAAAAAACCCTGTGTTTTTAAAATAATAACACTGCACCATCGAAAATTTTTATTGTGTCTTTATATATGGTCAAATAACTACTCGTATTTAACACCCAAAGACAGGCACAAAGGGTGGCCGGCAGCATTGATTCATGAGAAAAAAACATGAAATATGGAGATACGAGGTTTCAGTCTGACAGGGATGATATCAGAATGTTCTTTTGGCGGATCTGCAAAAGAGAAAAGGGGGAGAAAAGAGGTCCCAAAGGTATGGAGAACAGATCCGACTTCCTTGGAAAGGCATCATAAATTGTTTGCAGCGTGTTCATCTCTCAAAGATGTGGGCTCATCTCATGTGGATGAAGACTGTTCGGCAGGGAGGTGTTGGAGAAAATGTGGAGGGATTGGATGAGGTGAAGGAAAATGAGGGGAACCGAAGGACAGGGAGTTTAAGCATCTGGGTTTGGCGGTCGGACGGATCCTCCTTCTTGTTGTTTGGAGGCAAGAGCTGCACTGTCAAGGCCTGCAGTCCCACCTGCACATGACCGCTCCGACAACATACACAACAGACAGGAGGAGCTGAGGGAGGTTAGGCTTATCTGTGCCTGTAGCTGCGTATGTACTGACAGGGAGTACGACATGCATTTCTACTCGTCAGCCTGTAAGTGTCTGCCATGGTCTTTCATCACCTCCCAACCCCCCCCTCATTGTCCTATTCCCTGGCTGGCCGGCACAAAGTGAATCAACCTCTTGCTGTGCACCTCAGAGTCACAGGCTTCTAGGGCCTCCATATGTTTCCCTCTCACTCAGCACATACAGTATCTGCCTTTGATTTGAGGCTGGTCTGAGGGTCGATCGATCACAGTTTAAAGGCCCCTAATCAGGAACAGGAAGGACGGATGAATAAAATCATACATCACGGCGCTCTGGCTGCTGGCCTCCTGCTATTCTCTCTGTCATGCTTTCTCTCTCTTTCCCCTGCCACTCACATGGCTCTGTTTGAAGTCTAAAACCAACCAGAACTCAACCCTTTGCTTTAAGGGAGACGAGATGGGGGATCAAAAATTAGGGATCCAGAATTCACCAACAGGCCAAAGGCATTAGATTACAATTACAAAGGAAAAGATGAAAGAAAAATCTACAAATGCTCCTCATGCAAATTTTACGGCCACTTTCAAGAGCAATATGAAACAAATATTTCACCTAGTTCTGACCCTTTTTTAGTGCCATCTTTGGAAGATTCCAGCATGCTTTGCAGTATGCATGAACACAATAGTGATACTTATCCTTTGCAGTCTCATCAGTCAGCTGAACTGCATCTGAGAGACTGCATGCAACAGATAAACAAGCAAATAAAAGCACCAATTGAGAAAGACTGATCATTAGCTCTCTTCATATGAGAGATCCTCCTTAGAAAGAAGTTATCAAATGTAACATCATCTGTGCAGTGGGTCCCACTTCTAAAAGATAGCTCACCTTGGTGCGATGGAGCATAATCCATGACTAATGCGAATATCTGAATTAATCAAGTCCTTAGTACATATTTAATGTACTGTTCCAAGACCCCAAGTGTGAATAGAGCAGGTCATTGTCCGAAGACTTGACAATGAGAAAGGGGGAATGCTAATGTTTCTAACATGTCTCATCCACCATCTTGGATGGGTATTCAACAAAACGCTTCAATATCCACAACAAACTTTTCTCACCATGTCCTACCTCCTGCACACTAATCAGATGCAACCTAAACAAAATGGACTATTTCCAGTATGAGAACCCATCTGAAACTGAAAGTGTCTTGTTGTGGCGACATATGTGAAAGGGCAAATCCAGCAATGTTCAAATCTGATTCTCCAGATACCGTTCAAAGTTCATACTAGTATGAATATGTATACATTGTTTGAGAAAGGGATAAATGGAGGGTAAGAAAAGTAAGAGAGGTGAAGAAAGGAAATATTGAGTATATGGAGCAGAAACCCAGAAGCTCTCTGTCATTTGTGACCTGGCTGAGCCTTTTATCTATGCCTTCTCAGATGGAGTCATGTCGAGAGCGGAGAGCAGGAGGGGGCCTTAATGAGCGGCATTGACTACTATCAGCCTCAACAGAGCCCAGGCCCCTGGCCTTTATGAAAGAATCATATCCTTTCACCCTAATTAAAAGGCAGTGCTTTTACCTGGAGACTGACCCCCCTGAACCTGCTTCCTCTCTCTTTAAAAACCAACCCCCTCTCTCATCACTTTCAATCTGAACATCTGGTGATTTCTTTTCCTGTCAGTCCAGATCTCCAGAGAATGGTGGGCTGAAACTGGTGTAATTTGTATTACCCACCAAAAATGAGGAAAACCAGTGTCTAAAAAGAACATGTTTTTTAGTCATAGGAAGGGAAGGGTATATGGGGCTTTCTTGTCTTTCCTTGTACAACCAACCTTTCACCCTATTCAATTGCTCCTTACTAGTTGAGGAATTACCTGACTAGAATTTGAACATACTGTGAATGTATAATCTTCCATTTTATTAGATTACCAAAAACAGCAGAGAAGCGTGGCATGTATTCCTGAATTCCCCTCATCACGCTCCATCTCTCTGACTCTGCTCCCATCAAAGTGCGATGCAACAAAATAGCCACAGCAGGCATTATTAATGAACTAGAATGGGCGAGTAGGGAGGGGCTCATTTCTTATTTATGAGACACTAACCAACTGGCAACCTCCCTGACAGTCCTATTAATGATCTTTAGTGGCCCTCAGGCCATTCCATCTTCCTCTCTCTTTCCCAGTACCTGTCTCCATCCTCTGCTCACGTTCTGCCAACCCGCCTTCCTCTTTTTGCAAACCCCCCATTCAGGACTTGGTCTCCTAACATGGCAGGATTGAAGCAGGGAGGGGAGTGGAGGGGTGGGGATTGGAGGTGGTGCAGGCCTGTAATTTGTGCTGGGGATTTAGACATTACAGGGGGAAAAAGGGCTCTCTTGGGACCAGGCAGTTGATCAGCCGTGGCCTCGGTGGAGCAAGCCAGACAAATAACAAATGACAGCTCTGTGATTAAATCAAACCTTCTACTTTAAGTGTTGAAGTATCTGCCTGTCACTAACAATCTAGGGCTTGTTAAAGGCTCCCATCCCCTCCTCCCCCACTTAAGAGCCCTGCCTCCCTCCTGCCGCGGAGTCCCATCAAGCTCCTATCCCCTCCTCATCCTCAAAACTACCCCCCCACCTTCCTCTACCCCCAAAACACATCAATCAAACAGCTCCCTCTGGACACCCTCCCACCTCCTCCCTCCATACTCCTGGCTAGCCATCTACTCTCAGGAGAATGTATGAACTCACACAAACACACACTTCTGAATGGGAAAAAAATCTCCACATACTGATAAAATGAGTGGTTCAGCATAACATTAAAAAAAATCATGCAAAATAGATATGATGGCTAATGCAGTGGCATAAAGTAATGAAATTATCACTATAAATTTGAATCTACAGTCCTGCTTTACTGCACCATAGAGAGCCATACAACATGTACCAATACAGTATGGTTATAGTTAAATAACAGCATCTCACACAAGCTCATAATGGCTTTTTTATTGACAAACTGACATAAATGTTAATCAGTCTAAGTGCTCATTAGGGATATCCAGTAAAACAAGGCTTGATCCAAAATCTTTTCCTATAAGAACTGCGGTACACTTTTGCTATTTTACATGACCCCGTACTGGGTCATCGGTTCTCTAGCTTGTCTAGTTATCTTTTCTTTTTTATACAATTTGTAGCAAAAACATCTAATAAATGCGCAACTGTATGCAGAATTTGTTAATTCTTATACTGTCTCTGAAATTTAAAAGCTTTACCAATGTTTTAGAGAAAAGAGGAAACATAAACTGAGTGTGGTTAGGGCTGTCAAGATATTATATTTTCCCTAAACATCATATTATTGTGGCTAAAGGAATTTATGATGGGGATATGATTGTGATATCTAAGTCTATTCCTCAAGTCTTTGCCTTTGGTTATTGTGTAAATTTTCTCTCTTTTTGGCAAATCAGTGAAACTCAAGATATTAGTATAGAGAGGTAACCATAACAACATAAAAATAAGTTCATAAAAGGAAATTACCTTAAATTAAGTTTTTATTTTTATGGCCGTTGGCAACTAGCATTAAGGTGCATTATGGCCACCCACTATGACAAAATAAAAATTTAAAGAGACCGGCATTATTTAAGAGGTGTTGTATTATTTACATAATATTATCATATGTGTTTTTATCCTACAATATCATAAGTTCATTTTTAAATATCATGATTATCATAAATACCGTGACACTCTAAACACTGGTATTGCATTAATCTTTGTTTCTGATTTTATTCATCTTCCAGGAAATGTTTTATTCTTAAACAAATAAAAATCTTGATGAACTTCAAAGGCCCTGAATCTTTTGTCAAATACTACACTTTACATTTCAAACAAAAATATCAGCACTGGAAGCACAACCATCATGTACCCTTATCAAGTTACCGTCGTGTTTTTTTTTTTTTTTTAGAAATAGTGGACAATCTGCAGTACTGTTTTGGCCTTTGGTTCCTTTATGTTGTTCTTATATGTCCATGTCACATTGTTTTACTGCACAGCCTATTGGGATGAGTTAAAGCAGCTTAATGGTATTAACATACTGCATCATACTCTGCTTTCCTACCTATCCCAGTAGCCTTTTCACACAACATTAACATCATTTCACCTCATGGCCATGAAGCTTCCTGTGCCACAGACCGACATGCTGGGAGTCAAACTGGGGCCATTGGGGGGAGGGGTTGGAGTGCCACAACATTTATGATTTTCATCAGACCTAGCTTTGCTATTACTCCTGACACTATCAGCAGGTTTTATTGTCTGCCAGGGTAAAAAGGGACAGTATTAACTCCTTTGGCGGGCCCATATATCCTCAAGAGTGAAGCTAACAGCCCCTGGAATAGCAAACATTTACAACAAGTGCCATAACTGGCTAGAACTTATGAGGAACAGGAAGAGCTTGGCTAGGGAAGTTAGCTGACCTTATGAAATGTCTGGCTGCTTAGCTGCTCTACTGCCTGTTGGGCAGGGTGGGGATGTCTGAACAGTGACATGATTTAAGGTAAATTAGTATTCATCACACCAGTCACAAGCCATTAATCTAATATCCCCAACATGAAATGATATGCAAATTGTTGCCCATTGTAATGCTGCACCATGCATCAGTGCTTCAAAATGGCCACTGCTGCACATGCATCACACGGTCTGTGTGATGAAAAAATATAGATGCCCGACCTTGCTTTCATATAAAAATATGATCTCAAAGTTGTCTACAATATATGAATTTGATTTGGCAGACACCGATATGTTTTATGCCAAGAACTGTTGAAGAATGTTGTAGCTTCCAAGAAGCACATGTCGGCCAGTGCCATTTACAAAATAAAAAAATTGTTAAAGTATTGTTTGCACATACAAGTGGCACGATGGTGGCACGATAGTTTAACTTTCGCTGTGTTTAAGTGTCAAAGGAGTCAGGGCTCAACAAAATGTTATGTCCCAGGCAAGCAAAATGCCATGTTGGACTGGTAAATCTAGTGGCTCAGTCACCTGATAGGACAAGTAGGAATAAAATGCATAGAATTAGACACATTGTTTTACCAGAGCTAGTGATGGAAGTAGACAGTGAACCCTTTTGCTTCCTGTTCATTTCTGTTGAGATTTGCTCATGCTTAGCACTAAACATGCATACACAAGAAAATGGTTGGAGGTGAAGTTAGGTCAAATGCCCATGACTGTTTTAATTTTCCTTTGAGCAGGAGTTTAGTTGGATGATGACAGAGGATGTGGGTGAAAATTATACTATATTTGTGCACCAAAAAGTTGGTTGGAGAGACATAATGAGCCGACTGCATCTTGCTTGCTGACATTACAACTAACTTAAGTCATAGTTGTTTGTTGTAAATAAAACAACTTGTCTGGAGGCAAGTAACAACTGAGTAGAATTGTAGAGTCAAATAGTAAAATTGCATGTTTCTCACCCACTTGCCCTATGGGGTAAGTTAAAAAAGAAATTTAACACTGGGTATGAGTGTTGACACTTACAAGAATCATAGTTTAATATCACACCAACCACACTTCTTTTACATTTTTTTCTTTATTTATCATTATTTTGGGAGTAAAGAAGTCGTAAAATTACAACTTAGGCCCACCTGAGTATGTTAAAATTTCCAATAATGCAAAAAGGCTTGTGTGTGCTCAGAAAATTAGTTTTTAATCAAATCCCAGACTCTGATTTAGCTGATAGATGCCTATTTGTCTAATTAGTAAAATTCAAATACAAAGCTTTTTACCTTTCCTGCCTCAAATCCTGTAATTAATTTGTTAATAGTGCTGTACTTTTATTATGCAAAGCAGAGTGTATGTTGATGATTGATGGCCACTCAGGGAAAAAATACTTCTAATAAACATTTTTAGGCTTTGTTTGTTTAAAAAAAAAAAATCTGCAAATTTTGGCAGCTAGAAAGTGTGATTTGCGTGGCTGGTTTTTAAAATGTGCTAAAATGTTTCTAAACTTGCATGCTGAATAGAAACACAACAATGGTAAAATTTCAGATGAAACTGGACCACTAGACATCAATCACTCTGTCCTGCTCCACAGCCAAGACAAATTGCATTTGAAACAGATTATATGTGTTTTTATGCCAAAATGGATCCAATGTCTAACAAAAAGAAAATGTAAATCAAGCAAATTCAAATTAATTTTTGCTGCACTTAATTTATGGTAACACATAAAAAAACATAACTTGACATTTTGATAATCACACAAAAGACAACTGCAGATTCAGACACTGACTGACAGATCATGCTCATTGTCATCCTGTCTGTCTGACTGTCTACCTGCCCACCTTCCTCAAAGTCTTACTGTTTGGCAGTATTCACGAGCTGCTATCTCACTCCTTCATCAACTTGCTCATATTGATCTTCCAGTTTACAGACAAAAAATTTTCCTGGTCAGTCGATGTCTGGTTAAAATCATTTGTAATCAGTAATCAAATAATGCTGATATATTCTCTCTGATAGTGAGGAACTGGTTGCTCTCTCTGTAAGCAATAATAAAACTTACTACAAACTGAGGGCTTACGTTTTGAAATGCTTCCCATAAAAAATACAGGCCCTGGACTTTGTTTTATATTTCACAGCTTAACTTTACTTTAAGTACATTTTGTGACTCCATACTGTCACAATATGTGTGTGTTAATGTATATATTACATGACAGTCATATTGATTTGGCTGCACATTGAACACTGATGTGCTAAAAATGAGTGCAGATGCCTAAAGGTACAATAAAACAGTTCACGGTCTCCAGAAGTTACTAACAAAGTCAATATTAACTTCAACAATGATTAGAGATGGACTGTATTACTGACGTTAAGGTTATTTAGACTATTTAAGATTGAGGTCTTTGTCCAAACATGGACATTTTTGGACAAATCTGCAAACAAACACTCCACCTAGACAATTCTTTTTTTTTCACCTCACCATAGTAAAAGGACACCAGAGGACAATTGTTTCTGGCGGTGTGCCCGGCTTTGAGGCTGAGGCCAGGGTCTGAGCGGTGTCGGGGAATATGCCTGGTGACAGATGCTCGGGAGACAAGGGCCACGGCGGAGGTCCAAGGAGAGCAATTAGCACAAACGCAGCGACTATGTCGTTAGCTGGTCTTTATTAGCCTCAGTGATCAGTTCAAAGACCATTAGTCTCCTGTGATCAGAGACTTCCCTGTTTGTATCGGTCCATTACTGGCATTTGTGATCGCTCAAGTACAGAGTTTCCAGGTGGTGAGGCCCATGTACTGTTTTCCAGTCATTAAAATTAGAAATCAACTAGTTACAGATGCTTATATCTGATATCATGGTTGTAATTTAGTTTGGTGACGACATGTTAAAGTACTAAACAATGATGGAAAAGTTAGGTTACATTTTAGAACAGAGAACAAGTAATTTAAGTGTTTGTATATGCAGTATGTGCTGTTCACTGCTACTTTTGGTAAATAAAAAGTATAGAAATAGCTTACTTTATTAACAAAATTACTGGATTTCTTGTACAAATATACTACATTTTCACCATCTCACTAAATTTGGCCTTTTCCTTGATATAATTTCAGAACATCTGACTTTAAATTCTGTTAAAAAGACTTTTCTAAATGCAATTTCACTGTAAACACAATAAAAAGTCTATTTGCAGCAGTGGAAATGTTTCTTAACAGAAGCTTAGATCTGTCAGCACTGGTTCTGGCAGTAGCATTCACATTTTTCAAAGTCCATCCTCCAAAGAAGGTCAAGGGTGATGTCTGTGTGTCTGAACAGATATATTAGCCTACTTCTGGCCTAATTCAGTGCTATCTCCTTGAATTATCTGCTGAGTTGCTTGGCTTACTGCTCAGGCTGTTGCTGCATCCTTTACAAATTTTATATTAAAGTCAATAATTCAAAATAAAAAATGTTGTAGACATATATAGTAGGGAGTCATAATGAAAATCACAATGTGCATGTCTGCTACAGAAACCAGCAGTCACTGCCTTTTCTTCTTTTTCTTCTTCTTCTTCATCTCGGTCTGTTTTTTGTTATGTGCTTTCACAACTATTTGAAGTACTTTGTCTGTTGAAACGTGCCTAACGTGGTGGGAATCATAGTACAGAACGTCTTGCTCTGTACCTCGTGTGATATCGCTCGCTGGTGGGGGGCTCCGGGACATCTTCTTGTACACCTCTCATCTCCGTCCTATGTTGCATGCTGGGAAAGAGCCGCCCTACGTGTTGTTCCTCTTCTTTGCCCTGAGAGACTTCCCTGCTAATGTTCCCCTCCTGTTTTACAGCAGTGCTTCCTGGAACAGCCCCCCTACTAGTCATCAGATGCTACATTAAGGGAGCACTCTGAAGTCTTCCACCACCACTAAGGGCCCCTGATAAATAACTTATGGGGGAGAGGATTCAAAACATCTCTCCTATTACTAGCCTCGATTCATTTTTTACAGTCCCTCGAGCCTCCCATCTGTCCTGCACTTCAAACGCATCTGAATGCTCTGAGATACTGTTGCTGTTCTATCCTATGGGATCCATGTGAAGGTAGAGAGGGGGGAGGTAGGGATGGATGGTGGTGGGGGGGGGCTGGGTAAAAAGAAAAAGAATATGACAGAGCCAGGAGCTTTGAGCAGCAGAATGTGCCGAAAGCATCTCTGCCATCACCTTCCTTTCTGACTATTCTCCACGGAGGGGAAGAAAGAAAAAAGCATTTGAAGAGAAGAGAGGTAGGAAGGAGGAGGGAGGGAAAGATTTGTGCGTCATTGTCCGGCTCAGAGCTGCCACTCTCTGTCAAATTACACGACATCCAACAACTCAGCTTTTTTCTCATTCGCAATTACAAATTAGTCCATTAGGCTGTCGGCTGTCTGTCCCTCTTCCCTGTGCTCAAAGAGGATGTGTGTGTTTGTGTGTGTGTGTCCATAAGGGTGGGCAGATGGGAGTGGACCTTCTCTGGGTGGGGGATGGCAGTTTTAAGTCACATAACGAGACATACAAGCAAACCAACAGTTGTAAGCTGATGTGATGTCGACAGTAATCGTCTTGGGTGGGACGGGGGCGCAACGGGTTGGCCTTCAAGTGGTAGTTATGGAATATAAATCGCGATGGCCTGTTTTCTGAAGGTAGGAGAAAAAAAAAAACACAGGCGTCCATTTTTGCTAGGCCATCATGACAGCGTTTTAGTCAACCACCCTATCAGCTTAAATGGATTTTAAATTAGCAGTGAGAGCTCGGCTAACAACATATCTCAGCTGATAGGAGTTCACTCTGCAGGGAAAAAAGCATACATGTGACATGTATGGATTTTGATGGAGTCAAGATTGCTTTCACTGATCCCTTTTATTAAGACCACAATTTTTTCCCCCTAGCTTTTGAATCAGGCCTATTCACATTTCAAGCAAATTCAATTTGAGTTCCAGATCAGAGATGTGCATGAGACCAATTTAGTGTAAGGTAATATTAACCGAGAGACACTCATTCAAAAGGTGACGATCTGATTTAACCGACGTCACTGTAAAATCACATAAAAATGCAATTATTATGCCTTTTTTCCCAAATGAATCATCATGACTTCTATCCAACATGTGCATATATAAAGCCTCAAGGTGGCACCTCTGAAAGGGAATTCATTACTGAACAATCCCCTGCCTTTTCCTTTCCACTACACTTTCCACCTCTCAAGTGGGCCTAATAGGACTTCTCTTATTACAGTATATTCTGATGTAGATCACTATTCATGCAATTTGGGCTTTAACTTAGTTGTCGATTCACATTAAGTCCAACTGTTTTTCCCTTCTAGCCAGTATTTCAGCCAGTTACAAAATGCCAATGCCGAAATGATTATTTCTGCCTTGAACAGCGCGCAGTGGATCTAGGTGGAAAGCACAACCGCGGAGTCTTGATTTCATGAGGCTGGTCTCGTTTTATCACTAAGACAGTAAAGCTAATGAAATCATGCAGGAATTAAGTTGTTTAAGGGCTAAACTCTGGTTCTTGGCGGACGATAATGAGCATGCTCTGTGGGAACCCCCCCACCCCCCACCCCTCCAACCTCCTTGGTCGATGTTGAGCTACTAACATTGCTTTCATCATCCAGCCAGTTAAAAGAAAAAAAAAAGGGACACAAGCAAGTCTTTCAAAGGACAAATACGGTGTGGGGGATTTTGGTGAGCCAGGGTGAACTTAACAAGCAGGGATCTTACAGATTTAAAGGTACTGCTAAAAATTTATGGAGGCATGTTTGGACGGGGGCCACGGTGAACAGCTTGGCCAGCTGAGCAACATCACAGCGGGACGCCTAATAAGCTCTGCGCAATTTTTCACCCCATATTTTATCAATAAAAAAGCAGTTTAAACAGCCTCCCCCAGAACCGCAGCCGCTGCACTGCCTGCCATCTGGAGCTCTCTTTCATTTTATAATCCAACTGTCATTAAAATGCTTCTTGGCAGTTTACAGCTCGTTCCCCCTGTGCAGATGTGGAAGCGATCTTCAGACGGGGCTCTCTGATCAAAGTGTTCACTGCTGTCAGACATAACACTTACCACCCTCAGGCTACCTTCCAGTCCTATCTGGACTTAATGCCTCCCATTATTTATTTATTTTCACATTTATCAGGTGCACCACTCCCAGCAGAGCTCATGTGAGCTCTAGAAGCTGGAAGCAGTTGCCTGGAGGTTACAAAAGCAGGGTTGGGACTGCGAGGTTGCAGGTTACAAGTTCTGTTAAGGTGCTGGTAAAGAAAGCATGTAAACTCCCCTAAATGAACTGGTGGAGTTCCCGTTAGCACAAAGAAGATAAAGAAAGAAAAACAAGAATGCCAAGACATTCAATCCAAGCCTTTCTGTAGTGGTATTATGTTTGGTTGCTGGAAGTAACTGGGAAAGATTTAAAGATCCATAAATGATAACACTGATTGAAATATAGCTTCAACTTAAAAGCAGTCATTTATTTTCAATACTTGATCCATTACTTCAAGAAATAAATACTCTCAATCATGCAAAAACATGACCTAGAGTGGATCATGAAATAAGACTAACTATGCCCAGTAGGAATGAGAGTATTTCAGTCCTGCCTGTAATTTAACTGATTTCATTTCCACCAGTAAAACACCAGTAAAATACGGTCAAACAACACTGCAGGATTGTATATCAGTTAGGTATAAACATGCCAGGAGCAGCAACAACACATTTTACATTCTTAAAAAATTGCTGTGACATTATTATGGCTATAAGTCACTCTATCAAGAGACAAATGTGAGCTTTGTAACCTAATAACATGAACGTTTCTGGCAGCAGACACAAAGGTGATGGTAGTAGGTCAACCCGCAGGCTGTGTCTCTGTATCATATCATGCTGCCATATTCACGGTGTGCACACGCATGACTTGCAGGCTGCCCAGTGACCCGCGGCCGCCTAACTGATGTGGCGCGGCGCGCACGGCGCGCACGGCGCGCACGGCGTTAATGCTCCGACCGGGTGTTGATTGAGCTCCCCTAAAGCCAGTGACGCATGTTGCCTTTGTTTGGCAGCCGTCCCGGTGTAAGAACTGGGGCCATATTCCGCCTGTCAGTGCCATGTGTTCGCTCTCCTCAGAGCACAGCGGCTGATGCCACTCAGCCGCCACCCCCCCTCTACCTCCCACCCCCTGGCATCTCTATGGGCACCCCAGGCCTAGCAGGTCTGCACTAATGAAGTCAAATTAATTTAATGGATGCCCATGCCGCCTGTGTCTGCCGTGCTTGGCAGGGGGACAGTTTTAATGCCGGTCTCTGTCTGTGGCTCTCAACCTCATACATATCCAAGAGCTGCTGTAAGTCTTCGCCGCAACCCGACATGCATCTCAGCTTCAGCTGTGCCGATGTGGCACGCATGACTCAGAATTGATCTTTACTGCCTATAAAAATTAAAGTGGGAGAGATCTATAGTTAACTTCAGGGAGAAACCAGGTGTGTCCACTAATTAAAGCTCACTGAAAAGACGAAAGGGAAATAACTGGCGAATGAACGTAAATGACAGCCATTGTTAATACCTGCTTCCCCCTTTCCTGAGCCTAAAAAATCCCCCCTTTAACTTTTATGGAGCACCCTTTGATACAATAATTATTATTTTTTCCGGTAATCTTTCAAGCCATGTACCTTTTCCCCGAGCTGGTGCAGATCAAAGCAGGCTGGTTTTGTGCATAAGGGACCGCAGTGGCTGGGGCTTAATTGAAGGCAGCTGGCCCTTGTGTGTGTTTGGGCCTGATCTCAGTGTGCTCTCCGGGGTTCTCGACTTTCCACATCATATACACATTCGCCCACGGAAAGTTCCCTTCAGAGCCCAAGTGACGCGAAGGCCTGCAAGGCTTGAGGTCTGGCAGTTGCCAGCCCATCCACAGGCATCTGAGTGTTTAGATAGACTTGGAGATGCTCAAGTGGTTAGCAAAAGAAAGATGGAATATGTTTCTCTCAGTGGGTGGGAGAGAGGCTCAGACTCAGCGTTCACTTCCTTTACTGTCTATCATCGCAGTTATGAGGGCTGCAGATGATTCTTTCCCATAAAAGATGTAAGGTTGAGAAACTTGGCTTCAGTAGAAAATATTTGGTAAATGAAGACCAAGAACAGAGCCTCAAGAAACAACAATGGCCTATGACTTCATGATTAATATGTTGATTTTCCTTGTAAAACTACAAAAAAAATTTGACTAGCTCACTTCTTTGCTGACTGGCCTCTTTGTCTGAGAAGGGAATTGATGCTCTCTAAACATTCTTTTCACAGCCACAGTAGACCCAAGCTTCATTTACTGATGTATTCCTGGCCCGAGAGGAAGCAGAGCTTTTTCAGGGAAACATTATCCACGATGGCACTGATTTCTAATAACAACAGGGAATTCTATATTTATCCTTGATTGCATATGCCATTTGTTGTGGAGGAAATGTCCTCTTTCATTGGGAAGTCTTGTGCAGACAAGCCAAGGCCGGGACACACATAAAGTCTTACTGCACCGGCTCTAAACGCACACAAAGTCTGTCTTGCATTTATAACCAGGAGAAATGTGCAAGTAATTACAGTCCAACTATGTTTATTGAATAAAAACCCACTTAGACATTATGTTTATGCACGATCAGAAACACTCAAATCTTACATCCACACACACAAAAACATTTGTGTCTTTCTTTTTTTTCTCTCTCTCTCTTTCCACAGAACATCTGCACCCAGTGTGGAGTCAATTTTACTTTTATTACTCATGTGGAAAAATGTATATTGTGCTTGGATTGTTATTCAAACACAGGCCACTTGAAAAACAATGAATTGTGTGCGATGCTGCTTTGGAGGATAGTGGACACACTGAACACAGGGTTAGTCAGTTAAGCTGCCTGCTTAACTTTGTATACCACCATGCATTTAATTCACTCCCTGGGATATATGTTATGCTTTACTTGCCATAAAGTGGAAGAACATTAAAAGCTATAAGAGGCCAAGTAATTTAAAACAAATCAGACATAAAGTGACTTCAGCCTGATCGCACTAATCAGGTTTATGTTTGATATTATGTTTGGCAATTTAATTATTATGAAAGGTAGATGAAGCTATGCTACCACTAAAACTGTGGCCCTCTTAACATTAAATAGCCTAATAATCTTATTCTACTTTGAAATTAGAAACACTGATCAATTACAGACAACATAAAAGAATGTTGTCTAAAAATAATGCTGTGTACATGTGCAACTCTTTTCCGCAGTGCTAATAAGATCCTTCTGATACAGTACCAGATAGATGTGATGTGGCACCACAGCTGGTGTATCCCTCTCTATCACTGTATCATTGAACTGACGAGATCTCTAGCAGAAAATTGTGCAATCGAGCGTTTCACCTGACCATTTCTGAGAGCTCGCCTATTATGGAGCCAGGGCTCTCAGGTGGGAAAAAAACAGTGTTTGATGAAAACCACCTCTAAAAATGGATCTGGTTGAGGTGGAGGAAAAACACATACCAAAACCCGATGTTCATCGAGGCAACAATAACTCCTTCAATAACAATGATCACGAGCTGTTGAACATGGCTGAGCGGTGACAAGATTTTCTCAACGAGTTAGCAGAACACTGGTGTTTCAAAGACAGAGGGGCAGGGTGTGTGTTGGGATTTTAACAGAACAAAGGGACGACTATTTGTTCTATTAACACTCTCAGCCAACACAAACAGCTTCACTGAGAGGAGGCAGTAAGTGAAGGAAGATTACAGTCTTGATGCCATGTTATGTTTTCACACCTCCCCTGTTCTGAGTGGCTGGCGTGGTTTCACTCGCCTCAACCCTTCTATTTTCATCTGCAGTGCCAACATCAGTGCTAACCTTTAAGAGAGAATCTGAAACAGGCTATTGGGTGCCACATCAATGACGCCACAGCCATGTTGACTGTCCCCGCGTTGCCGTATGACATGCATTGCTAGTGACAAGCCGTCTTTGCTGATGTCAGTTGGCCGTGTCTGCTGGCTGGCCCTGCAGAAGCCTCAAGTATTTCACTGTCATCACGCCTCGTCTTCCCAACATGCACTGGGGCTGGGTTTCACCGCTGAGCGTGCCCTTACATTCACTTTCCTCAAAGCTTGTACACAAACCCAACACGTCACGTACGGCGGCGACTGAGCGCGTCCTTCACTCCAGAGATAAACCCGAACATGCGTCTGGATCACCGCATACTTGTGTGCTAAATGCACAACAGATGTATCGCTTGACAACCAGGGAGAAAAAACACCACCAACACAAACACAAAAAAAACAAAACAAACCCATTAGTCTGCTTAGCGCACATGATTTGAAGCTGAACAGGAATGCTTGTTGCAAATAGCTCAGAATAAATTAAAGAGATAAATGTTTCCAGGTTCATGGAAATAGCCAGATGTGAAGACCATCTTGAGTTGTTTGTTTCTGGCCAATCTACAAAGCTTGAAGTCATCATGATTTTCTTGAAAAAGTTGATTAAGGCAGAACTCTAATCTTAACCTTAACCCTTTAACCTACTGGAGGCCTGGCATCCATACATTATTGAAATTAGAAGGAATGATTAATCTTTCAAGTTGATGATGTTTCTTCTCATTTTTCCCCCTCTTTTTTGCTTTGTTTTGCTTTCAGGCTTGGCCAGAAAGCAAAAGCTGTGGTGAATAGAGGAAAAAAACTGAGCGAGAAAGAAAAGAGGAAGAGAATAAGCGAGGGATAGAGAAAGACAAAAGCAAGAGGAGAAAAATGACATCTCCATATTAAGGCCTGTGTTGCCGGTGTCAGGTCTAATTTCACAGTGCCTGTGGGGAGCTGAATGCAACCAGTCAGCTCTGGTCTCATCTCGTTCCTCCTCCATTTTGAATCAGGGCCGGCGAATCCCAAGCTGGGGGGAAAGGAATATCACTGGCAAATTGGTTTTAGATTAAAGGAGGTGGCGAGGCATTCTGCTTTCTCAGCTCTTTCCCAGGTGCACTTAATCTAATTTCATTAAAGAGATGAGGACGGATGATCACTTGTGTCGAAACATTAAGCTGCTGCATTTTTCCCGTCCATAAAAAAACGTTAAGGTTGTCTGCGGCCTGGTGGGTGGCCTGTTTGTTATTGAATATGAGGACTCTTGGAGAACAATCTGGATCTTACAAAGCAGCCGAGGCAGGGGAGGGGTATGTAGGAGGGGCGCCATACCTACATGAATATATATTACTATTGCGTTTTCCTTTTCCAAGATGGTGACAGAGGGGAAATCTGGTAACGTCAGATAGAGAGAAGGCAGTGAATAAAAAGCAGGAAATACCGTTGGAGGATGAGATTTAAAGGAAAAACAGAGAGGTTAAGGTAGCGCTGGAGTTAACGGATATGTTTGAAATCCCCACAGCATGCTTGTTTTTTTGTTGCACTGCTAACTTCACAGGGCGTACCCCCCCAATACATCAGCTGGGAGGATGCCATTAGCTGACGAGCCATTACTGATAAGCCGCTCTGACGCGGTGATATGGCATTCATTCTGCACACAGCGGGAAGATAAGGGGGTAGAGGAGGAATTAATGTGTCAATCAGAGCCTGTGTGCTCTGCCCTGGCAGATGAGTACACCGGAGCTATAAAAGAGCTCATAGACAGGATGTGGTAATGGTCCTTGGAGACTCCCCCGGAGACAGATACACTTTCTGCTGAGTGACTGCTCGGCAAATAGGACCAAATAGAATTAGCCGACCCGGGTGTCCTCCACTGTGGCTACGGCGATGCAGCAGTGGCAGCGGTAACACACCTGACACGAGGCTGCTGTGTTAAGGGCTGCAGAGAATATAAGCGGCACTTGCTAAAGTTTCGCTCGCAGACAGCCACTGTATTATTTGCACGGGAGAAACAATACAGAGGAAATTGGAGGAGCCGGTGAGGATGGCAAAGTGGGGCCTAACCGAGATAGGATGACACTTCAGGAGAGTGCATGGACAAACTGAGAGGGGATAAATCCCACTCTATTTCTATCTCTTCCTCTTCAGTGACAGAAAATGACCATCTTGACTTAGAGTATCTCAGACATGTCAGACTGACAGGATTGGCTGGCTAATAGATTACAGGTGGAGGAGGGAAAGGTGAGAACATAAGCAATACAAAAGTATAGGCCAAAAAAAAGGAACGATAAACTATTGAAACACATCAAATGTGCATTGAAATAGGCCAAAAAAGAAAAATCTGGTTTAATGTCACCTTATTCACAATCATACCAAAAACTGTCCTGATGGAGTCTTGTTATCACAGATGTCACCTTTACAACTTGCAATGCACAGCTAACATGAGATCATTTTAATCAACTGAAAGTCATACAGAAACATTCAGTGGCTCAATGAATCTGGATCAAGAATATAGTATAAATGATGTTGCCAGCTCCATAGCGTAGCTGCAGACAGACTTAAATACAAAAAGTCCCTATATTGCCCAACATGTGGTCTGCTCGTTCATGTGCATCTAATTTAGTATGGCTATGTGCAAATGCGCAAACACACTAAGTGTCTCTTTAATAACGGTAAAGACAGAGAAAACATAGTTATCTATAAGGAATACTTAATTATGTGGGTTTCCCCCTGAGGGTGCAGACATAAGTAAGGCAGTTCAAGGTCAGGGATGTTATTTTTTTTTTTTTAAAAAAAGAAACACTGAATACTTGTCATTGTCAAACATCATGTAATCTCGGACTTCAGACGAGAGGCCTCCCAAGAAGAAACGCCAGTGATGAGAACACAGTACCGACATTCTGATTGCTTGTTTCTTCGAGGCTGGGCCAATCTACATAAAAATCCCCCTCGCGGCAGCATCGTGCTGAACTGGAGGTGACCTGGCAATCTCCGAAGAATTTGAGTCTGACACGTTGCGGAAACACATCGCTGCATGCCATCTCGAGCATTGCTTTCATACAAGAGAGCTTCACAAGGCGCAGCAGTCTAAACTGACTTTGCTGTGGCAGCAACTCGTCAGTTTTATTCAAATTCAGTGTAACTGATTGCACCCTGGGGGCACACCTGGAAGCAATATTCTAATTAAGTTAATCTGTGAAATCCTGACAATGTGGGTGTTCAGGTGGCTCATAATCTGATGTGAAAGGAGTCTTTGTTTTCATTGGGAAGATACGGGAGGAGCTGGCACCTGTTTCAGCAAAACGTTGCAGAAAATTATCGCTGTCGAGTTATCCTGAGTGTGGGCAATTACAAATGACAGTGTTTGTCTTTCTCCTCATAAAACCCAATTTTTTCAACATCTTTTTTTTTTGTTTGTTTTTGGTGATGGGCTGTCAAGGTATTTTTTTTTCTTCTTCGTCTTTCGTCAGCAATTTGCTAAGGATGATCTCTTATCATCATCTTGATTATGATATAATATGAGTTTCTGAGAAAATGAATTGGTCAGCGCTGCTTTAGCTTTTTAACGGTTGCTCTTTTCTTCTTGCATTAGTGGCGAACACTTGTACATCAATAGTGTATTTTATGATTCCACAACACTGAAACTTGTTTTGAAATATGATGCTTTCACTTACATTTCCTGTTGTCTACAAATAAAAGCTTTTCTTTGTTTAATACCTCTGCTCCTAGGAACAGTGCAATACCATCAATGGCAAAAATCAATACTTACCTTTAGGCCTCTATTCTTTATTGAGATAATAGGTGTTCAAACAGAGCATTCAAACTGCATGTAAGTATATTGAGAAGTTGCTTTGTTGAGTGTATTACAGGCTCCTCTTAGTAAGGATTGTAAGTTTGTCATATTTACTGCTTTGGTATCAGATTTTATAACACAATAAGCTGAGCAGATGGGTTTTCTGAAGTCTGCTCAAACTCTGTACTTAATTTTCACAAATATTTGGTCTGAACTAACAGGAGAGAGGTGGCAGATGCAGATAGCAGCAGCACTGATAGCTTATGTGCTAATGAACTTTGTCTGACTAGTGCTATTTATGACAAATCACAAATCAGAGTGATTCAAACTCCCAGAATAAGAATTCTATGAGCTTCAAAAGTCAGAATATATTTTACAATAAACATATAATAATATTAACAATTCTAATTTTGTCCTAATACTATTTCTACCAATTTGTGGAGGCCCCTCTGGTGAAACCAGGCAGTCTCTAGGGGTAGCAAGTCCCTCACTTTGAAAATCCTTGATTTAGATATTATGTTTCGATAATAATAAATTGTTTAATTGGCATTCAAATTCTGTAATATTTTTTATGAAAAAGTAAGACATTTACCAATTGTATTTTACATGCTCAATTAACACTTCATGCCATATTGATAACAAGTATATTAGAAGAGAAAAGCTTGAAGAGGCCAGTCTGCAATCTGTCTGAACCGTGCACTGTATAATAATTGGTACAAAATTTAACATCCAGACAGCTGAAAACTTGGCAGCAATGTTTAACAGTCCACCATATTTTGACTTGTATCCCAGTCCACCTAAACTGGATAACATAAGTGTTGCCAAACACCAAATATGGAGCTGTTTTCCTGAACAGACCGAGGCTGACACCCAACTAACAACACAGCAACACCACTGAGATTCTACATGTTCTTCTTCCCTTCTTTTAGTAGTCTTGTTTACAATGTTGGTATCAGACTTTCAGATTTTAAACGTCAAAATTCTGTGACAGTGTATAGAACTGTCTCAAGTCTCAAATTACTGATAGAGCAGGAAGGAAAACAAAACCCTGAAAAGGAAACCCTCAGCGAGCTTCTCTCCTACTTTACTTCCCTCTCTGCCTCCCACAGTGATGCCAGGGAGCCGTATGGAGACTGACAGGCCTGCTACGTCTCTCTGTCGTGTCAACTAGCTAGCGCCCTCGGTTCCTTCTCGCTTCAATGAAGAGATAAAAGCCTATTGACTTGCCAGGCTACAGTTAATGCAAATTGGGCCTGCTATCAATGTATTATTTATAGGGAGAGCTGCAGACATTTCCACAGAACTGGGAGCTAGGCTTACAGGAGATTAGGCATGCTATCTCATTCATTTACCAGGGAGTAATTGCTAAACTGTGGAGGAATTAGAATACGTGAGGTTCCCCCAAAGGCCTTTCATCTTGTAACCAGGTGGCTGCCATCAGTAAAGCACCTCCAAGTCTGGGATAAACAAATACACAGACGTAAAACTGATGGACGACATCTGTCACAATGTCAAATGCTTAAAACATGATGATGTCACAGCTGAAATATATTGTTTTTACAAGCAAACCCTAATGCTGGTACTGTAATGCTGGCTCATGCTGCTACACTTCTGTGAATGGTTTACTAACATCATGGCAAAACTCCTTAATGTTAGAGCAAATAATTACACGAGAGAAAGCGGAGCAATCACATTGTAATCTAGAATATTAAAAAAACAAATACCTAGAGGTGATATGTGTCACGGTTTCCATTTCGGTTTGGTCATTTCCTGGTTAATTGTGTTAGTTATCTCCTTATGCGTCATGGTTTGTGTAACTTCCTGTCTTTGTGTGCCTTTCGATTGAAACACCTTTTTTTTATGTTGATTATAAATCCACCTGTTCCTTTTCAGTCATCCCCTTCTTAGTGTATAAGCCTGTGTATTTGACTCACTTTTTCTTGTTTGTGTTGGACTCCCAGTCAAATGTTTCTCTGCTTCTCTTCCCTTGTTCTGCTTATGCTCCTGCCTGTCTTCCATGCAGTTTTTGTACTTCTCTGATATCTGGATTCACCTCAGTTTTCTGCCTCAGTTTTCGTTACTTTGGCAAAGTCTTTTCTTAATCAAAGCTCGCTTTTCATTCTCTTACCTGTCTTTTACCTCTAAGATTAAATGCACACACACTAAAGCTTACTGCATGTAGCATAAACTAGACTGAAAGTCATATTTCAGAGATACTGAAGCGTAGTGATCCACACATTATGGAAGCTACACTGAAAAACAGTTTCCTCCTCTACTGCATTTTCCCTGTCACTTTCCTGCTCTGCAAGATGCGAGTGATCAGCAGCGTTGAGACCGGCAGAGTGTCTTTTACCCCTCGCCTTTTTTAAGCTAACAACATGCTATGGCTGTCTTCCTCCTTTAGTTGAGAGCTCAAATTTGTTATTCAAAACTCTCAACCACTTCATGTGTTGGGTGAATAAACACAGGAAAAGCAGTCTTACCTTGTCGTCAATGTCACTCTCGCTGTCACACTGTAACAGAAAAGAGACAGACACAGAAAATATAAGGAATTATTCATTTGGCTCCCCCCAGTAGCCCATAATCAGTGCAGATGTTATTTTTGTGTGCAACCTCTCATTCACTGACAGCTTTCAGTGCAAACGGCAGAGGATGAAGAGCAAAAAAAGGGTTGTGATAATCTAAGAGATTTTTTCGGGTTTCAAAAGCAAAACAGCCTCACAGGCCGTCTGTCTGCTGTTTCTGTTCAATGCTTTAAATTTACAAATGATGAAAAAATGAATAATGCCATACACTGGGTCCTTTTATAAAAAGCCTGTTCAATGACTTTGCATTCAGCTGCAGCTTGTCATTTAGCCTTTTAAGAGTGCTTTAAAATTGGACGATAGTATCTCAAGGACAGAGAGAGCTTAGACTCTCTGAATACACGCACACAGCGCCTATTAAGTGCGGTATTTCAAATCCACCTTGTGACAAAGCAGTCTTTAATTTGCATGTCAGACTTCTACGAGGATAAAGGAACTAAATAACAAGAGAGGTTGTAATCTAAAATATGTTGTCTATCACAGCCAAAGGACAAATCACCACCTGTTCAGTCAAAAGTGAAATGGGTTTTTTCTTTTAAAACCTCAGATTTCACCAGCAGAGTCATTCAACTATTAAAATATGAAATGATCAGACTCAAATAGCTTGAGAAGAGGTGAAGCCCTAAAAAAGAGAGAAAAGTCAGACCTTGTTGCAGATAAACAGAGGGCAGGAGTCTTTCATTTCTGACATGTTCACAGGCACAAAACTCTGTAGTAAATAATAAGGGAAGATTAAGCTCAGACTAATACAGGACTTTTTAATTTACTTTTGCTATAAAAGAATGTGTGAAGTTAAAATTAAGTCAACAACTCTGTCTAACATTATCTGCTTAATTTTTGTTTTTTGTCAAACTGCATAAATAACACACATCCAATCTGACGGAAAACTGTAGCAAATTTTTCAGGCTCACATAACTAAATTTCTTAACTTAAGTCCAACCCACATGATCCCTGCTTCCGTCTCACACATTCAGTTGTCGCTAAATGCTCTTGGCTGGTAACTCGCTCCCCCAGGACAACAGAAAGAGAAGTTGTGGAAACAGGAGTGGCTGAGCTGCAGGCCAGTCCCACTGGACCTCACAGCAGGATACGCGAGGAGCCGAGCAATTCAAGCAGAGAGAGGCATAGAGAGGGAGAGGGCCCCTAGTGAAAAAACTGCCATCAATCTGTCAATTAAGTTCCTGTGGCAACATATTTAAGTGGACTCTCTTTATTTTGTTTGACTCCCTTTCAGAGCTGGGCACAATGAGGAGGGAGCTGGGTCAATGGAGGCACAGCGGCCCTTTGTTGCGAGTGCGGTGGGTCCAAATGTATAATTAAGTAACGAGAGTAATCAGTGCTAGGGCTCAGTGGCCACAGTCTCTCAGGAGAGGGGAGTCGATGTGGGGGGGCTTCCATGATTCATCCTGCTATGACACGGGATACTGCGGGACTCCTTGCTGACACAGTCTTGAAGTGAAAAGCATTGTGTCTCAACCCTTTCGGAGGGGTTTATTGTTTTGTTTGCATTTCTCTTTCTGCGAATAAAAAAACCCCACAAAGAAATGCCTGAGCTCCTATTGTTCATGCTGAAGCATTCTTACACAGGACATAAAACAAGAACATGAACCTGTCAGAGGATAAATACGGTAAAAGGATATGTTCAATATGGGGCTTCCTGCTTGCTGAGGTGGTTGTTGTTTATCATTCCAGAACATGTCAGTGGGCATCAAGAAAATAAGCGTAAAAGCAGAGCAAGCTGTCTCACAATACTTGAGAAAATGTCCCTCAGACAATCCAAAATGGCCTGATAATTTTATTGTGCTTGTGAAAATATACTTAAAGTCTGGTTCATATTAAAATAATATTTGCCTAGCAAAAAAATGTTAATGTGTTTTCTTTGTCCAGATTTATAAAGTTATGCTGATTACTTGCTTTAAAAAAGGAGACAGGCCAACACGAGGTAATGAGCACAGATAGTAAAAATAAAAGTTTTATTATTAGTATTAACCTATAAGTACATACTCACATGTACTTTGAATGGGAAATTGGAAATATTAGAAACATTTTTATGGAAGTCTTTTCAAACACTGATTTCTATACTTTTCTTTATCAAAAGACCTTCATAATAGAGTGCAGGGTGTTAGGAAGAGAAAGTGGCTCATGGCTTCTAGTCATAAATTCCCCATTCAAACTAAGGATTTGGGACAAATGAATTGTCAGCCATATCTGTTTGATACCTGTAATCACCACCCATTTGTTGCCTCGCCATTGCGGTGTTTTATCTGAAGGGAGTCACATTTAAAACAATGTTTCTCTCCATCTTGAGCCATATATTATTATTACAAAAAAACAAAAATTGATCCAATCTCCATCTTTGCCCGACCCTGAGGAAACTGGTGTAAATGTATTCTTTGCATGCAGCAGAACAAGTGTCTTTCATCTCACAGCGCCTGTGTGTTCCTCTCTATTACCAGGGACAAGTTTGAACCCTAGGTGATGGAGATGAACAACTGGCTCTGTCTATTCCCTGGGTGCATGCTCGGCCTTGTTGTTGCAGCAGTAGCCACGACACTAGAGATGAGGCCTCACAAGGCTGGAGCTGGCGAGGAGGAAAAATAATATCAAAAGAGCACAGCATGGTGCTTATCCTTTTACAAGAAGCATGCACTGCAGCAGAGCGTAAAGAGGAATACTAGCTACGGCTCAGACAGAGACAGAGAGACACACAGCACAGCAGGGGACAGAGAGGCAGGTGGAAAGGGGGAACAAAACAACAGTAAGAGCAGGCAGGGGGGATGCTATAGAGATGAAGGGATGGACGGATGGAGGTGGTTTTCGAGCAGTTTTTGTCAGAGCTGTATGTGATTGCTCTGTTGGGCTATTACACTTGGTTGAGTCAAAGAAGAGAATACAACGAACCAATAAAAGTACAAGATTGACTCATGTTTGAGAGTGCGTGGGTGTGTGAAGAGGACCGTGTCATTTAGCACCTCTTGCTTCTTTAAACATCTAGACCAGATATAAAAAAAAAAAAAAAAAAAAAAGCACAGCAAGGCTTCGCACGGAAAACCAAATGGTGAAAATGCAAATGAGCAACCCCAGACAGAAAACCTCCCTTAACAGCACGTTTTGTGGTCAGAGGGGACTTTGTTAAAATCAGAGAGATATGCAGCTCACTACGCTGCCTGACAGGAGCCAAGCCCCTAATGGTTTGAGTCTCTCATAGCCGTAACCTCCCCCCTCCCTTCCAAAAAAACAAGAAGACAAAAAAAAAGCGATACTGGCTGGCTGTTCAGAGGCAGAGAGCAAGCAGCAACATCTGCACCTGGCAACCGCCAGCTAGGAAAGGGAACGGGGGACCAGCTTTAGCGGATGGCTCATCCACAACCCTCCCCTCCCAGCATCCCACCTCCTCTCCAACCCTCCCTTCCCTCAGCCAGCACATCAGACGGACGCGTTTGACATTTACACAGCTTTCAACACTTCAGAGACAGGAGATTTATTCCGCCAGCGGCCGTGGTTGAAGCCAGGCCTCGACCTGTGCTGGCCCCCATGACGACCCTGCAGCTCAGCCCTGAAAAAAGGCAGGGCTGTGGAGCAAGAGGAGCAAGAGGGAAAACACATAGAGGGAGGGAGGGAGGGAGGGGAGGGAGGGGAGGGATGGGATGGATGTCTCGATTCTCCTGGACATTTTCTTTTGCAGATTCCGATAAGACGTGCAAGGGGAAGACAATAAGCGTTGCGCATCCCGGAGCACATTAAAACGACTGGCCAAATTAATCACACAGTTCCACTTGTCACACTCGGAGGACAGTCTGCCACGAATTCTGCCTCAGAGATAGAGAGAGGAACAGAGGAGGAAGTCGCCTGGCTACGCATACGCTGGCACGGCGTCAGCGACTGTCTGCCTGAATACTGATGGCAACTTGCTGCAAGGAATCTAGAAAATAGGCAAAACAAGGGCTGCCTGAGCTGCTGGCATTTAAGTGTCACTGTCAGTTCCTATTAAAAAGAGGGTAATAAATAATATGCATAAAGGCAAAAAAAGAGAAAATATGCATAAAAGTATCTGTGTGATGAAGACACAATATGTGATGTAAGCCTGCCTGACTGTATCAAAGTCATTTTAAGAGGCGTTGAAACTAAAATATGTTTTAAATTACTTCTGATTCTTTGGATGCAATGATAAGTGGAGGAATAACAGAGAAAGAGTATGACCTGTCTGTTGCTTTGCCAACTGTTTCATCGTCCTCTAAAACCATGTTGTACTAATTTTGACACTAAAATGATCAAGTTGACTGATTCCTAATATGTCTTAAACATATTTCCATTGCTTTGTATCAGTCAGTGAATGTTTTTCATCTAAAAATCGATAAATTAAAAGAAAAAAAGACTCAGCCACACTTGTTACTTGTTCAAGTGAATAAGGTGACAAGTCAACAAAGCACTTTCATGAGAAATGGCTTCAGCATCTCTCCAGGGACAAATACTGAGACACCACTGATTGTAAAGGAGAGACTGTTGACAAACTCAGATCTCCAAGAGCGAGAGCACACAGAGGGGGTAATGGCCCATTTAGACAGCAGAGGACCAAAGCAGTGTTGGATACTTGTGGAACAACACCAATTTCCTCCCGCAATTTGCCTCCTGCGGGTGCTGGGATGAGGTGTGGGGACGTAGGCGCTGTGACCACTCTGACGGGGCGTGGAAGAAGAGCCTCAGGGCCCTGCTGAGGGACCTCCTGCTAGGCCTGAAACATCAGTGGAATATCTGAAGGTCTCTCTGGCCTTGAGGAGAAGGGTGAAGCTTTACTTCAACTGAGCTTTAATAATTTATCGACAGGATGTTTTGTTGCATGCTCTTATGTTCTCACCCACTCTGAGACAAACTTAGAAAACCATGAGTCATAACAAAGCTGAGGAGGTGATGTGTGTTCAGCCTTGATTCTAAAAAACTTTGGATGCTCTGTAAATATAAATAAAGCTGAGTAAAATATTGTGCAACTTTTGTTCAGGTCTCAAATTGAAAACAGTACAAAACAGTAAAATTTTATGTTTGACCTCAACAGCTTTATTGATTTTTGTAAATATGTACTTATTCTTAATTTTAATGCCAGCAACAATGCCAGAGTCCACATTGCAGATGGTTAATGTTTTTGAAAATCATAGCCGTGATGTCCTCAAGGCTTAAAAAAGAAAAAAAAAACTTCCTGTTACCAGCACTGGTTGAAAAGCCAGCATCAGTGATGGTATGGGGGTGTTTTAGTACCCATGACATGGGAAACTTGCACATCTTTGAAGGCACCATTGATGCTGAAAGCTACATCCAGATTTTAGAGCAATATATGCTTCCATCCAGGAGTCTTTTTAAGATCCCTGCTTGTTTTAGTCATGTAACTTTGTAGTAAAAAGGTGCAGATACTTTACCGGCCATCCCGAAATCCAGACCTTTCTCTTTTCCAGCTTTTTTTTATAAATCTGGGTTGTATGTGTGCTTATGTGTTCTTATGTGTGTGTAAACACATGCGGGCTGAACTTGAGCAGTGGGGCTGTATTAATATTAGGGTTTACATGGCTCACAAAGCTCCAGTGAGTTAGCTCTCTCAACCTCAGAGAGAGAGAAAAAAAATCAAGTGATTGCTCTTGACCCCAGCTAGCTGTATCTGAAAGCACCAGCTAGCAAAGTGATTTGATCACAGGATCAAATCTATACTGCCATTTGACCTCTGACCTCCCCAGCAGGCAGCATGGGAAGTCAGCTGATTACCCTGGGTCAGCCTAGGAGCTCTGGATTAGGAAAGTATTGATCCCAGTGAAGATGTAGAGTCCTGAGGGAATGAGATTGAGAGAAAAAGCTCTGCCGGGTAGAAATGATATCGACCAGCAGAAGAGGCCTGGACAGGCTCTCTCTGGTAAAACCATATTTGAGCTTGGGACCTTGGAGTTGGCTGTGCAAACAGAAAAACAGCTCCAGCAAAAGCTCCTTTCACAGAGGCCCACTGAAAGAGGACACAGAGAGAGAATGAGAGCGGAGGATTGAAGAAGACAAGCTCAGAGAAAGGCTCTTTGCATTAGCCAGATACACAGAGGCCTCTGGTTCAGAGCTGACACACTTAAGGGAAGAGTCAGCGGGGGCCATGTAAATCAAGCCGGGGTGAGGAAAAATATAGTCCTGACCCGGGGCCAAGCTAAGCAGACTTTAACATTACCCAGAGTCCATGTAAACAGTGCTGAGACCTGGCAGCGCTCTGTTTCACTTCCATGCAAAGTATGTGGTGAGGTTGAGGAGGAAGAAGGGGGGAGTGCACGGACAGATTGATGGTGATAGTGGTGGGGGTAAAACTTGAAGAGCTGTCCCACTTCTTCACTAAATTAAAGGGCCGCCTTGTCCTTTCCAACAAGAAATCCCTCAACCTTTGCTTTCAGCACTCGCCGGGGGAGTGACAGAGCCGGCTGGGCTGCTGGTGTGATCCTTGGAGTAGTTTTGCGAGGGAAAAACAGACAGTAATGGCAGATGTACGAGGAAACAGGGAGCATTTATTCAGCCAGAGAGAAAAAAAAAAGAAAACTGCCAGAAAACCTGAAGGGACAGGGAATACACAACTGTGTTATGAATATAGGGGTGGAAGAAAAATGGGAACATAGGTAAGAGAGAATGAGAGAAAGAAAGAAAGAAAAAAAACAACAACACTGATTTATGTTTTTTTTCGCAACTCGTCTTTCATAAGGCTCCCTTCGGCTTCTTCTTGTCTCTGCCGACCGTGTGACTGTGACTAGCTCGCTATCTTGCCTTCAGAGGTGAACGCACACACACAAATACACGCATCTACAACCCCTCACCAGCTCCCAGTGTTTTGACATGGCCCCAGGCCCGGTGCTGCTGAGCTGCAGCGGCAGACACTGGGCATTGGAAATTTAAGTCGGGGCGTTGGAGAAATTAGGCGAGGAGGCAAGGAAATGGGATGTTGACTTGAACTGGCCCCGGGGGCAGCTGAGAGTCTCCCTGTGCAGCTCCGCTGGCTGCCTGACAGTTTGATGGAGCGAGTGGAGGCTTCCCCGCGGCCCGAGCCGCCGTTTCTAACACTGATGTAGCTCAGTGAGGAACAGATTGAGCCTCCAGGCATCGCTCTGCTACTCCCCTCCTCTCTCACTCTTTCTCACTCTCTCGCACTGCTACTACCAGCTCTCTCTGTCTCTCTCTCTCACTAATCCTGCCGAGCCAACACACAGAAACACGCACAGTATCTGCATACTATAAGCATTTGCACAAAATCACACACTGTATGCACACATAAAGACACTTGGATACACAGAAATAACAGCAACACCCACAGAGAGCTTGGCTCCGTCCTGCCTTCTTTTCCCTACAACAGTAATGTGATGAGCACTACAGATGCTGTTTACTGAGCTCTGGCCGACGCACAGGGGGAAGGAGGAGGAGGAGGAGGAGAGGGAGGGTGGGACGGAGGAAGAGGCAGAAGGAGGTAGAGTAAGGGGGCTGGCAGGCCACAGTCATAATGAAAAGAATCTGGCAGCGGCCCACTGTGTGCTGGTCATGAGAAGCATGTGCCGCCGGGGGGCTCTACTGCTAATTTCAGGGGGCAGCCAAGCGTTTCACGCTCGACTTGTCATCGGGCCAGAGGGGGCATTCATACTGGGTGACAGCAATTGCGAGAGGGCGAGTAAGGGGGGTTTTTTTGGGGGAGGGGGAGCAAAGAGAGAGAGAGAGGCGAGAGCGCTCCCTCCCAGCTCTCTGTACCTCCTGTCCCCCCTCTGCAATGATCAAACGTTATTGTAGGCAGGGTGCAGAATTACAAATGAGTGTCCTGTGGAAACGGCTGGAACTGGATCCAGCTGCTCTCATCGCTCTGCTCTCTCCTCAGGTGGCCATGAGGGGCACACCTCACCCACCAACCCCTGCTGTCCGAACAGGATTTTTAGATTTCCACCTTCCTATTAGTTTATTATTGTCTTATTACGTTTGTCATGTTAACACATAACAATAATAATCTGTTTCAGGAGCAGGTGGTTTGGAGGGTCAAATATTGAAACACAGTGTTAAGGCGTACATGTTATGCTGCACCCCACCTGAAAGTAGGTGATATGGATAAAGTCTGAATCTCTTTCCATTGTAAATGTAATTTTACATAAATAAAAATCTAAATTTATATGATGACTTAGAAAGTAATTTAAAAATTCAAGCATAACAACTGGATGGATAATATGCAAAATTTTGGATGTGCAGCAACTTAATAAAAATCCTCTGCCAGCTTGCTGATTTTCACTTAATGACACATCAACAGACAAAATAGGGACAGATAACCTCAGCAGTAAAACTGCCAAAAACCTCTGTGAAAAATAACTGTCAAAATTGGATTATTTTATGGTTTATAACACTATTTCGTCTAACCCTGGTCCCACCATGTCCTCGGTCTCTAACTGCTTCCTCCATCTTCACAGGACTGGCAGTCTGTTAAAGGTGAAGTGACTGACGGGCACATCTTCAATCACAGCCATCACCTGGCCTGCGGATTCGGTGAGCAATTGGGGTTTATCTCTTAACTCAGCCAGATAAAATGAGCACAAAGTCGCTGGAAATCATTTAAGAGTAGAGACAAGAGAAGAAAGAAATGGGTGAAAACACCCTGCCAGCCTCTGTATAGTGGATCCTATGAAATGATGGAGAGTGAGGGAAGTGGAAAGATGTAGGGGGAGAGCAGGAGCTACCGAGGAGTTCATGCTAACAGCTGGCAGCTCCCCCAGAAAAAAGAAGCGGCTGGCTTTAGTCTGGCAGCCAGGAGAGGCAAGCGAGGGACGAGCAGGGATGAAAGGAGGAGTGTGAGAGACGGAGACGGTGATGAAAGGTGGTTGGTTGAGGTAGGTGAATGGATATGGGATAAGGTGTGTGGGGTGGGGGTGGGGGGGTTAGCCAGCTTGCAAGGAGGAACTTCTGTTCATTGCCTCCGAAACAAGCCGTCACATGAGGAAAAGGAAGGGATGGGAAACAGAGAAAGAGAGATAGAAGGAGCGATGTAGAGTGAAAGAGGAGAGAGGAAGGGAGGAGGAAGCCACATTGCACATCTTCAGGCTGTGAATAATTTAGAGGAGCACTAGGGAGACGAGACGAAGATGAACACAAAACACTGGCAGCGTTTGACCTAGAGCTGCAGCTACATCAGTGCACATCACAGAACACAGAGCTCTCCCTCGCTCTCCCTCTTCCTCCCTTCTTTCTCTCTTTTGCTCTTCATCTGCCTCCCTCTGTGTCAGGGAGGAAACAGCTGTACGCTATTCTTGTTTTGCCTCACGTTCTATGAAACTCAACAGAATGGCTGACAACTCCGTTTCAGAAGGATCTCTTTTTCTCCCTCCTTGCTCCGGGCACGTCAGAGGAGTCAGAGGAGGCCTTGCGCAAAACGGATGCATGTTCATCGCGGCCTTGTGAGGCTGCAACGGTGGATTCACGTCTGTTTGCAGATCCCCCGGCACACACAGGACTTAATGAATCCATCACTTCTTATGAGAAAGAAACATGAAACATTTTCACAGCATTAAGAGCATCAACTTTAAAGAGTTCAAACTTGGTTCTTGACATCTTGCTTCCATGACTGTAATTTTGAACACTGCTAGACTTTTTTAATTATCACCGTCAGCTTTAACACTCCACCAGTGTTAAAACAATCTAGTTTAGTTCAATTACTGATTAATATTTATCAAGCAAAAACACCTTATAATCACTTCTAGACTATTAAATCTGAATATTTGCAGCTTTACTTTCTTGTATTTTTGACTTAATATCTTTGATGTTTTTATTCCGACGATTCACAGACAAAATGATCAATTTTTTAAAAACAACAATCAACAGATTTTATATCCTTTGTGCCTATTGAATTTTTAAGAGCTGCGATCTCAAAACCACTTACAAGATATAAATTATTCACTTAATTAATCCTATTTTAAATGAATATATAATGAATGTAATTTTTACTACATAATTATTTCTTGCAGAATGCACACATCAACAGTCTCTGCCTTAAAGTGATAATCTGGGTTTTTTAAAGTGGGGTTTTATGAGGTGTTTCTCGACAACAACAGAGTGCTGAGCTAAAAAAATTCCATTTCAGTTTTAGTGTATGCTACATTTTTAGTATTTTTACAGCTTTATCTCACCATCAAGTTTCCCCTTTCCATTGACACTCAATTTCTCGACCGTACACCTTTTGTATTCTGACTCATAACACGTCTCTGCTATGCACTGTATGACAAGCTGCAGATCAGCTGTTTTTTTTTCTGTCAAACTCTGAGTCAGTTGTGGAGGAGACATCAAATACTAGAAAATAAAAATACATTATTCTGACAGCAGCAACAGGATGCATTTATGAACCTGAGTGTACAGAGCTGGAGTCTGAACGGCCAAAAGAGAGAGACGAGGGAGAAAGTGGAGAATGACTGTCCTAGTTTCCAGGTGAATTATTCTGTGAATTAGTAGGTTATTAGCACTATCTTAACCTGATGGCTGGGTTCAGCAGCACTCTTCAGCAAGTGTCTATCTGACTTATTCAGTGGTGGTCTGAACCAGCACATTGAGTGCTGTTTAGGGTTGAGAGAATGTAGCTCCTAAGAAAATATGGATTGAACTAATACATATTATTAAAGGTGGGCCTGCTTGTAGGTGGATAAATCCTTTTTTGCTCCGCATCTGTGGCAGTACTACTCTCTGATCCATCAAACTTTTATTGTGCTGCCTGCTATTTACTGTAGCTAAATCCACTGACTATTGACTAGTACCTTACACAAGCTCATTCCAAAAAGCTCCCTTTAACACATAATGCAGTGTAAGAGCTGGACGCAGCCGTGAGCAGCCGAGCGGTGCAAACTGTGGACAGCAGCAGTAAATAACATCTGCCCTGTGATTAGGCACAGAAGAGGTTAAACAGAGCTCGTTCACGCCGCCTTTGTCAAGGTGCTATGAATCACCTCACATGCTGAAGTGTGTGTGTGTGAGTGTGTGTGTGTGAGTGTGTGTGATGAAAGGACCACTGGGCATCTGTGGTGGGAGTGACAGTTGGGCGGACAGAGGGCGGTCTGATCAACCCAGGAGGGAGGGGCCATTTATCACTGTAATTAAGGAACCATGGGAGTAAAGGAGCAGAAATTTGAAATGCCCGCTTACATGCACAAAGAGAAAATCTTCAAATTTGCTAAAAATTACAGTATTAAGCAATTGAATAAATATGAACTAAAAGATCAACCGATCAAAATATTAGGTCACTCATTTCCCACCTTTTTTTTCTTGCCCCCTCCCTCTCTCCCTCCAACACCATCTCACTCCCTCACCCCCTGTCTCCTGCTCGGTCTGCGTGGCTGATATTAATGGGACGTCCCTTGTTTGTAAATGTGCCAAGTTGTGTGCACCGCTGCAGGCTGTCTATTATAGCAGGCCTCTGGGGCAGCTTTTCCATATGGCGTCACATATGGCACTCAGCAGCATCAATTAATGTTGTTATAATACTGATTTTTATGAGCTCGGTTTTCACTCCTTTTCCTCTCCTCTCTACCCCTCCAACCTCACCCCCTTTTCCCCCCTCCACTGTCGCTGATACTTTGATTCTTCAAACTGCCTCCCCGCGATTCCTCAAACCTTCGACAACCTGGCTTCTGAACAGTGAAGGATGCGAAAAGTTTTCCGTGCCAAATTCTGAAAGCTCCTACCAGCTCCACTGAATGCCGCTCAAAGACCTTGAACATGACTTTGTTCCTGCTACACCGCAGAAGAAGGGTAACACTATTGCCAATGTGTAAGAATCTTTGCATCTTCTTTGAAGCTGAGAGACTTCTGTCACTGAAAATATGAAAGAACATGAGAGCAATGAAGACAGTAATTATACAGGCCGAAAACTATGTTGGATATGATCACATATCTGCAACCAAACACAGCAATTACAGCATCTATTGTAGTTTTGGTCACATTAGGGCAGCATCAGGGCCTATTAGTGTGTTAAATTAAGCCTGTATTTATGCACAAAGCAATAGGCAGATGGATGTAAGAACAGAATCTGAGGGGCCTTTTTGTTCCCTGGTGCCTTTGGTGGTGGATCTGACAGGAAGGGAACAAGAGCGTAGCAAAAAGCCCCGCTTAAAAAGCTCCCTACCACACCAGCCTTGTCAGCGGTGCCACAATTAGAGACTAGATCACTGGCGCTTCCCAGCGAGAAACATCTCACCACCACTCCTCAATGGAACTCTTTCGTTTGAGGAACACACTCAAAGCAGGGTTTTAAAACGTTTCGGATGGCTAATCACTCTCAGGATGAAAGGCCCTGGCGTGTTCGTTTGTCTCAGCGTGGGGAGCTTCCCTTGCCGTTTCTCTGTCTCTGATTCTGATTGTTTTTGTTCGTTTCTTTTTCAGCAGGCAGGCGAGGCAGGCGAGCTGGCAGGCAGCGCTGTTTGAAGGTGCAATCAGACCCGAGTGCAGGCCTGATGCTTTGTAGTGATATTTCCAGCAGCACAATCTCATTACTTTTTGACGTGGGAGATGCGTGCAGGGGCGGATTGTCATTTCACGCTGTCAAAAGTTACGTGAGGGAATGGAGACGGGAATGGAACTTCAATGACCTGCATGCCTCTGGCTCATCAAGACTGAATATATTAAACCAAATAACACAGATAAAATACAATGAACCTGATCCTTGAAGATGCTTGTAAACTTAATGTCCAGTCCCTAGGGGTGTTGAAGGAATTTCTATCGTTATCTGAAGTCTTTGTAATTGGATCTATATCGTAGCCTCGTAAACTAAACCACACTATACATCCCCTGAACCTAATTAACCTAGATAGAGCGCTGCATATACACCTAGGCAGCACATGCACATACGTAGCTAAGAAAAGCAGTCTTTGTGCCTTGACAAGAACAGTCCTCATGGCAACATCCCATATCTCTTCGAACATGGTGAGAGCTCCTGGACATTTTCACATGGGACAATCATTGGCAGCTTTAAAAAAAAAACAAAAAAAACAAAAATGGGGGTTGTCCCTCAAAGTTGATTTCACACAGAGTTCTTTCAATACAGGGAAAAACTCTGCTCTATTTAAGAAGCTGCCAGGCGCTGATTGAAGCGCCCGGTTACTATGCGCACCCCAGCCTGTTGCTGGGGTGACTGTCCCAAAGTGCTTCCTGGGCAATTTTCGAGGTCACTGGTTTGTGCACGCCTATGTGCTGCAGATGGGCCCACCCTCATTCAGGGCCCAGCAGGAACTCTTTCATTAGGCCCAGTGAATGGCCTCATTCATCCCCTTCACCTCAATTGGTCATGCAGCGTCTCTGCAGAGGGCCCAGGACAAACTTTTCTCTCTTTCCACTCCCTGATCTTCCACGCACCACCCACCTTAGTCATGCTTCACTTTTGTTAAGGAGCATGTGGTGGCTGGAGCTTCAGGGCTCATCTTTGGCTTCAAACTGCCTTGAACTGACTTATAGGTGGAATGTATCAGATGTTTTTATGAAAAGGCTTTGCATGACACATAATTTATCAGTAGATCAAGATAAATATAGACCTGAACTCCACTTTTGGGAACATACTGTTTTTGCATTACAATCTGAAAACAGCAATCTAACATATACTTATAAAAAGAAAATTAATCATATGAAGTTATATTTAGGCTGCAGTTTTTTATACAGATGACTTATCAGTGCATTAATCCCGTGTTCCATACTCCTATTTCTATCTCAGAATTGTACAAGAGTCCATAAGGAGCTGTTCCAGCGGGACTCAGAGTCATTTCACCCCTAAGAAGCCAATGTCTTTGCTGGATACTATAGCTCCAGTCCTCAGCCATGCTATTGGTCCTCTACTCCCTGCCTCTTTTTGGCCCTCAAGTGAGTCTCAGGTCTGGCTTAGTGAGAAGTGACTAATTGTCTTGAGTTGTTAGTGTGCCTGGAATGAGATCCACTTCAATTGGCGACAGGGTGCACAATAATTTTGTTTCTCCCTTCCTCCTCCTTCTCCCTCTCTCTCTCTAACTCTCTCTCTCTCTTTCTCCTTCTTGCAGCAGATTTACCCCCTCTGCTTCTCAAGCTACTGAGCTGTAAAATTGAGTGGACGGCAGGCAGGATAAAGAATGAGACCTGGCATCGTGGACGCACTAACCTTGAGGAGGGCCACTGCTGCTGGCTGCACCTAAAGAGATGGAGACACAACGTCAGCCATATTGGACTGAGGAAGGTTAAAATGAGTGGGGAGGAAAGACCAAAGGTAGAGGTAGAAGGGTGGAGACGCTGGCTGAAGAAACAGTGTGACAGCTTGTCAAAGCAGATCTAAATCATGAAGAGGATGGACATAAACAGTACAGATAGATGACAGGGTGTCAACCACAGAAAGAGGAGAAAGTGTTAGCTATCATTTCAACTGACCTGGCCTCCTCTTTATTTACCTGATCGTTCCCACCCCCATGTAGTCCTATTAATGCCTCAGCTACTGCAGTGTACATGTACAGCTAGTGCACTTATTCCCCTCTACAAAAGACAGATCATACTGAAAACTTAAAATATTTAAAATGTATACTTTAGAAAAACAGCGTATCCTAAAAATGACCCTGGAGCACATTCCCCGGCAGTTCTAACATAATGAAATCAACTTGTATAGCTACTTTTGAGGCAAATTTGAGCAATCAATTACTATGAATCACAACTAGCCGTGGTTTAGATGTGAACAAATGGAGCCTCAGTCGCTTACAGATGATATTAGCGCTCCGAGCTGCTCTCTCTCCACGAGAGATTAAGCAGGTTTGTACTCTCCAAGGCGGGCAGCGCTCTCCCCCCGCCCCCCAGGGTGCTGCACTATCATTTGCAGGAAAATTACTTCAGTAATGAAGAATCCAGGCCCATAAATCCTCGTGGCCTCACCTTCCTTCGCCTCCCAAGTCTCGCTGAACAGCTAGTAAAAATTCCCTTTAAAAAATTCATAGCGCAATTTTGCTCAAATCCCTCCCAGCAAGCACAATTATGGAACTTTCATCTCAATTGATTTATGTCCTGAGCTAAAGGGGGGTGTGTGGGGGTGTTAGAGGCGGGGATGGGGGGTTTGTGAGGGGGGGAGAAAAAAACACGTGGTAAATCATTGTTTTTAAAAGGGGAGGCGTGAGTCCCCTTTTTTTCACTTTCGCTGTACTCGTGTTGCAGTGCCGACGACAGTGAGGTGCACCGACGAGGGGAGGAGGGAAGTGAACGTCTGAAGGGTTTGAAAGCAGGAGTGAAATGGCAAAAAAGGAGTAGGGAGGGGTGGAGGGGGTGGGAGATGATGGTGGGGTG
>JAPZDV010000022.1:3195933-3222195 GCA_029814665.1 Acanthurus lineatus | reverse complement strand
GTGGGGTTTTGTTAGGTTTTTTGGTTTTTCACCGCCGGTGTCAGGGCAAAAACTGGCTGGGGGGGGGGGGGGGGGGGGGGCCCGCGGGGGGGGGGGGGGATGGGCGAAAGGAGCGGTATTCCACTTGATTAATAACACTAATCAAATTATACAGTGTTCCACTGTGCCCTGAAATCTGGGGCCATAATGTCCTCTAATGGCGAGGTTCATGGAGCTAAACTTCAGAGGGAAAACATGGTGCTGACTGCTGCATGCCTTAATGAAGGCAGTAAAACATCCATTTCCAGAAGCCATGAAATGAAAGGCAAGATTGTAGATGTGCACCCAGTGGCTCTCCCACTGCAAAAAAATGGAAGGCTGTTAACACAAAAGACAGTGTCGGAGAAAGAGAGAGAGAGAGAGAGAGAGAGAGAGAGAGGGAGACAGAAAGACGCAAGACCTTTAGAAGAGAAATGAGGAGAGAATAATACAAGTGAAGAGATTTAAAGGGCAAGAACACCAAGAGCAAGGCCATATAAAAGGAAGAGGGATGAGGAAGAAAGGATAGAGAGATGGCTAGATGCTTCTCGTGCTTTATTTCCAGAGAAGTTATCTTCTGGCGTTCAGACAATCTGTGTCTGCTGATTATGGATGAGGCAGGCTGCTTTACTATGTCTGTTATACTTAGTGCTGCTGACAGCAGCCACAATTCATCTCTATTTAGTTGCTGATGCACCTAACCACAGCATCCTCCCCCTCATCTATCTCAATACCACTCCATTAGAATATTCCCTCTGTCCATCCAGGCATGTATTCTGTTGATCCATCTATCCATCCGTACTTCCATTCATCCCTGAATCCAGGTGTGCATTCTTCTATCTGTTCATCCTTATATTTACTCCTTTAAATATTCACATGTATGTTCATCCTTTTTTTTCCATCTGTACATCCGTGTGCCCATCAGTCTGTCCATCCATCTATCAAACAGTCCAATCTTGTGTAAATAAAATTCTTCTCTGAAAGATCTGACGCATACAACAATATTGCTCTGACCTTATCTGTCAGCTAGTTGCTGTTGGTAAGAGCCTCGCTTGTTATTTCTCTGCTTTTTGCCAAAAAAAACACAGAAGGACTTCTGTTGGCAGCTGGATGCTGTATGTGTGGCATCTGACAAAATGTAAGCACAACATGTAAAGATAACTATTGTTCTAGTTAAAAACATTGTCTTCCATTATAAAAAACGGTCTGTTGCAGTAAAACTAACAGAGACCCCAGACGATTACATTTACACAAAAGCATTATGGTTGGCATTTAATCTACTAAATTGCACATGCTACAAACAATCAAATCAGCCTTTGCATCTTGAGTAAAGAAAATGTTGTACGGAGTCCTTGGGGCAAAATTTCATCTGAAGAGCTGGGGAAAAAACAACAAAGCTGAGAAAACACAGATTGCTATTGTTATTATTATCATAATTACAGTTGCGCTTATCATGCAAGCAGCTTCAATCAGGATGAAATACAGTTTCATCTGACGACGCTTCCTGTTTTGACTGGCTTGAGTTTGGGAAAAACCACACACTTGGCTGGCATGCCAAAAACTCAATCAGGCACAATTACATAGCCATCAGATAGAAATGTAATTGATTTGAAAGCTGACATGAGATATAACTACATTATAGTGGAGGCACAGTGGGGAGGCTCCTTGGGGACAGGGCCTACGGGGAGCTCATTACCGCCAAGCTTTGAATTATTGAGTGCAAAGGCAGTGACATTGAGGAATAGAGGCGGGTGATTGGCTGTTACAACTCCGCAAGTGTTTATCTCAACTTACAGCAACCTAAGACATGTGAAGGAGTGATCTGCCCGTGCATGAATATTGCAGGAGGAGAGGTTGTAATGGTTCATAATTGAAAGGGTTCAGGCCAAGGTGGAGTCCGCAGGTGCACATCGTGCCTGGTGGTTGTGTTTGTTATGGTGCCCAACAAAATACAACATCCTACCTGTGGGTCTTTTCCGTAGTCTAGCTGAGGTTTAACATTTGGTGTTTTGGTCAGCATTTAGTTTGTGGTTGCACTGCATGTAACACCTAACCATGCACAGTGAGAGCTGTGCTGGCTTCATTGTGCCTTCTGAAATATACTTTCACTTTAGTACAATATGCTTAGTTGGTTTTTGTGTTTTTTTAGTTTGATTGCTGTGGATCTTTCAGATTTTTTTTTTTTAGCTAACAGTCAAGTAAACACTGTGCAGTACATGCTTTAATTTTTCTGTATCAGAATATTTTGAGTGAATTTACCAAAACATCAAATATATTATCAGACACATTTCCACTGTTTCCAATTTTCAGCTCTACAGACACAAAGAGCTTTAATTAGATGGCAGCCTCCCTCGGCTGATGACTGCAGAAGCGCGTCTGCCTGACCCTGGCCACAACCCTCTGGGTCTTCCCTGAAGTGCTGCGGGGTGACTGTTGAGAGGATAAAGATATAAGTTGCTGCAGAGGGGCCTCACCGTCCCCCAGGAAACTGGTGAGTGCCTACCTCTGGGAGAGCTATGCCCCCGAGGCTCCTGCCACTGATCTCTCTCTGTCTCTCACATTCTTTCTATCACTGTTCCCTCTCTCCTCAAACAGCCCTCCTGTGAGCCTTCTCACAAAAATGAGAACTCAATTAATTCAGGCGAAATGAGGACGAAGGAGGAGGAGAAGGAGGAGGAGGAGGCCCAGGGAGCCCAGTGAGACAGAGAGCAAGCAAGAGAAGCCTAACAGAGCAGCTTGTCGATCTGCGGCCTGGAAACAGCACACAGAGCGTGGGGTGACTGTGCATGTGCATTAAGTCTTGAGCCAAGTTAATCCTGTCTGCAGTTTAAACACCACTGATGAACGAACGAACGCTCCTTGTTACGGGAGGGGGGGGGGTCCTGGGTAAACAGACAGGTCAGAGCAAGGCTGATGACAAGAAAAAAGAAAAGCTCAAAAAAGATGGAGCAGAGCAGTTCAACTATGACTTACACTGACATTCCAGTGCTTATGACACAACAGAGACGGACCCTGCAGATGTGAAACTACAGTCTTAAGTGGTCGTACTCCTCTGACTTAAAATAACCTTCACTACTACTATTACAAAATACCTCTGATTAGCCTTTGAAAAAAAACAAACCGTGGTGTGAAAAAGGTTGCATGTCCGTCAGTTTATGAATTTGGCCTGTGACCCATGACCTTACGAACAAGGTCGTCATGCTAAAGAATGCTAAAGTGCGGCCATTTGGACAGCAGTCATCAATCTTAAGTGGGCACGGTCACCCTGCTTAATGCTAAATTAGGGTGCTACAAGCCTCCACACAGCTCAGCTAATTTTCTCATAGCCTTGCAGAAAAACTGGCAGAAAACCAGCTGTTAGCAGGAGCTGTCGCCAGGTTTGAGGTCACCAGTGCAAAAACACACACACACACACACACTCGCACAAAATGTGCGATATGAGGTAACAGAGACTGCAGTATTGTGTGCAGCTTCCTTTGCTAAAAACAAATTTACACTGCAGCCAATTTTTTTTCTTCTGAGCTGTTGTGCTATGATTGTTGTTTTCCGTTTGTATCACTGCGAACTAGACAAACTAATAAAATCAAATGACCCATTTATACCATAAGACTTCTTGTAAGCTGTGAGATGGTATCTCTACTGCGATGGTGTTATAAAAGTAACCACTTCCCCTATGACAGAGTGTAAATCTCAAGGTATTCTGGGATATTTTTATGTTCGATTTTGACAGCAGTGCGTATATTACAGTGTTTTTTACCAGTCCCAGCTCTAAGACAAGGCTAGTAAAATAGACGAGTCAGATGGTTCCAAATTTTCATATGATAAATACCTTGCATGTAAAGCGCCAGGGGGAAATGTGGCAAATGTGTTTCCAAGAAAATCAGTCTGCCACTAGTACTTAGAGTGATTGAATAGCCTGTAAACAGAAGCAGCAGAGTTACATGACACTCTCTGGGAGATACTAATATAGTTGTGTTTCCAGGAGCTGAAGGGAAAGGAGGGAGGTGGGGCGCTGAAGTTCATGAAAGAGTGCAAGAGCTTTTGAAATTACCCTGTCTGTGCACTCGGCCTGGTCTTTGGACCGAAACTGCAGATAAATGCACAAGACTGTTGAGCGAAGTACGTCAAGTCAGTCATAAGACACCCTTGGTCAATGGCAGATAGTGTTCCTCGCATTAGCCCAAATTAAAATTAGATCTATCTTTAACAACCTCATTTAAAAAAAGGCGTATGATGACACTTTGCCTTATTTATCCTTCCCATCTTCTCCTCTGCAAACCCCTGAAGAGAATAAATTCTCCTTTGTTGATGGGGCTTGTAAAAGGACTTCATGCTAGCGTGTCATCATCCCTCCCTTCTGTTAAATTCATGGCAGTCAAGAGATGTTTTTTTCAGATCTGTGTCCAATCAACTTAGTGTGTAAACTGCAGCCAGTCTTGTTAGTGTTGCAGGTCAAATTAGATGCAAGATTAACATGGAAATGAATTTAGCACACAATTCAAAACTTCAGTTCAAGGCCTGTTTTGTGTCTTCAGCACATATCAGCTGATATTAATACTACACTGAGCCTAAGGATATTAGACTAATAGCAACCTAAAAAGGCTGCACTTTTCTTGGCCTGAGTCTGAGCCTGGTGCTAATGGACAAAGCCATGGAACATTTTACTGCAAGGCAAACAACTTAACACAACTGTTGTCTGGTCAAAATATATCCATTGTCTTTTAAAGTCCTGACTCCAAAAGGAGTGACAGCAAAAAAAAAAAAAAAAGAAAAAAAAACAACACGTGAGACATATTTTAAAAGTTGTCTCTATCTTGATGTCAGCTCTCTGGTGAATATGGGATATTTTTGAGGCTGTTTTAATTTTCACAGAACTCTAACAGGAAAAGGGGGGGGGGGGGGGGTAGGCAGTGAGAGTTCAGACTGTGCAGCTACAGCAGTTTCGTTGGTGGTGAGCCGTTGTGAAAATGTGAGAAAACCACAACCTATGTGCCTATTGTGCAAACATTAAAAACCGCAAAGGGTGCTGTGAGTTGCTAAAAGAGCAGGTTATCTACATATGGGGTTAAACCACAAGCCAACACGAACTGAAGCTTAACCCTGTGAGATAAACACACAAGCTCTCTGGCTTTTGACAGGGGCACATACACAGCGGAAAAACTTGATAAACGAGTGGAGAAGTGTAATAAAAGCAGATGCTTCCACAGAGGGCACGAAGGGGTCACTAAATGATAGAATTTATGCAAATCATAAGCTATTGCCTCTGTAGTCACAAGATCCCAACCCTAATTAACACTTTGTCAAGGTGCATTGATGCTATTCTGGAGGCTATTAGGTGGCATAACCTCTTTCTAAGACACTTTTTGTTTAAACAAACAGCTGCTTCAGTCCAAAAAAGCCTCAAAAGCCCAAAAGAAATGATCTGAGAAACAACAGACATGTGCATCTTTTGTCTTACAATAAACTCCACTCCGTAGACACACACCTGAATCCCCAGACACCTGCACCACATCCCCTCTGACCCGAACATGAAACCAGGACAAGAAACACTATGCAACCATTTGGTTTTGTTTGTCCTGCTGGGGCCGTCTTGGCTCTCAGAAACCTTACCCTGGCATTCGCTCTAATCCCCTGAGAATGAAATGCCGGGGCCAGAAGCACACAGATAAAGCACCAGGGGACTGCATATCTGTGACAGACCACCGTAGAAGTCTCCAAATGTAGTTCTTGTGACACTACTAATTTGACCGTCCAGCACTTGGCCTTAAGGGGAGCCCTCCCCGTATCAACTTACATCTAGCCATTTACCTTCCAATAACAAGAGCTGCATCAACTTCAGCTGATTCAATTGAGCAGAATTGCACACAGTTCACTGGCTTTTGGCTGGCGCTGGCGGAGTAGATGACAGCAGTGTGCGGAGCCGGAGAGTATCAGTTGACCCAGACTAATTATTCATAAGGGCTTGTTGTGATGGCTGCTGCTCCGGTGAGGTCAGGCAGGAGCGGCTATGAGGAAAACAAAAACATTTCCTACTAAAACGGAGTTGACACCGCTGGGTCTACAGGAAGCTATGAAAGAAAATCTGATGCCCCAAAAGGAAGAGGAAAAAAAAAAATCACTGAAAGTATTGAGCTCCCTCTGCGAGCTGCTGTAAGTGGATAGCAGCGTGACAGCTTTCCATTCCCAACTGAAGGTTGTGTTTGATGCAATGGAGGATGTGATTTGAGAGGGGCGCTCATGCATGGCTGAGAGGAGAATGGTGCAGCTCCTTAAATAATAGTACACTCTGTCCTCGCAACCACAGGCAGGCATTGCCTTGAAATTTGTAATTACAGTAATTGTGATTTCGACAAATGGGCCTCCAATACGCTCTTGAACGGTAAAAATACAGGCTGCGTTACCCATGAAGAGTCTACTAAAAGCATCTGTCGACAAAGCCTTAATTTACCAGTCCTTGAATGGAAGGCATTTAAAAGTGTCCACGTGTATGCAACAAATATACAAAAACAACAAAAAATACTGTTTAGATGAATCTCTGACTGAAGCATAAACTCAATGACTAACCCATGCATGAAAAAGTGAGAGAAGACTTTTAACCTTTAAGCTCCCATGAACTATCTCACCTCGATTGGCAATCAAAATGTTCCACAGAAACAGTACTTGTGCACTCACAAGTACGCACACAAAAGGCCCACTTATGAGCAAGCACAATAGTGTGGCAATTAGCGGCTAGAGAGGAAGAATGCTGGATCGGTTACAGTTGTTGAATGTTAATTACAGCGTTTTACGGTGTTGAGGAGATAACGAGTTAGCGCCTGGTGACAGCAGCGACACGTCCTTTAACGAGAGCCGTGGAAATTTATGAAACTTGAGATCAGGGACAATGAGGCGTTACTGGCTTGTCAGATGCTCTCCTGCTCACCCTCCCTTTGTCCTAATGAAGGCAGACACTCGTTTCTGTCTCTTCTCTACTCGTTCCAGCGCCGTTAGCCTGGAATGATTATTGTTAAGCGAGGAAAGGTAAAAAAAAAACCCAGCAGATCGAGATTCTGTCCTTGTCCACTCTGAATACCTTATCATCTCACATCACCACTGCCACAGTCTAATCAGCTTGTGATGCAGTTATAGGGTTGGAAAAAAAAAACAACCAGAGAACATGTGGACAAATAAAGGCCAAAGATAAACATGGGGTCATATTACAGATAATTCCCTGTCTGGGGCAGAAAACATAGCTAGTAGCCTGACAAATGTGAGCGTCCATTCATCCCTGTCTATCTAAATAGTCAGGGATCAAGAGCTTGGTGAAATCCCAGGGGTTAATATGGTCATGTTGTGAAACCTGGTTTGGAATTTAGGTTAATGGAATCATTGATGGAGCTCAGCTCTAATGCCAGCAATGCTTAAGAGGATCCATACTGCATGATTTAGACAAATCCCAGGACATTCTTCAAAAGTTTCCTTCACTGACCCTGGCAGGACTTTTTCAAACAGACACACACACACAGGCGTCTGAGGATTCCTCTGAGTCAACACAGACACTGCTAACAAGAATTGCTCAGGCTGAATCAACAGCCTAAATGCTTGTTATAGAATATTACAGTGACAGAGAGGCAAATGTGGGCCCCAATGGAAACACTGAAGCTAATAAACAAATAAGGGGAGTAAGTTTTTTCCCCAGCAAATTACTCTGAAACATGTGAGCAGGAATTGGATATTTGAAAATACAGTTAATGTCTAGACTTGGACCAAAAAATATGAAAAACTACTTCACTCTAAGTTCACTAAGCCTAGTTCTGAACCACTGATTTATATCTGCAGAATATCATGACTCACCTCTAAATGTTACAAATAGGGCTGCATTAGCAATGTTTATGAGGATGTAAATTTTCTCCAAATCCCCACAGTGAAGCTAGTGACTGGCTACCAATACTTGTGGGAGAAACATTCATTTCTGTGGCCTGCAGTCGAAATGAGGAGCAGTGACTAGCCTACTGGAGAGAGCAAAAGAAGATCTTTTAAAACCATGAAAAGACGAGGCGCCTTGGATGGTGTTCAGATGTCAATAAAAACAGGTGTTAACCAGCTTAGCTAGTATGTTAAGAGCTTGGATAATCCTAGCCTGGATCCAAGTGGGATCCTGCTCTGGAATACTAATGCTTAAGATGCACGGTTAAATCACACAGAGTTGATTAGGAGGTTGGGTTTAAGTGGTGCTGCGGCTACAGGCTGTCAAAGCTCAATTTGCATCTGCTGGCTCTCACTGAGGACTGAAGAAGGGATGCTGATATTGAGACAATACCTCCCTGTGAGAGGGGTCATCCTGGTCTACAACCAACTGCCTTCATCCAAACACCAACAACTGTGTCACTGTGAGAGCAAAGACACATGACTACATCACACATAACACACCATTGATTACCTGCACAGAAAAAAAGTTTTATTTGACCTTTTTTGCTTTCCTTGAGTAATTATCTACTATACCGTCAGATATATGATTGAAAACATTTTCTAAGCAATAAATGGTAACTGTATAAGTTAGGTTTTTTTAGTATGAGTACTGGCCTCTGATAGTGATTAAAACACTGGATTATATTGCTGAGTACAAGAGTCCATGTACTGATCTAATATCACCTGATGTATTAAATAATAACATGACCAGTGCTACTTGCAGTCCATTCAACATCACCTGCAGGTTACAAAAGTAATAGCAGCAGATTTTGCCATGCCAACAGACGCCACCCTCAGGCAGGGCTGAGCACTGATAGCATGAATGTATATCTTTGTAAAGGGGGAAATACATAGGCTGGCATTATCAAGTTCTTCACATATAATTAATCTGTTCTTGACAAAAGCAACAAGACTTAATCCAAAGTGCATTTAAAGTAAAAAAAAACTGCAAAGAAGTTCAGCTATTAATACTAGCAATGACATTCTTAACTTAGAAAATATTTCTTTTTGTTGGGCAGATCACAGATCTCATCAAAGCGCTGAACTGTAAAGGTGATAGTTTCGAAAACAGACAGCACTTTAACATACAATACGTAACATTTTCTTGTTAAAATGTCTAAAATGGCTGTATCTTTGTTATAGAATATTTTGAGTTGTGTGCTAACATTGTCCCAAATGATCCCAACAATGTTTGAACACAAAGAAATATGTAATTTTATTCAAAGTAACAGCATGTTTCACTTTGCCTCCTGTCATTATCTCCACCAACAAGTAACACGGGTCAGAGAGCGAGTGAGGAAGTCAGCAAACCTGCCAAAACGTAACATGAATAAAACTATAACACATTACTGCATCTGTGAGCATATCTGTCTGAGTAAGTCAGGTAGATAACCATCTGCAATGGTGGCTGTTTAAAGACAAAATAAAAAAATCTAACTGTCCATTGTTACTTTACGTCATCAAGTTACGTCCTCTGTTCTATTGTTCTGGTTGAGAGACCTCAAATATGAAATGTCACCTAGAACAAAAATAAACATCACATTGGAAGATTGTGCCCCAAGAAGAGTCAGCAAGGAACATGTTCTAATCTCACAAATGCATCTCTACAGTAAAGACACCCACCCATCTCTTCCTGAAACCACTCCCATCCTGTGAAAAGCTTCATCAGTCTCAAAGATGACACCTCCATTTGCACAAACCATAAATAAATACATGCAACGCTCATCTCTGTTTCACCTAATCAACTTTGAATGTACCGCCTCACCTGCTCCATACATTCATACACTCTCTTACATGCCACCCCATAATCAAATCAGCATCTGGTGTCAGGGTGGCTTGCGGTTTGGGGTGTTCTCATTTGTAAACACCACCTGCCAGTTCTCACTCCTCCTTCCTCGCCGGGTGACATTAGCACAAGCGTGAAATGTGATTTTGCGTTGAGCAAACCTCTGCACTGAGTACATCTGAGTCTGCCCACCTGGAGAGCAGGCATGAATAATCTACGGTCACCTACGTCGGAGGGAGTTGTCATGCATAAGACACTAGCCAGACAGCGGCAGTGACACAGTCCTGCAGGATAAACCCTATTAAGTCCAGTTGATTTCATCCTCGCTGCTGTAGGGGAAATGATTTTGTTACGTTAAGTCAACTCTGGTGTACTTCCTGTCACTCACAAGCTTACAAGTTAACTATGATGGTGACATACATTATTTAATACAGATACAGAGCAGTAACATAGGCTTGTTAAATGTGATAAAACTATCTGCGAAACAGAAAAAAATTGTTAAAAAAAGTGTCTGCATGACTCTGGGTGTCTTTTGTAAATTCAGGATAGACTCGCAGTTATGCATTTCCCCCTGCTGACCACAGTTGTTCCTTTACAAAGCTGTCACAAGGCCCTGGTTAATCACACACATTCAGCTATTGATGCAAAGCCTTAAAATGCCAAACAATCCGAGAAGATCAATCATAACACGATTTATGCTCGCTGGGCAGGTTTGGTTAATACGACGCCGCTTCACACCTTCAACATGATCACACATAATGCAATCAGATTTCCATTGACAGAATACCTAAGCCATGATTAGATTTCCCCCCGTGGGGTGAAAAAGACACAAATAGTCACTACTCAGCACCACAGCACCTGCTGTACGGCCGGGGAACTTACGTGGTGCGCACCAAGTGTGCTGCACCGTGAGAGGAGCAGACACATCACCTATAAACTGCCAGTGTCTTGCCTTTTGATGAATGTCAACAAAGCAGTTAGCAGAAAGAAAATGAGAAAAAGAGAGAGAGAGAGAAAGAGAGGACAGGAGAGGAGAGACAGGGTGCAAGGGGGGGGCTGAGGGGTAGGTGGGGGGTGTAGGGTGGGGGAACACACAATTATAAAAGCTTCATTTCTTCAGAGTACCATAAAGTCTCGTCCCAGAAGGGCAGCTGAGCACAAATCAATTTCTTTCAGTCGATTACAAGCACTGAGGTTCTAACCTTCATTTGTGAGTCTAATACTCCAACAGTTATGTAGAACACATACCAATTAAGCAATTCTGCTGGAATAAGAGGGCCGTGAACTGACGCGATTATGGAGGCCGGGCCCCTGGGGAGGTCGGGTTATCGGCTCAGGAGCGGCGAAGACAAGGGGAGCAGGGCAGGGGAGAGAGAGAATGGGGGAGAAAGACGACAACGAAGGGAGAGGGGAGATGGAAAGCCAAGGAAAAAGTCATTTATTAAGTCTAATACTCTGTGAAATGTTCCCATGGTAATAAGGCGGGGAGATTGCGTTAATATCAGGGAGCCATGCGGAAAAGGTCACTTGATATCAGCACCGCCCACCGGGGTCGTGCTGATGGGAGCTGCTCAAACACATCTGATAATGCTCTCAGCGTCGTCGCTCAGCGCCAGAGGTCGAGAGGATGGGAGCTTGGGAAAAGATGCCATTTGTGGAAATTGCGCTGATGCACCGCTGTGCTCTGACACAATTCTCACTGCTGGCTTTTTATGTGCAGACAGCTGCGCCAAGAGTGAATGGAATAAGCATGATGACACCCAGTCAAAGATTATCAGGCATAAATGTATAGCTCTGCGGCGCATTATGCCTTCCACTAAGTTTTGATTTTGCAATCATTCATCTTCACAATGACATGAATATACAGGAAAGGCAGCCGGCGTCCTCTTTTCTGATTTTCAATATCTGTTTGCACACGGGCTCATGAAAGGAAACGCATTAGAGGCACTCTCCATCTTTCTATTGTCACAAGCTAAATCTGAAGCCATTTTCCTCTTGATTTAAAGAGCCTGGATGCATCTCTCCAGATATGTGGAGATCAACACATTGTCATTCACTGCTGAGGCACACCTTAACCACCGCCCTCGCTGCCAGAAGATTTATGGTAATTGATAGCATGTGATAGGATGCAGCCCATAAACCCATGTGAGGTATGTGTTTCTATGGTAACCCTTCCCTCTATTCGCTAGCCCTGTGCGCCTTGGTGTTTTACTTTTTTCCCTGCATTGTAGGCGCTGTCTATTTGTATGCCAGTGGTAAGAATGAGATGCAGATTTGTGGCAAAGCAGAGACACAGATGTTTCCTCATTGCCTTTTAATCTTCTATTCCCTGAGCGCCTGGCAAGAAACACTCCCCCTTCAGAATGCTAATTGGACGAGATGAATAATAAACAAAACGAAAACAGACCAATGTTTATAGGAGCGTTTTAACACTTTGGAATGATCATACTTTATGGCTATTATTAGCACGGAGACAAAAGCATGCGCTGCTTCTCCTGGGAATAATAGAGGACTGAGCTTTAGCTTGTCTAATCAGTGGGAGACCTATCAGGGTCTGGAAGAGGATGTCACTGCGTGGCTTATTAAGGCAGAGCAGATCGCAGTCCATTACAAAATTTCCACTTTCGCACTGATTTCCTCCCTGCGTACCAGAGTCTGCAGTTATGCAACGCACCAGCCACCTGAAACTGCACAATGCATCCATGCAATACACATTCCAAAGCTAATGTATCATTTTATGTTTCGTTACAACCCACGTCTTCTCCTTTTTCTAATTACGTGGCTCTCATATGTCTACCATATGCACAATAAAACCACAGTCAACTCTTGGTAAATTCATTGCTTGTAAATTTAAGATTATGATTTAATTAAGTGCCGCCTGGCCCAACGTCATATGGCAAACACTTTTCCTCCGTCTCCCATCTAGCTAAACATCAACCTCCAGTAGGTGCTCTGTGTGTTTGTTGACAGCACTGAGATAAATGTGGATATTTCGACACGGTGTGATATCAGAAAACCGGCTATTTGCATGAAAAGCCTGTCCCTCTCTTTCTCCCCGGAGAGCTTTATTACGGGAGGATATTTCAATCGCTATCAAATGTGCCAAACATTTACTTTGATAACTCCATCAGATGGCTCCCTGGGTTTAATGGTAGCAATCTGAGAGTGCTGAGGCACACGCCTAAAGCACAGACAATAATGGCGGGGGAGAAATACGAGGAAGGGGTGAATAAAATCTCTTTAAAAAGTTCATAAATAATGCACCTTGTGCGCTAGAGAGTTGTCGCCTATTTAACTATGCATGCCTCTTCCTGGTTTCTGTGCTGGCGGAGACACAAACACAGCATGTATTGTGGGTCAACATGACAGCACAGGAGGAGGACAACCTAGGGCTCCATCAATCCTCTCAGCCTCGGCCTCCCACCCACGTGGAGCGACCCCTCCCTACGGCAAATCTCCAGCCACAGGATGAACGCTCCGCCTTCTGTATTTTTTCTCCCTGCGCTGAAAAACATAATGACAAAAGGGAAATCTAGCAAATGACCGACTGCTTGCCAATGAGGGAGAAGATTTGAGAAAATGGGAGAAAAACAAAGTGCAGGACTAATTATCCAATTAATGTGCAATTAAGCCCATGCGGCCTAATGGTCTGTGTTGGATTTGGTAATAGCTCCACCAGACTGAGGAGCCTATTAAACTCACTGTAGACTGTTTTGCGGAGCAGACAGACTCAAACACTGTCACAATGAAGGGGCCTAATAGTAGGATGTAACAATTACAGTAGCTGTCTAAATTATAACTCAACACACAAAAAATAAAAATATACATATACTGGATTTTGAGCTCAGGCATGCTGACTGCAAAACTGAGGGGGAAAAAAAAGGAGAAAAAAAATCAAAACCCCCCTGACACAAAATTCAACAAAGCATTTCATTAAGTTTTTCATTATCTGCCGTAGCAGAGTTTGCTAATAAATGCTAATTATATTCAAGCTAATATTTAATCACACACAATTTCTCCAGTCAACTCGGTTTGAGGAAATACTAATTCTAATGAACGCATTCACAGCGCAGTTTATGAACTTCAGCACTGGCAAAATGAGAGAGGAAACGTGGATGATGTTTAAAAATGCTTTTTCAACTATGAGCGTTATTTGCTTTGACTAATTTCCTACCCTAATGAGATCCTCTTGGAGGGATATTTTGGTGCAATTAATAATGCACATAGAATAATTAGGAGCATAAATATTTATCATGTTGTGTTTCTGTCTAGTATAGGGTGTGGAGAGTACACACAAACCTATTGGCTCTGCAGCGTGGAAGCGCTAGATTGTATGCTTGCTATCATTATACTTTAGTGTGTGTTGTTATTATTTAAAATGAGGTGCACATTTGGATTTACGCTGGCAATCTTTTTTTAGATGGTCTTTCACAATTCAGTCTCAATTTAGATTTACTGTATGTTTAAATTAGCAGTGATCTCATAACCAAACCTCAAAGAGTGAAGCAATAGTTAAATCAAATTTTACGCAATTGCTTAAAATAAGTCCTGGGATACAACTCAATATAAAGAAACAGTGTGTTCAGTGTATTTCTCCATCCAAAGAAAGAAAGGAAGAATTTGAAACTTAGGACAAACTGTCCTCTAAAAGGCTCTAGACCAGCTGGACTCAAGTTTTTGCATTTTGATTAATACCTTTGGTAACTTTTGCGATTGTGCGTCATGCAACGTTAAGCCAAGAGGAGACTGCATGATTTAAAACTTACAACCTCCCATTTGGCCACAGAGGCTGATGGTCAGGACTGTGAAGATCTCTCATGTCTGAATGGATATCTGGCAGACTTTACCTGAGAATTTCAGGTTCAATTTCTCATCTTCAAATTCAGTCTCAAGAGTCTGAGCTGCAATGATTACAGTGTAACAAATCAAACTGCACAATTGGACCTCTAACAAATCTAAACAGGATGCAGTTGTTTCAACTAGTTATTGGAAATCTGAACCTCTGTTTTTGAGAGACAACAGAAATACTCCTGATTGTTTGGTAATAACTTTTCCTTCCCAATATCAGTGCAGAAACTTTGTGTACCAGCTGATGCCAAGAAAAAACACCTAATATCAAATTTATTGATTTATTAACAGCTGTATACCATTAGCCCTGTATGGATGTTATATTATTGAAATGCTTAAAGTTTCACAAGCCACTTGCCTTTCATGTGTACTGGCCACTTGTGCAGCAAGAAAATCTGGCATGTTGCATGCAGGTGTGTAGGATGCTATTAAAAAGTAGCACAGGGCTGTTCCTATTTAAAAAAATCAGCATCAGCTGAGCGCATAGACCCACTGATACCTGATTGGACATTTTATTGATATTGAAATAACCCCACTTTTGGTTGGGGTAGTCTTGTTGGTCTTTTGTCTACCATCAAGTATGGAATCCTTAACTATAGCAAAACTGCATTAAAGTAAACAACAGAAGGAACTTTGTCATCACCCAAAGAAGCTCTCCAGCTACTGAGCCTGTGCCAGCTTTGCAAGTTAGAGGAATGAGATTTAATGATGGCCAGATCACCATTAACACACCAATTTTGCATGGTGAAGTTGTGCATTCGGGTAGAACTTAACACATGCATTCTAGCCTAGCTCAGTAGTTGGGAAAAAAATGTGCACCATGTGGATGTGGCACCATCAACACTGACTTTTAAGAAAGTAACTGTAAGTTTAAGCAAATCATGTTCTTTTGTTTCTTTACATTCACCCACAAATGCATTTAATCTCCTTAACTAAGAAGATTGCTTTCCATCTGACGAGTTAATATTTTCAGTTTTCTTCCCCTAAACACCTAAGTGACTGAAATCTTCAGGTTCCCTGGTGTAGCCATCTGGAACATGGCTCTTTGTAAGCTTTAGTCAATGACTGTAATCAGCACCAAGCCTGTCAATTAATCAGGTGGCTTCACTGTCATCCTGTAATAAAAAAAACATTACTTCAGTTAGGAGTTACACTCGTAGGCTGTCAACATGTCACACCTCTACATACGCCTGAGATTATGGCCAATTATTCAAGTGAAACAGAGACTAGCAGGAAAGAGTGCAAAGTACATCTGAGGCAAGGGTGAACTCTCTTTACCCTTGGACAACCAACACAAAAGCTAAACACTGTGAGAACACACACTCCAACATGAAAATGTAAACACACAGGGGTATAATATGTGGCCAAACCTAGATAAGACACTCATATAAGCAAAACATTACTCAACATACCTGGGCTGATTATGAGCCTTCACAAGTTTTATCACTGCACTGGGACAACTGTGCAAATACAATTTAAGCAGCCAGAGATCTTTTAGGCTTTGGTACAATCATCGACCCCTCGGCTCACTTTTGGCTCACTCTGGCTAATCCAGTGGGACCCAGCGGGCCAGGCTGTGACTCAGCATGACCCATCAGCTGGAGCTGCCTCCTCAGGCTCAGGGAGGCCAATGTCAACAGGACGGAGTGGAGGTGGAAAGACAATCAGGGTTTGGATGGGACTTAATCCAGGTTCAGAGCCAGCGTGTCGGAGTGTTTATGTCTGGGTGAGCGATGGATTGTAAGGCCGTGGCGTCCCCTGAGCCCCAAACTCTCTCACTGCAGCCATTTGGAGTCTTATTCACTTCAAACACAGACGTAAAATGGCAGTCATTTTTCTCTCTCTCTCTTTTTCCCTCCCTCCCAGACCCAGGTATGTAAACAATCAGACACACTTTGTCTGGCCATGTTTCATTGATTTCTTGTCTCGCTGCCTCTAATCAGCCCTTCACTGGTTTAATTTTCTGTAACTTGTGGTATTTGGCCTGCTTAGATTACACACTCATAGGTCACGTCAGCCTCCTGCAGGGCCTTTTTTATCTTAAAGTTGCATTTGACCAAACATCCAACTCAGAGAGTGTACTTTTTTTTAATCTAAAATGTAGTGCAAAACCACTACTTGTAGCTGTCAACTTGGAGTGGGTTAATGGTGTGTTTAAGTGCCCCAGAAGGAGGAACCTATAGTGGAAAAGGAGGTGAGAGACCTCTGAACCCATTCTGACTGACAGAATTCTCGTAATAACGCTCCCTGAGGTTAAAAGGGAGCCGCTTGACATAACTGTGCTCTCCTGGAGCATGGCTAGACCAATAAAGGTGACTGGGTCACAAAAATGCCCCACAAAAGCCGGCAGCTTGTGTTAGTTATCAGACTGTTTTAAATACCTCTCTCAATGTGAATCCAATTACAGGCAGCCTTTGTTTGTTCAGACAAAAGCAGCTATGTTCAAGGCCTGTCTCTCTCTGATTTTAATCAGTTCTCTTGGGAAGTGTGTGCGGGAGATACAGATCAGGACTTGCCATGCGTCAGTGAAAGATATGTGTGTGTGTGTGTGTGTGTGTGTGTGTGTGCTTTGTGTGTACGTTGGATGCCTGTGCGCAGGCTGGTTATTTTTTGAAAAGTGTGTCAGAATAACTGAGTGATAGAAACTGTCAAAGAATGCAAAGCATAAAAGATTTTTATGGGAGCATTCATGTCAAAAGAAATGCAATTCCCTGCCAAACTCCTTCGCTTTTTTAATTAAGTTCCATCTAGTTTTTTACTGCAACGTGGTTTGGAGTCAAACACAGAGGAGAAGGCTCATCATAATCCAACGTCTGTTTCTCATACCTAGAGGGGTTAGAATGTAACTTGACTGCTTTGCAGATGCTCTCATATGCATCAGCATCAGTGCAGCAGGGGACAATCCACCTGCTTTATATAAGGACTTGTGGATGATAGCTGTTTTTACGTTGACAAAATTAAAGGAGGACGACATTGTAGTAAAAAAAAAAGTCAGAAGGTCGGACTCATTTCTTTCTATTGCCTTTCAGAGAAGGAATTTGCGAGAAATGAGAACTCCCCCAGCCCCCTCTTTGACAATGCACGCTTATTTTTTGTTGTTGTTGTTCCAAGGGGCTGTGTCAGCCCTAATGAATTCCAAAATGTTAAGATTTGCATTTCAATTTCGTAACCTCCCTCTGAAAGGCCATAATGTCCCCCGTTCCATGCCTGGCTCTAAATCACATTAAGCATACAGCTATCTTTTGTACGGGCCTGCAACAATGTCATTGTGGTTCTGCCTCTCCATCATTATGCCTGCTGCTTTTTGTCGCCCTGTTCACAAGCTAAATAAATAGCTACACAAAACATCTGGAGCTACAAAAGAGTCCTTAAGTGGGACTCTTAAAAAGAACTGCCAGGGCAGACTCAGGCTTGCTTTAACCCTTTTTGTTGTGCTTGAACCACCACAACTTCAGAGAAAACAACACTTTGAGTGTTTCTTTGGTTTGTTTACAGCTTGTGCCTCTAGGAAGAAACACAGCCTTAAAGAAACAAATATTTTTTGTCCCTTATTTTGCATAAATCACGTTTGAACAAAAAAGTAAAACACATCCTGGCTCAATGCAAGCATTATTTTAACTGAGGAAAAACGTCTCTATGGACAGTTGCATATGGCTTTACATTTATTGCTCTCCATCTGGTCACAAACAGGGTAGTAAATCTTTACATGTAACATCAACACTGTTTGATGAGTATTCATAAAAACTTTTGGTATGGATTGCATTGCTATAACTGAGGAAATGTATACAAGTTTTTGCTCAGTTATTTACCTCCACTTGACACCCACACTTTCATACTAGAATTTGCTCTGTAAATCTCCACGGTAAGCTACTAAGGTTGATTTTTTTTCCCCTCCAGGACTCTAAAACAATGTCAATAAAAATCGCGCTCAACTAATAAATTCACATCTCTTTGGCCAGTGGTGCAGGCCATCGATTTGGTGACTTTTCAAAGTGCCACTGGTTCTGACTACATACAGTTTAAGCATTGAAATCTAATCCTGATGGCATCTGTGAACTTAATGGTGCGTGGCCCATTCAGCCTCCTCATCTTAGAGGTCAAGCACACTTTATGAGGTCACCGTCCGTAGATTTACAACCTAAATCTGCCACGACAGCGGCAGTTACTTTGTGCATCCAAACAAGGAAGCTCAGGGAAATGTGCTCTTACGGTTTGGTCGGATCGTGACCTGGAAATCTCTCTTAGTGAACAGAGCCAAGGAGGAGGAGGCAGGGAGGAATATGGGTTGTGTAAACATGCCGTCAGCTCCAAGGGCACACGGCACAATAACTTATGGAATGTCTCGCATCTCCATCTACACAGGAGGATAAGTCATGTTGAGAGGAGGTGCTGGTGTAATTTGTTATGGGTGTACCGCTGGTGTAAGCTGTGCTTCACGTGGAAGACTCAGCCCAGCAGTTGGGCAGTAAACCCGCAGAGATCGAGTAAGAAAACATGTCATCCAGCGGACTGATCAGTGTTCTCGGTCATGATTCAGGGCTTTCTCTAAAGACGTGATTTAAAGCTCTGAATTAGGACAACAAAGGCAATCTGTAGTAGGTTATCACAGAGCGCTGCTGCTAATATCTATCCCCCTTTTTGCTGCACCACATTAAATGAGTGGGAAGCATAAAACAAGAAGCACAGAAAGGTTAAACCCCTCTACTGAAGCTTGCCTCTAATAAGCTGTTTGCGTGGGAGTGTGAAATGTTTTTCGACCCTGACCCTTTATGCCTCATTTTTTACATCTCGGAGAAGCGGCAATCTGAAGTGAAAACAACTTCCAGTCACTCTAACTCAGCTTTGTGCTGGAAGCCCCATGGAATAGATTCTTAACAAAAAGAGGAATGCAATAACAATTTTAAAAGCCTTTAGGAAAATGGCTCAAGTTCAAAAATGTATAAGCACAAAACCAGCGAGATCCTCCTGAATTCAACTGATAAGTTCACCTTCAATAAGATGAAACCTTATCTCTATCACCCTCTGATCAGACATAATTTTTTTAAAGCAGACGAGTACAAATTAAGGAGAAAAACATAGTAAAGTAGAGACCAGACTGCAGATAGGAGAACTCTCTGCATGAAGCAGAGACATCATCTTTCATGTCCAAAACAAAAGGTCAAAGACTCAAGCAACCCACGTTTAGACCCGACAGCTAATCGCCTCTCTTCCCAAACCCATCTAAGAGAATTACAGTGGCTGTTAAGTGTGCATAATGAATGCCATAAAGTTGGCCTATAAAGCAGGCATTTGGCCAGCCCCTAGCAGTGAGTGGGAGCAGGTCTAAGCACAGATCTGACTCTGCACACCCTCATGTACAGAATGATTGCTGATGGGGCTCTGTGAGGAGGGGAGGGCAGGGGAGGGGAGGGGCGGGGAAGCTTCCACATCATTAATGAGCGCTAATATTTCAAAGGAGGACGTGGGGCCCGAGCACTGACCGTTATATTAAAAATCAAACGGTGTGACCTTGTTAAGATGGATGCCTGGTTGCTCTGTCCCCTTGGTGCAGCTGAGCTGCAGACGGCGCACCGCATTAAAGGTGGCTCTTTGCTTTTTAAAGCATCAGCTATGGTTGCAGATATACGGGGTGCACCGGGAGCATTACGAGTGGCATTTAATTAAAGAAAAGTAAGCTGTGGGATTTTATAGACTGGCCGGGGATTGCTTGATCTGGTAAGTAAGTGGAAATGAAGGATGCTTGAAAGGCAGCATAAATCTAACACAGTGCTAACCTAACCTTCCTATCATTGTAAAAGTCAGGGCGAGGACACTTTAAGCCCTGTCTGCTGCAAAGAATGTTATCTCATTCAGCTACTTTCATTTTTAAATGAGCTCACAATAAAATATAATAATAATAAAAGGAAAGTAGAGGGAACATGCGATTTATACTGTAAATTCAACTGTTAGATCATTGCTAATTATATTAGAAAATCATGGAATTGATCAAACAAACTGATGCTAACTTGGCAAATGTGTATTGCTAATAGATTAAAAAAGGATATAGCTGTGAACAAGAGAAACCTCCATGGAGGGATGAGGTTCTGATCCACCTTAAAAGAGCCCAGTTCCCTCCAGTGGTGGTTGGTCCAGGTCAGACTAGTGATTTATAGGCTGGTAATTAGCCCCAGATGACAATGATGAATGTGCTACACTAACACCTTTGTAGGCTTCCTTGTTAGGTAACATCCTAGAAGCCTGACAAAGCTATCATCTTACAGAAAGCTCTTAATTACCCCGGCACAATTATGAATGGACCACAAACAGACACCCAGCTGTTTTGATACATTGCAGTGGGAGGAGATATGAAGTAAAGGGAAGGAAGGAGGGATGGGATGGAAGCTCTGGCTGACAGGGCTCGGTGCCGATGCGCTGTGAGACAAAAGCAGCAAGACAAATAGCTCAAGGACGTTTTTTGTTCCTGCGCTCCCTATGAGTCTAAGAAGCCATTTTTCTCCGGGATAATCAAGGATTGGTTAGGTCAAAAGGTGGGAGATGGAGTAGTGGGGGAGAGAGAAAAGGAACAACTAGGTGCAAAATAAATGTTCCTCCGTTGCAAAGATAGAAAGCGGGAAATAACTGGGCTCACAGCTGCAGCTCTGCAGGCACAACTTGAGGCCGTGGCTCTGAGGTAAGAGTTATCAAAAGAAGCCAAAGAAACCTGGTAAACTTGTAAACTTTTGCAACCTGGAAGAAACAGAGCATTTCAGTTACTATCAGGGATGTTATAGTTTTGTTACGGTTTTATGATTAAATGGGATGAGTTTAAAATCTGCTTTCCAGCACACAGTTCCTGTTTATGGTTTACCGAAACAAGACTACAAGTCCTGTTGAAATGTCTCAATACACGAGTCGAGTTCTTGAGCATGTCACCTATAATAATTTATTATCTCACTCAGAGTATTATGATATTTTGTTAATGTCTATAATATAAAATTTGTTACAGTATTTTCTCTTGAAGGCAACAGAAGGCAAACATGATGGACTGTCGAGCCCTGGACAAGAAACAAGAAATGACGTGTACTGGATTGCTTCCCCATCCATCACAGGCCATCTGGCAAATACTGCATTGGCAGTTACTCTGCAAAGTGCCATAAAGGAGACACTTCCTCCTCTTTGAGGCCCCAGGTCCTTGTTTGACACACGGCATCCTGTGTAGAGAGAAAGCCCTGCTCTAAAATTAAAGAACACACTTCCACGCTCCCCCTGCTGTCTCGCCTGGCGTGTCACCGGGGTCAGCGGCACCGCCACATGTTTATTTTGCTTTTCCAGCTTTGTTTAAATCCCAAACTAGAGTTTCCGTGCAGGAAGCCAATGCAGAGGAGGAGGTCTCAATTCATCTCATTCCCTAAATATTTGGACGACTGGTAATTTGCTTTTTGTGATAGGAAACGATTTCCTTTTGAGTTAAGAATCAAATAATGGTTTCCATCCGCCTGGGTGCTGTGAAACCAGGCTGCTGTGTTTGTCTGAATATGTCTTTGTGTTTATATGTGTGCATATGGGTGTCTGATGGTGTGTGAATACTCTGATTGAGTCTAATGTGACCTGTAACTGTAAACTGGCTTGAAACAGACACGAAACAAATAGAAAGTACACCAGTGACTAAGATACACTTTTAGAACAAGATTCTGCAAGTTAGTGGTTTGATGAATTAATTTTAATGAACTGGGTTATTTAAATCCCCTTTGTCGAGCTGGGTGGCCTCTACTATAATAATATCAATGTTGACACTACAAGTAAGATTAATCAGAGATCAGTGTTTTGTTATAGTCACATGTGGCCAATGTAAATTGGGTGCATCTACACAGCATCTAAACTCTTTGTCTAAATCTAGAAACATACAATAATGAATTGTGAGTTGCAGCATCATGAAGCACCATTTTAAACAATCACAATGCTGTCAGTCGCTGCAGAAAACCCAGTGACAGTCCTTTGTGCAGAGCTCTCTGGGGAATTCCCCCAACATATACAAATAGCCACAAGAAGTGGTAATTACACACGTTTGACAAGCATTTAAAGCCATATGTTGGACACAGAAATGTAAATGTACAATAGGCTATTCATGACCCATAATACATGCACGTTAGAGCCTGTGATTGTCATGGGTAATAAAACTGCTGTTGTCTGATAATAAGACAAAGAGATAGATCCGTGTGCATGCCTACACCCAGTCATCCATATGTGCACGGCTCAGAGGCCATAAACAGACTTCCTCATAATGTGTTTCTGCTTTATTAGACAGCTACATAAGACAGACGCACACAAGAAAAATGGCCAAGAGAGAAGCGGTGACACATGACAAAGGTTATTATGGGGATTCAATTATGTGATGTTGAGTCACAAATCCACGCTGTGTCCATTAGTCTCTAGAGCTTGCAGGACACCCTTGGTATGGATTAACTTAGAGGTCATCAGGCACTTTGAAATTCACTCAACAAGCCTGCTTGTACACAACACAGATGTATTTCCCCAGAGTGTGTTCCAGCTGAAATCCATCTTCATCTCTTCCTGTGTGAGGTATGTTTATAAAGATATAACCTACAACAGCCTCTATATGCTGCCATTGCCAATTTCATCTCTTTGTGCTGTGGGACAAACTATCGATGAGCCGTTGCAGGCTGTTAAATTAAAGCGAACCCCATCCACGGGAGAGGGATTGCTCCTCCAACGCAAAACGACACATCCCAGGAGTAGTTCAATATGTCACATCTGTGAATTAAACAACCACGAGGCACAATTTCAAAAAAAACAATCACAAACTGGTATGTGAAAGTTCAAGACAGGGAATTATGGGATTTTATGCGCACAGTTTATGCTGTGCTAACAGAGCAGGCAGGAGTTCTCTTGATTTAAAGGGTTTTCCAGTGTGGAAAATTCCTTAACTGTTCATACAAAATGCAACAACTGAATCAACATCAGACACAAAAGCATGCACAATTATTTGGTTGTACAGTGATGTTACTGAGTGGAGCGTCTTCCCTTTTAAACTATCTTTGAGTGCACAAAGCCACCGGCTGCAGAGAGCATGCAAAACAGACAACAGATGAGTTAAGATTTGACTTGCCATTAAATTACTCATGGAATAAACTTTAATCAGGAACAGCTGATGTGATCTGCCTGCTACCTATTACATCTGTCAGTGCCCGAGATTGTCTATGTCACTAACATACATACATGTCTAACATACATACAAATTTTGGACATTCACACGCTCTAATTTTCATGTGATTGTGCATTGGAAATGTCTGCACTGCTCTGGCTGTGGTGATGGAGAGCATGATGCTGCTATGGTGGACAAAACACGACAGAGTAACAACAAAGAAAAGATCAAACAAAAGATTAATTTTGTATGCTGCATTTTAGCTGATATCCATTAAATTACAGCTGGATTGGCCCTGCTGGTGATTATCAGCACCAGTTTTGGGAAATCTCCAGCTGAAATATTACTTAGACCTCTATTGTGCCACTTAAGGCACATTAAGAACAATCCCAATTTTAAAGCAATGCCTCTCAGTGGAAGCCTCAATGAAACTATGTGGAAAAACACCATATTACTGGTACATCTGCAAGGCCTTGAGGAAGTTTATGATCAACAATATGCATGTTTTTTAGTCTGTCTAGACTCTCCTCTAAGACTAAGTCAAATATGAGACGTGTGCAGACAAACATGTGCATCAACAATTTATTGCTTGGAGATATATTTTTTGGCCAAGTGAAGTTTACAAATAGAGATCTCTCCTGATTGTTGGCGCATTCACAGCTGACATGTTTCGATTACAACGTAGATCGCTCTAAAATTCCAGCTCTACAGAGGATTGCACACACGTGAACGCTAAGTTCTGAGTTAACTCCTTCACTGCCATTAATGGCTTATCTTATTCACCGCATTGTTGATATAATGTTTGACTTCTAAGTGCAAATAGTAAATTTATATGTTTGAAAGAAACATATGCATCTACAGTGCATATAAAAACATACATGTTCTTTAGCATGTACTAACAGCTCAACGTCAAACTCATCAAGTAGCTGGGGGAAAATGCACAGTACAGACATGTTGCAATAAAAAAACAAACACACACACATGGAAAAAACAGCAAGAAACGTGCAAGTCCTGTCACAAACTGTCACAACACAAAGCAGTGAGAGAGAGAGAGAGAGAGAGAGAGAGAGATGGGTGGGGGTGGTGCTGAGGGGGTGGTGGGGTGCAGGGTGGGGGGTTGTTAGATGGAGGGAGGCTCCCGTCTCTAACCTGCCCGGTGGCAGTAGCTGAACTGTCATCGCCTGGCCCTGTCATTTGGAAACTTTGCTGTTTAGAGGTGACAGCCGCCCACGGACACACACTGTACAAACTCCGCAGATCTACACACACACATACACACGCACGCACACATGCACGCACACACACATGCAGAGAGAATGAGAAAAGGTTTGCGGTGGTGAGTGGGCACTGTTTGACACTTCCATGTTTGACACCTCCACATCCCTCCACATGTCGTGGCCTCGCAGGCTTTTCTCGCTGTGTTGATGTGTCCCATTTTAGAGGACGATGGATCTATATGAGTGTGCGTGAGTGTGTGTGTGTCAGTGCAAGCAAGGGACCAAAAACCTGTTGGTGTGTGTTCGTCAAAAAAAAAAAATGTGTGCACTCTGCAAATCAGTGACTTTATCTATTGATTACTGAGTAAATGTTTGGCCTTGAGTGTTGACTGTGAATAATAAATGAACATGTCAGCACAGTTTATCCATCCAAACTCATTTTGTGGAGGATCACTTTCTTTAATATTATTCTGCATTTATTGCAAGTGCTTCCACGGCCATTGGAGATATTTATTGGACATTGCTGTAACCATTATGTGAGTATTTGTGTGACACTTAACTGCCTAATTACAGGTGTCCTGGGGTGTGTGTGTGTGTGCGTGTGTGTGTGGGCGTCTGTGTAGGGAAGAGACTGTGTGTTCGGGGTTTGTTGAGGGAGACAGACGAGGAGGATGGGGTGGATGAAGAGAACAGCAGGGTTTCTCATCAACAAGCTGTAAATGGTCCCACCACCAACAACCCCCTCTGGCCTCCACCCACCCACCCACCAACTCGACACAACCACCTACCATTCTACACATGCACTCACACACACACACAGACCCACATTTATTCGCACTGCGGTAATTGCTGCGCCGGCTCATTTGAGCTTGTCATTTCTTCCGATAAGACTGCAGTATTAAAAATGACAAAAGATTGATACACACTCTCTTTCACACACACACACACACACACACTCTCACACACACACATGTTGCCTCCACGAGGCAGGCGAGGGTGGGGCTGTTATTGCAGAATCTACAGGGTGAGATAGAAGGGAAATGTGATTTCACACTTTTTGTTTTTCAGAGCTGGAACAACGAGATGTCGCGCAAAACAAAAGAAAAAAAGTTAAGGCTGAGAGATGTTTGGGTGCAAACAATGCTGTGAAACTGACAAAATAATTATTGCCTTACTTAGAGGAGATAAACGCAAAAAATACAGTCTGCCTAACAGCCTCACAAAATGTTCCTTCTATCTATCTATCTATCTATCTATCTATCTATCTATCTATCTATCTATCTATCTATCTATCTATCTATCTA
>JAPZDV010000022.1:3105159-3195833 GCA_029814665.1 Acanthurus lineatus | reverse complement strand
TCTATCTATCTATCTATCTATCTATCTATCTATCTATCTATCTATCTATCTATCTATCTATCTATCTATCTATCCTTGTTACACATTCAGCCTTAATGGGCTACAACGACTGCTTACAAAAAGGTTTATTGGCAAACAGCAACAACAACAAAATCAGCCAAACACTTAGGGGATAACAGCAGCGGCGTCATAATGTCACAGCTCATCCATAACCAGACGTATCATCATCATCACCTAAAAATGGAGCAAATAGTCTTTCTTATATTAAATATCAACAAAGGGGGATGAGAGAGACGGCAGAGTTAATTGGGAGCGGTGTATGGACGGAATAGTAATAGGGCATTTTGGCGAGTAGAGCGCAGGAACGAGCTGATGTCTGGTCTCCAAATGGAAGGAAGCAGCGTGTTCACAGTTCATTACCACTTCCCTTCTCTCGCTAATCAGAACGCAAAGCACTACAACGTGTCAACAAGAAGGTGTTTTCATTTTTACTAAGAACATATATATGTGTGTGTGTGTGGGGTGGGGGTGGTGGTGGTGGTGGTGGGGGGGGGGGTGAAGGGCGGTGTGGGTTGGACCATGTTATATTAGTATATGTACATGTGTTACTGTGTGTGAGGGTGCAGAAAGAGTGTTTTTAGCAGTTTTGTCTGTGTCTGCATGCATGTGTGCAGCAGTGTTTGGCTATGTGTTATGTTGTGTGTGTGTGTGTGTGTGTGTGTGTGTGTGTGTGTGTATGTGCATAACAACTCAGTAGTATCAAGTCAAAAACAACTGAGAGACGACCACCTAATTGTGAATCGTCCTGTCAAGCAAAATGTTTTAAGGCAGGTTAGTTCATTAGATAAACCATTAAAAACTGAAAACTCATTTGATCTTCAAGAAATTAAGGTGATCAGACTTACGGTAAAAGTACAAAATACTTACTGAATTAAACTGGAAAAGAAATATTTCTTGTAGAACTGTATGATTGTTTTGTTTTAGCATCATCCTTTAGGTTATCATGCATATTTGGGCCCTTATGACAAAAATTAACCTCAATCCAGAGTGCTGATTGGCTGAGAGCCTTCAGTCTACTCGCACTTCAAACATGCAGCAGGAGGAACCCAGGGAGGCCACAACTCATTTATGCCTTTCTCTGGGCTAACTCCGGTTATTAGTTGGAATCAAATGATCCAACACGTCTCGTGCCACAGGCGGACCCAGCACAGAGAGACTCAGTGTGTGTGACATCAGAGAGAGAGAGAGAGAGAGAGAAAGAGAGCTGCAAAATTTCATTAGAGGAATCTAAAGGCATCAAGCCTAATGGATGGGCCATGATCCACGCCTGAGAAACTCTGACACTCAAAATTAAAAGTATTTTTCAACTCAGATTGTGTCCTCAGAGGATCTTTATATGGTCTTTGTGAGACAGTTGTTTCCTTTTTGGATGGTGGCTGATTAATTCTAATTGACCCTGTGACTGATTAGTACCTGTATTTTGTATCATGATACAAAGTCATTCTCGAAATGCTCACTTATAGATTGGTGACACCTTATACAATATTCTGTGTGTTAAACCAAAGCCAAACCATTCACTTTTTATGTCTGTTTTAATAGTATGCAACAGGCCTAAAAACAGAAAGAACACATGCACAACAGTACAGTTTTAATTTACAAGAAATCTTAAATGTCCTACACACACACAGAGCAGGCCAGTTTAGCATACTGGCTTTCTGTCACCCTCTGCTTTCTATCAGCAGACTACATTCCATCACTGTCCCTACACTTCTCCTACCAATCATTTAGAAAAATTTGGTCTCATCTCCGTGCAACCTATGCTTTTGCATTTTGTCTATGTGTAGCATTTATCTCTGACAATGTGCCCAACCAGCGCTCTAAACATGTTCTGTGGTTTTTCTTGAAAAAAATGTGCATACTGCAGCCAGAAACGATGCTACCAGAGTGGTGACAGTAAACTGCAAAGGTAAAGTTGTGAAACAGACAGTTAAACAGTGAACTGAGCTCACTATAAAGCTCCCTGAAGCAGAGCAGAGCCTCAGATTTAGATAAATCTCTGTAGGTTCATCACTACGAGTGACCTTCACACTGTCACATTGTTTTTACACTGTCATTTGAAACACTGGTACAAAAATATTGATTATAGGAGCATGGCTAGATATCACTGCTCTGATTTTTTTCTTTTTTTCAAGTTTACGGAGAAAATGAGAATCAAAAATTCTTCTATAGTCTCAATTACTGTCAAATTAACTGCTGAGAGCCACATTTCAACAAAGCAGACTTGCCATGTAATTATTCTGACACGAATGCATAAATAGCATCTCACATATACTTATCTTGTGACTAAACAATTCAGAGTATAAGATTTATGTGATCCTATCAGGTGTTTGTGTGTTTGTGCCTGTTTTGACAGGGGTCAGATTCCTGTACCTGAAATTAAAGCCCCCTTCATATCCGTTCCTTGTCATTTGGGCCCTTTGTTTTCACATTCTAACACATCAGCTACTCTGGTGAGGCAGCTAATTTGCCCTGTGAGGTTGTTACTCCACCTCCCCCTCCCTCTCCCTGGCAGTTTGGACAGTATCCGCGATGAGAGCTGGCCCTCATTACTCTCTGCTGAGTCTTTTGAACTTAAGGTTGCAGTCTCTTGTCCTCCATTCCCAAGTCCCAGTCTCCCTGTAACGCTGTGGGCTCCAGCCTTATCTCCCTGGTCCACAAAGCTCCAGTGGATGTGTGCTGCTATCCACTCCCAGCACGTTGTTCCCAATCACCTCCTTCCCACTTCGGTGGAGGCAGAACATTTTGCCAATTTGCCCCCACAATTAGAACAGAAAGATCGTATGTGGTACAAAGCCACTGGGACTGAGAGAGCTCAGGGCACATAGGTGATTTTAGACTTTTCAGGGGCACTAAAGCAAAGCTATATTTTCTCTCAGCATCCCTAAAAAATAATAACTTTGCTAGATTCGGGATGGGTTAGTTTTAAAAAAATGTAGATTTTTTTGCCTGAATTCCTGTCAATCTTTGGCTTTAGACTGATTATTTTAATGAATTGTTCTTGTTGGGAACAATGACATAGTGTATTGTGGACAAGTTCTTGCCAACTTAAGTAACTTAACTTGCCTGTCTACTGCTTCACTTCTATGTATATGTTGGTAAACTATGGAGGGAATAACCCTACCTGCTACAGTGAAACACAAAAAGGGGAGAAACGAGAATTACTGCAAGACCACATATGCTATGGGTAAATAACATAAATAAAATATTTTGTTTCTCTCTGGCCTCCTTTAAAAGCATGGGTAGAGGATACACTGACTAAAAAAGTCTGTGGTCATAGTTTCATGATGTGAGCTAACAGAAGTTGTTTGCTAATGGGCTCAGAGATAATTAGCTAGTGTTTAAAGTCTGTTTGTTTGCATTACACACTAGCCAGCTAACAAGCTAACTAATGCACTTTATAATTTTAGTTGAAGTAGTTACAGTCTTTCTAGTTCTAATATAACTGATTTTTTAATGCATTCATGGTACACTTATTGGCAGTGATTTAAAGCATTGTAACCACATACATCTCCTTCTGTTTGGTTCTGTTTAAGATGGATGTGCATTGAAAAGGAAGTCAAGACCACATAGTCAGCTACTGTTTGGCCCACATTCATTGCAGTGGACTTCACAATGGTTTGAAATTACTTAGAAGAGTCTCCCCACCCTCCTTTTACACTTGTTTACATAATAAATAATCTGCTGCTTTACTAATTACCAGAATATATGTGACGTTCTGGTTGCATTTGCTTGTGTGTGACTGTCAGTCTAAAGAGGGACAGAGGAGGAAGAACCTCATGAGAAACTGAACAGATATTGAAGTAAAAATTGTTATGGTGGCAAAAGAGAAACTATTTAACTGTGAAAAAACAACAACATTACATTCCCAATAGGATTTTAAATGATAAGGTCTTAGCCTCCCTGACCATCTAAGCTTAGAATTGGCCCTGCCAGCTGCTGTGTTATTTTTATTTTTCTTAGCTTCAATTGGTCTATTTGTTCTTCTGATTTAGAATTATAATTTTTTTTAATCATTATATAATACAGGACTTAAATGTCAATATCTGAGTACCCTTTTTGTTCCTAAATGTGAAGAATTCTTCTTAAAAACCAGACTACGTCCCATTCAGTACAGTTACTGAAAGCATCTTAAATCAATATCTTTTCAGATAATGACAAATGTTACGAAATACACTCATACAAAGACGAACCTTTGTGCTTGAGATTGTACATAAAATTATTAACACGGAGAGAAAATCAATTTCTTGCTGCATATGAACACTGAACATCATTGTAACAGCAGTGAAAAGCTTGCAGCTAAGTCATATTTGTGATAAACATGGGGTCACAAATTTAATATGGACACATACAGTAAACAGACAAATTCTCTCACAAGTTAATCTGCATTTTGCTAGGTCATTTCCGATTTGGCATTCCGCCCCCTCCATCCAATTTAAAAAGAATGTCTAGTGTCAGAGAGAGGGGGAATTTATTCCGAGCCAATAAAAAACAGGCGCTTGCTGAAAATCACCATCGGCAAGTCATTAAAAGTGGGAGAGGAGCTGGATGTGTGGAAATGGCTCATCTGCTCCCCGGGTGCTACTCACAACAAGAGACCTGGACACGTAGACCAAGGCCCTGATGAATTGAGCCATAAAGGTGATTGGCTCAAATGAAAGTCTGCGCCTCTGAGGCAAAAACACATCCCTTTGATTTGAATACATCATCGTGCCGAAAAAAAGGACGGCAATGCTCAACCTGGAAGAAATGATACATGGGCATAAACAAGAGATTTGCACAGTGGCTCAGCGTGAATTCCTACATCAAACCTGGCTGGCAAGTGAGACAAACCAAGCCTGTGGGATACATAAGCCTTCATTACCGCGCTGCTACTGGCTGTCAGGTTACGGATGCAAGGCCTCGGGTGCAATGTGTGATTTTGGAGCAGCGGCTGCCTGCTAATTACCAACCGAGGCAACACGCAGCCATTAAAAAACGCAACCCCGAGTGTCTGCTGAGCTAATTTGTCTAATTACATCTTTGTAACTTATGAAAAGACCTAACATTACCCTAAAGGCTTGCTTTCGGAACTGGAGCTGTGTAGATGGTAAATGAAAACTTTGCTGTCTTACTACAGCCATCCAAGTGCCTTGATAGCTGCAAGGCACCGGGAGTATAGGAGGGATTGTGAGGGGGAGGTGGCAGAACTCCTGTTGGGTGATGTTGTAACTATTTCTATATCCCTAAGAATCCTCTCCCATGGGATACACACCCACATCTTGCCGACAAGCCTCTTGTTTATTTTTCTCATCATTAATGTGGCATTTTTTCCCCCAGAATTTATCAGCAAAACCAATATTTGGTGCCAGTTATGAGATGCGTAGGCTCCCAGTCAGTGTAATAGATTGTGACTGAGCCGTCACAGCGATGAGGGCCTATGGCAGCTCAGCTAACAAGCAGCTCTAATGGGGGGGGGGGGGGGGGATTTTGGCGGACCCTCACTGACATGTGTCACTTTACCAAAAATCTGAAAACGCTGTAAACTAAAAAAAAAATGTTCCAATTATTGTGATTGTGAAACATGGATTTGTTTCCGAGTTGAGTGCTGTGTTTGGGAACAATTTTCTATTCAAAGCATCTGGGTCACATCTCACATATGTTGCAGAGCAAGTCAAAGCACTGTGTTTGTTAGCTAATAGCTTAGACACTCCATCATATCACCTCAGCTTGAATGACAGCAACGAAATGAAGTGTATTAAAATCAGAGATGATCACAGATAAAGAGAATAATCATGGCAGACAAAGTCAGAAAAGAGCAAACAGGATGACGCCATCTCTCTGCCTCCCTTCCTTCTTCCTCCTCTCAACAACAAAAAAGGCTGGTTGATTGCGATAGCATCTAGTAGTTTCAGCATAGCAGCTCCCAGGGGCCCTGCAACTTGGCTATTTAGGGGCCAGATCTCCTGCCTACGTGGGGCCAGGCTCATCTTTCTGCCCCTGGAGTACCCGCTCCTTTCCAAAGTCCCACATGGCTGATCTTGGAACAGGGAGGCTGTGAGACAGTGATCCACCATCATGCAGTCAAATGGAGTAAACAGCTATCAAGGTGACATGTGATGGTTTCAATTGTTTACCACAAGAGGAAAAAAAAAAGGCTTGAGATTGTTCTGGTAGATAATATGTAAAAAGTGTTGACCTGAATTTCTCTGAAAGAATCTAAAAGGGAAAAAGTTGTAATCATACACTGACAATCTGTGTCTCAAATTTGCAATCGGTAGATAAAGCAATGCCAGTGTGGTTTGTAATGCGTCAGTTTTGACTCAACCCACTCATTTGTGGAGAGCGTGGTGCACTCGGGGCCAGCCAGAGATGTGTCAACTGAAACCTAGACACAACCTCAGAGATCTGATGAGGCCCGCTATCTCCTCTAGTTTTTACACGCCTTGCTTCAGCTCTTTCTCACTGCCTCTCTTACTCTCTTTTTTTCTAATCAGGTGAGATTTTATCAGGCCCCCGCTGTCAGTAACCGCTATCGGTTGTGAAATTTCAGAAGGCAAAGCGTGTGGGAACCGCAGTATCAGTTGTGCTCATCTCGCCCAGCACCTTTACAGACGTGTGGGCGGTTTCTGAAAAGGCGAGAAAAGCTTCACAAAGAGCATATCGGAGGCCGTTTTAACACAAACTGACAGTGGAAATATTTCATGCAATGTTCAACCTCTTCTCTGTGCATCTTCCTTTTTCTGTGCTTGTTTTCGTTGTGCAAAACCCCTGCCAGATCCAGAGTACTGGCTCATTGCAAGACGGATTTACAACACAGAGAAACAACATTTGGGAAGAGGCCTCCATTTGCATGAATCTGCTGAGAAGATATGGATGAGAAATGTGAGATGCGATAGTCTGCTGGCTTAGAAATCACTATCAATCAGACCATTCTTAGCCATGAATACAAACACCTGAAGAACAAATAAATGGAGCTGAATGATGGCCTCCCCATGTGGGCCCACATTATGGGCATTATTCAGCGCCAGTGTATTCTACCACAAGATAAACTGATGCTCTACATTCACTGTCACCATCAAAGTTAATTCTTTGCACTTACAATTGAGCTTACTTATTAAGTTTCAGGGATCCCATAAAGCACAAGCTCCCAGCACGCTAGCATGGAATAATCCCCTGAGTCCAACTGACAAGCACTCTCAGAGAGCAGAGAGGTAATAAACTGGAGAAATGACTCGGTAATCAAAATTTTGAATTTCAGCATGAAAATGGTAAAATGTGGGTGGGGAGAGGAGTGAGTGAAACTTACTCACTTGTTCAACCACTCAGGTTTTTTTTTTTTGTAGATGTGTTGTAGATTTGAAGTAATCTCTTGTGCTGTGCAGGTTGGAAAAAATGCAGATTGCAACAGAGCTTCCTGATAACAGAAACCACTGAACTTAAATGCATAAGATATGAACAAGACCAACAATATATTACATATATATAGAGAAGAGTGTTTAACTTACAGCAACAACATGTACATTAGGGATGACTCTGTGTCCCTATAGCACTGTTGGATGATATTAAAATACTCTTACTTACTGTTTTAATTACTGACTTGTATAAAAAATAAAAACAGCAGTGTTAAAATGAGTTGCTATTTTATCGTCAGAGTGAGGCCTTTTTCTGTAAAATCTCCATTTTCTTTTTTCATCATCTCTTGTGCATTTAAGCCAGTGTGAGACAGGGACAGCAGAGGGGTCCAGGACAAAAGTCCCTGGGTAACGAAGCCCCAGAGCAGCAACAATGTTTGGTTTCCCCATTCAAATGATTCTGAGGTAAATGATCGTTTGCAACTTTCAAGTACTAATTTCTAATCCCTGGAGATGCAGCCAACTCTTTTCTTTCCTCCTTCCAAATGCATTAGTATAGCTAGCAGTGCGGGGGCGTCGGTGGCTCCATCAGTAATGTCATGGGCACTTTAACATGATGAAGCACGCCGTGGCCCCGCTGGCATGAATAATTCACATTACCACGCGCCCAGAGAGAGACAGAGAGAGAGAGGGGGAGAGTGAGTGAGGGACCGACTTTGCGACAATGAATTGTGGGAACAAATGTGCAATTTTTAAGGCACACAAGCCTCTGTTTTGGGTGAGCGAGCAATTTTAATTCAATTTGATATTTCTCTTTTAAAGTAAGGCGAGACCTTGAGCTTGGCTGGGGAAAAATGAATAAGGGGGGATCAGAAGAGGGAGCCATGCTTATGGGGTGGGAGGAAAGAGGGGTGGAGGTCCTCCTTGCCATCCATCACAGTGGCACTTCAATGATTGTCAAATAAGTAGCCCTGTCCAAACCCATCTTTTATCATTATGTATGAATGAATCTATCTGGGGATCACATCATCCAGCACATGGGAGGGCTCCATCTCATATACATGATAGGGAGAGGATATGGAAATGGGATACACGATAGCAGAATGGCTTGGATGGGGAGACGGATTCACATCACTGGCTGGGAGAATGGACCACTATTTGATCTGAGCACTCTGTCTATTCTGTCAGTCTTTGGAAATAGAAAATGTACAAGCTACTGCTCCCATTACAATAGGAACAGTGGCTCTGATCCTAATGCAGCACATTATTTCTTGTCTACTAATACCTAGAGAATAGCTCCTCAAGTGGCACTGACGAACTCTCTGTGCAAAACATGCTCCATTAAAAGTCTTGGAAGTTCTTCCCATAATATTATCCATGCTTCAGATGCTTAGAGGGTTAGGCAGTTAAACACATACTACCTGTAGGCCCTTGGCTCCAAAGTTGATGTGAGAACTTTAACGTAAATAATTCAGCAAAGGTGGGTGAGAACTTGTGGCGCTGGATTAAGGAGGCTGTGCTTGCAAAAGCTGCTCTCAATCCGTTTCCAAACTGTCACGGGGCCCTCTAAGAGGCAAAACAAACCCACCTTAATCTCTGCTAATCATACTTAAGCATGAATGTTTCATGTGGAAATGCCTGGTTACAATTTGGAGGCTTTTTCCTGATTCCTGGGGTAACCCTTTAAAAATCCAGAAATCCTTTTGGCCACAATAAAGACGAAATGTGATGTAGAGACATCAGATGCGGTACAGTGCACACAGCATGTAAGTAGGAGGAAGCAGAATGCCACATTACTGACACCATGTTTGTTGACTACATGAAACACTGCAGATAATGAACCCAGGCTGCCAAATTCCAGGATGTGCCAAAAGATAAAGCTGTTACAAACAAGGAAAAAAAAAACAAAAAAACAACAACGATAACATCAGTGATTGGTTGTGATTAGACATCAGCCTTCTTACTTGTGTCTCAGAAATTCAAATTACAAGCCTGATGTAGGCGATGCCAGGGACCCAACCTAATATTATTATTATTCGAGACGGAGCATAACCCAACGGCGGGATGATTACATTTGACTTGCAATGATTTTCCCCCCTGCATGAGAAAACAACAGCTTGGAAAAACTAATAGACGTATTCCCCAAAGTAGCTTTGTTGCTCCTGCCTTGCTTTAAATAAATCTCATCACCGCAGTGAAAAATGTTTTGATTTCTCCTGCATGTAGAAAGCGGAGATAAAAGTCCGACCCATCTGTCCCTCAACTTTGCGGGGCGCAGTGCAGAGGAGAGAAGGATTTATCACACAGCACGGTAAAGTGCATCTGCATCCGCCACGCTGTTCCCACTCACATCATTATCCTCATCGCCTATCACTTCCCCAGCTGAGCCCACTTTTAGGAACGGGCTGACACATCGACGGCGGGTAAACACCTTTAAAAGGATCTGACGCCCCGTAATGGAAGAAAAAAACACTTCCGTATTGTTCGGGACCCCTGGCACTGTGCTGGGCTCATGGAGGAGTAAGCCATTGTCTGGTGTCACCTAATTGGATCAAGTTTGTGTGAGGAACAGATGTGTATTACTTGCTGAGGTAAACACTAGACCAGAAGATGCCAGGGCTGAAATTGCTCTGAAAATCGTTTCTGCCTACATCGAGCGGGTGAGAGTAGCAGAAAAAGAAAAAAAAAATACAATATAAAGGAACATTTGTGGCTCAGTCTGGAAAGTAATAAACTCTTTTCCCTTTGCTGTGGATTCAAAAAGGTCCCTATTTAATTTTGTTCATCCAAGGGCCAAGCCATACATCTGTGTGAAAGGGGACACAGAGAGTCAGAGCAAGGCTGAGGCAGTTAGCATGGCAGCACTCGGGGCACGTGTGATGATTCTCAGCAGAGGACGAAATATACCTTAAAAACTGAGTTCTGCTGATCTGATTAAGAGCTGTCTGTAAGTATCATCAGGTTCTGACAGATTTTAGCTCCCAGTCTTTTATGCTTGCAGTTAGCTGCCGCAAAAGTGAGAAACACTGGCGTAAACAAAGTGAGATGGAGAGAGACACAAAGAGACAAGAAAGCACTATTTCCAATCAAGCATCTGCCTCTCCTCCGACACAGCTCGATTTAACCTTGAAGAGTAATGAGATCTGACTTGCTTAAATGTTAGCATTCTTAAATCATCAGGAAGTGCCTCCAAGGAGCCGATAATCACTGTGCCAAATTGCTGTGCTCGCTAATTTCATTTCTCCCTAGCATTTGCTTGCAGTTAGTGTCGATTATTCAAGAACAGGCATTTAATGCTGCCAGGTCCCAGGGGTGTTACATTAAAATGTAATAACTTGCAACATAAATGAAAACAAAAACCATTACTTTCTTTCCCCCCACAAATTTCCTCCCTCCTCTCTTTTTACTCCGCCACCTCTCTCCCTGCCTCCCTCCCCAATCTCTCTCCACTCCCTCCCTCCATGGTGGGAGTTCGAATCTAATTCTCAGCCCATCTGGCAGGCGTAATGAAGGCGGGCCGGGCTGGTGGTGCCCTGCTGCCACGGCTCGGTGGAGCAGGAGGCTAGCTGGCAGATTGGGCCGGGATGAGTGGAGGGAAGTCGAGGAACCTGCTGAGTGAGTAAGCCAGCCCAGTTAATCTCCCATGTGCCCTGGTGTGATCGGGGCCAAGGCCAACCACACACTGAGGGCACAGTGGATGGGGTCTGGAGTGCGGATCATCGTGGGTAGAAGACCGGTGGGTGAGTCTGACATTCATTTAAATTTCCTGGCATTTAGCTGACTCTTCTATCCAAACAACTCTCAGTGAGTTAAACAGTAAAATAACCTTCATTTTGAAGAGCACCCAGAACATAAACCCTTATCAGTGAGAACTCACACCTCAGCCAAGACACCTTCAACACCAGCTGGGCCTGTGGTGTTTTAAAAAGATGCTTTGTATTGTAAGCAGACCCAGCAACCATAAGGGATATAAAGAAACAAATCACATTAAACAACTATATTTGGATGTGACACTTTAAATATTTAATAAATGCATATTTTTATTAAAGCTCTGCTCCACAGTTTCTGTAGGATTTCTGCAAGGGTAAATAATAATAGCAAATCTTCACAAATAGTGAAAGACCAGGTCCAGCTTTGGTAAACACAGAGTATGTCAGCAGATACAAATAGTCAAAGAGGTAGATTCAACCCCAACAGGTGCAGCCTCAGAGGAAACAAAAGACAAATAGTGTCTCAGCACCATCTGGCAGAGACAGAAGTGCATAAGGATTTACATATGGTCAAACATGGCAGACAACAACTGTGAGCCAGGGCTGCACAACACATTTAGAGGTGTATTTGATTTGCACAAAGATGAGTATCTTTATGTTGTAACATATTCAAATTGCAAAGAACATTTTATCCCTTTGTTTTTTACTTAAATGTGTGTGATATATACACTAATTTCTGTATATCACTTTTGCTTTCACTCAACAGAAAATTTGCAGTGCCATGAAAATATACTGGTGTACGGTTAAAACCGTGCTTCCCCCTTCCCCTTTTGCTTTGAGTCATAAACAGCTACTGGGAGAGCGTCACTGCTTGACACTGGAGAGCCTGCACAGTTACGATTCAGCTCTTTTATCTCAACAAACTCCACTTCAGTTGCTGCATGATGTGCCGTGTGTTCAGGCACGTAAGGGGAAGTGGCAAGGTAGCCCAAAACATGGTGAGAAAACTGCAGTTGCAAACACCAACCTACGTGTCAGTGTCTTAAACACTTAGCTCTACCAAGCCAAGCCGCTACATACTTAAGAAGCCACTGTTTTGCAATCCAATCAACACCCAGATGTTAACTGAGAACATCACAGGAAACCTGGACCTGTCTGTCTTGCTGCTGTTTGCCCAAAGGGTAAAAACCACAGCAGAGGCAGGGGCATTGCAGAGGCACTGCAGCCCAAACAGAAGACTCTCAGTGTCAGCAAGACATGGGAGGAGGAGAGAAAGAGAGAACAAAAACCAGAAAGGCAGACAGAAAAAAAAAATCATCCACAACAAAATAGACAGAAGCCAGGCTGACAAAAACAGCAGCTTTCCCTAAGCTGTGTTCTGGCCTCTGGAGAAACCACAACACTGTCATTAACAGTTACTCTCCTCATAAACACACCGGCATCAGCTGGAGGTATAATTGCCCCTGCTTCTCCTGTAATCTTATACCTTACCTGCTGTTACTGTCAGACACCTTCTCCACTGAGAGAGACAGAGAGACGGCAAGAGAGAGAGACATGGGGGGAGGAAGGTTGCTGTGCATATGTGTGTGTGCATGTGTGTGTATGTGTGTGAGAGTGTGGTGAAGTTGGAGGCTGGGTAGGTGTTGCTTGTCTACTGTCAGATACAAGGTAAGGGAAGTAAATAGAAGGGTGCAGAGAGAGAAAGAAAAAGCAGAAAATGCATGCTGGAAAATCAAATGAGTGTATGTTGCTCACTGAAATCCCAGGAGCGAGGCTCAGAGACTCCGACGGAGGGAAATCGTGTTCTTTTTCGTTGAGTGATTAGAAGACGAGTGGCAGAACATGACCTACTTAGTATAACTTTTTTTGTACAGGTTTTGGAAAAGGTACTCATGCGGGTAGAGTTAGAGAGGTGGGTGGGGGCTTTAACCCTAATAGATTCATAGAAACATTAAAGATAGGAGGAATAATTGCCAGGGGGTGTTTGTGCATATGAAATAAAGTCTCTTCATCTCGTGACCTCTCAAAACTCAAACAAGGGCTTGCAGTCATCCCGTGTGCTCTGGCTTTGCACCCATAAAGCACAGATGGATGCGTTTGATCCTACAGATATGCAAGGTTAAAATGCAAAACAAAATATGAATTAAACATCATCTGACACTCTCTAAAGGCTACAAGAGGAGGTTTTAGTGCCTTTCAAATTAGCCCAGAAAGTGTGGTGGGAGGTGTGAACGTTGAGAGAGCCGGAAATAAAAGAGGGAAAAAAAATATGCTTTCTCAAAAAATCTGTGACTGAAAATGGCAAAGCGACGTTTCCATTTTCCTGCCCTATTACAATACTGGAAATCCACCGAGGCCATGAAAAGGAACACTTTAGCTTTGCTGTAGAAATGGGCCTGCCTCTGGCTCCTCTTAATTTCAGGCTTTGTTTGTGTGGCATCGGGGAGCTCTTGTGGGTTTGCGGGAGACCCGCAGGCCTTTTGTCTCATCAGTAGAGGTGGTTTCTGCTTGCCGCCTGAAGCGATCTGTTGGCGTAGGCCTTTTGTTCTACCTCTCCATGCGAGATTTGGTCACAGGTCGGGGATTACAGGCAACACAGCCATCACAGGTACACCGCTGTTTGTTTCCCCGACAACAACTGCGAGTGCTCAAGAGACGGGCAGGCACTGAATCCCCATATTAGTCAGAGAAAGTGCGGTGTGTTATAAAGAAGAAAGAGTGTCGAAGAACTAAGATGTGATAAGAAATGAAAAGTCATGCAAAATATGTTCCTTTTTTTTTATTAGGTTCTGCCCAAACTAAAATGGCTTCCTCTTGACTCCTTGGGGGACACTGGCAATGCCTGCTTCTTTAAATGACACAGACTAATATTACACTTGTGGCGCTGAATTAATAAGCTGCAGCATGATAAATCTCTATGATTTATTATGTTCCCTCCAGTGTATAATCAAGTTGAATGAGGGAGGGAGAGGGAGTCAGACGGAGCGAGACTGGAAGAGACAGAGACATAGAGTTGCGTCTGAATTGAGATACAACAGACGAGGCCCTTCCTTCTGCACAGCCAAACGGACAGGCCGACATAGCTTTGAATGAAAAGTGTGAAACGGTCAGCCACCAAAATCAGTGGGTGTTGTGTTTAGCAGAAGGAATGCGATTAAAAATACCAAAAAAGTTCAATGTGCAGCGCGCTGTGAAATATGACATATGGAACTGCCAAAACAGAACTAGCAGACGTTCTTTCCCCCCAGAACAGTCTACTTCGTTCGGAAGCACAAATTCCCCATAAGGGAGGTTTATGAGAATATGACACCTCTATGGAAGTCTCATCCCACAATCCACAGGAGGCTCTCTCTCCCTCCAGCCTGCTTCTGGTGGGCTGCCATCATATTCATCCCTCGTTCCCGGATAGATGTTTGTAATTGGAGCTCTAATTTATGATCGGGCCTTGGTGCAGGATAATGATATGGAGCATTGTAATTTGCTGATGCAAATTGTACGTTATAATGGGGAGCCATAAAAGCCCCAGCAACATCTCGGAGACTTGCCAAACACCCTGAGCGTTCATTACAGCCCTCATTAAAACATCCACGTCGGCACTGGGAGCTCTTACAAATGGAAGGAGCATGTAATTGCTGCTTGATTGTGGTATATGTAACATATGATAAAGTGGAATTACCACTTTATTTGTCTACACTGTCCGTGAAACTTAATGGGGAGAAAGTCTGCAGTAAACAAATCCTCAGAGCATTATTTGATTGTTACATTATAGGGCTATTTGTTTAAAGTGGGGCAAATGTGAGTTGGGGGACAGTGCATCCAGGACAAACTAAGAGTGATGATTATCAAGGCTGGGCTTGGGGGGATAGAACTAATGCTTTTACCCATGAGAGGCTGTGTTTCATTTGGACTAACTCCAACATGGGTGATAGCACAGAGCTTCGTCTGGGAATACATTAACTGGATTTAATATAAGAAAAGATCAGTATTGTTCTTTTTCATTACCGGGCACCAAAGTCATCACCATACATTTGCTCCAAGGGTGGTGGGACTAGATTGAAAAAGGTTAGAGTGATGAAAAAATATTTTGTACTCATGCCAATTCAGGCCTTTGGAGTATTGCTCCAAGCCATTTCCAATCGCTGATCGCAATTCAGTCCGAACAAACGTGATATGTGGAATGCGGTGAGGCTGAACATCCCAGCTTTTAAGCAGCCTTATGAGCAAAGCCAAGTGGCAAAAGCAATTAAGAGTTCATTTAGAACAACTGAACTATGCTGGGGCTGGTTTTTCTGAGGCCCGGTCAACACTAATTCACTGTGTCGCCTTTTTATTCAAATGACCTCTCCCAGAGTCCCCTTTGTGTTGGTGCTGTTCTAATGCACCTCCATTAGAACAAAACCTGAGCTGCATTGCTGTAAATGAAGTTTCCCTCCTCAACTCTGAATGATAGCAGGCCTCTACCATCAGAGCTGTGTGTGCTCAGCCACTGGAAAAGGATTTTCAACCATGCCATTCAGCCGGGGCCCCTGAAGCCTGCAGCCTTTATCTGCACAACCGTTGATTGATGTGTTGTGGGCCCTGCTGTGGTTAACAGCAATTTTTATCTGTTGCCAGCGGCAACAGCCCAGGTCCCTGGTGCGCAGAGAGCAGCAGGGCCCAGGATCTGAAGCCGGACCGCACACGGGGATAAACAAATAGGTTTTTCAGGGCGGACAGCCCTCATAGAGAGGCCCCTGACAGGCAGCGCCCCGCCCCAAGGCCAGGACAATGTCAGGGCCCCAGCCCACTCCTGCTGGGCTCTTGGTTTGCTTCACTAATTTTCACCATGTGCAGAGCCGGTGGTATGAAGACACCTGCACACACCACTGAGAAGTAAGAAGAACACAGGGAACATGGAGGGATGGACATGTGACATACAGAGAGACAGTCACAGAGATACTCACAGTGAGGCAGTTAAGAGACGCAAAAGGATGACCCGTGGATTTCTGTTAAAGCTCTGTGTGCTGACATTGGTGCAGTGACAAAAAAAAAAAAATTTCGCAAAAAATTATTCTAAGTATAAGATATAATTTACACCCAATTTCCTTTCAATCACCGTGTTGAGCATTTAATCCAGTGAATCTGTGTCGTTTTGTTAAATAAAGCGTGAAGCTTTTAATGCCTCTATTATAATTAAGTGACATAATCCTTGTATTCGATAAAGATCTTGTAAAAAGCCTTGTCACTTAGACAGGGAAGTGTATTTGCCACAATGTGGAGGTCGTGAATGCCAAATCAATTAAAACAAGGCTGTTTAAGAATGCACAAATGACTCTGAGACTGCTCTGTTTAGAGTGTAGACTCATTTAGCGTTAAATATGATTATGACAACCCGAGCAGGCAAATAAAGAATGGGTGTGTCTGAGTGCTCCGAGCACTCCCGCTCAACCCAAACACTTCGGCTAAGGTTTTACTCCCTGACATCGCTGAGATAAACCCTCCCCAAAACAGACTAGTCAGATTATACTGTCACAGACAAAGCTCCATGCTTTTATCGTGCGTGAAAACATGAGCCGTTGCTTGGCCTTGGGCTGGTTTTAAAAGATTGGAGGGTTGGGGTGGGTGACTGAAGCTCAATCACTTCATCTGAAAGGAAAGGGAGGAGTGTCTTTTTCGCTTAGTCAAAACGTCTCCTCCTCTATACAGTATATCCAGCCCAGGGGTAGCGACAGGACAGGCAGATAGTTGCAGTGAGATTCTTTGACATTTTCTCCGTCTCTTGCAGCCGGTATCTCCCAGGCACAGAGGGGGATGTAGGTTCTTTATCAAGGAGCCCCTCAGAGAGGATGATAAATCGCCAGAGCCCAGGCCCATCTCCAGTGGAACAACAAGCAGGTAGCAGCGCAGGAAACAAGGGACAGATATTGTCTCCCAAACACAGCGGAGGCTATAATGAAGCCTGCACAAAGCAGACAGGAGAGAGCCGGCCCGATAAACAATTCCATTTCCAGTCTTCCACAGAGAGCGAGATAGCGATTCTCAGTCCTGCTGCTATGTATCGCTGCTGGACTCAACGGTTCAGAGATTAGCCCTTACCCCTGAATGGGAAATGAAGGGTGGGTGGCTGGCACGGGTGGTGAGTAGGGATTCATGTCTAGCGATGTCATCACATGGAAAAAACACATCATCTTTGGATAAATAAGTAACTTCAAGTAGTTTGTGGTTAACCCTGCCAAGTATAATCAGCTAGTTGGGACTGAGGACAGATATCCATATGGAATTACAATCTGTAACCCTAAAGGGTATCTTTTTTTAGCTTATGAATTAAATTTTTTTCCATTCATTTTTATAGTTTTTATAATGTATAGGGTTTACTACTATGCTGTGTTAAGTTTTGCCCTGCCTATTTGTAGTATAAGCTCATTAAGTCAAGTTACAACGTGTAGTGGCTCACTGCTTACAAATCTCTGGTATGTTGTTACCTTTAGTATCATTATAATGTTTCTGGTATTCAATTCATATTTAATGTGGATCTGATGAATGACTTTGACTCAATGAATTCTATGCCTTTTTAAGTAAAGAATTTTGCTCTCATTTGTTAGCCAATGGAGAACTCCGGGAGCTGCAAGGCATATGACATGTAACAAAGGTCCCCAGCTGGGAAATAAACCATTGAGATTGCGGTTATGTGTTATAGGCCCTTAACCGCAAGGCTACTCAATTAACTCTACACATACACTCAGCTATTTAGCCATTAATGTCTGTGTTGTATGTGGAGCGTTTTAGGGCTTTTAGTCTTTAGATGTCTTAAGTGTGTTCACCTTTAGAAGAATAAAAGTCAGTCGTTAGGATTTAAACACACTTACAAGTGCTTGTCAGGCACCAGGCCCTAGTAGGACTGAATATTGAGTTTTTTTCTTTCTTTTTTTTAATTTTCAAATTTTTAAATTTGACTATTGAAAAAAAGGAAATCATAACCCATCTTGAGCAAAAAAAATTCCCATTTAAATCCTCTGATGTGAAAGCATTGAATTTAGAGCCATGAGCATGAATCAGCCTGGATAAAAAAAATAGTGTTCACTTGAAAGCACATTCAATGGTGTGAATCTTGGATGGATTTAGGTTTCAGTTAGCAACTTTATAAGTATCACCAAATGATGAAGCATAAGTCAGCTCTTTATGTAAAGTGTTACACGTTTCTGTTAGGTTTGTCCTATCACGATGAATGAAGTGAAGAAAAAAGGCATGTCATGTTTTTGTATAAATGTACACACCGCAAGACACATTTAGTTTAACTAAACAAGCAGAATTATTTAAACACAGTATTAAAGTTTGTTTACTGTGTCCGAAGCACTCTGTTGACTCTAATTTCTTTTTTCCAAGATTCTGGCACTAAAACCTAACAACCCTTATATTCTTGTGTAAACCATTCAATTGAGGCCATTTAAGCCTGGCAGGCAACATAGGAAGAGAGGCATATGGATGCATAAACACGAAGAGGCGTTATCTCCCATAGAAGTAGAAAACAAACTGTCAGGAGAGATTGCCTTTTTTACCTCTTAGTGCCTTGTGACAGATAACGAGCCCCAATCCACCAGCTCCATTTTTTGAGTGTTTGTGGAGAGGCAGCGCAGTAGATGGCGATCAGTCCCATGGGCCATCCAGCAGATAGCCCCGTCCATGGTGCTGGTGGCCGGTGGCGCTGCCTGCCTGCTCCTGTGTGCCCGCCTTGTTGACCCCCCCACACTCCCTCCCCACCTCACAAACAGCCCTCCACCCACATACATAGCCTCTCTCCTTCCTCTTCCTCCAGCCATAACGCTCTATCTAGCCCCTGGCCTTCTCCTCATCCTACACCTCCTCCCATACCCGCTCGGCCTATGCCTGGCAGTTCCCTTGAGCTCCCCGACCCCCACCCCATGCCCTCCCCCCCTTTGAAACCATCATACTGTAAAGCCTGAAGCACTAACAGATAAGGAGACCCCAGAAATAAAGCGGGCCCAGCAGCAGAGCAGATTGAGAGTCAGAGCTCAGCACCCAGGAGGTGCCCAGAGGCTACAAACGCTGCAGATAGCACCATCGGATAGCCAGAGAGGGGAGTCAGACAACGCAAAACTTCCTGCCCTCGTTACCGGACCTTCCTTAGCTTGAACAATGCCCCCACCCCCACACTACCATCACCAGGGCCCCCCTCCACCTCCATTTCTGCCCTCTCTCGCTGAACCCTCCTCGTTTTAGATGAAGAGAAGGCCTCGTTCCCTGCCGACTCAAACTGACAGCTTGAGCCAAAGGGCTCCACAAGCTTTTTTGGAAGGTCTTGTTTGTTTTTATCCATCTGTGAGTACGTGGCCACCGGGGAATAGGAATGTGACATGTTCTATTAAAACAAATGAAAAAATATCCCAAAGAAATCAAGGTCTTTTGAAGTTGGGCTTTGTTCAGCGCTTTAACTGCGGTCCTTTGAGGCAGATTAACGATGACAAACCATTTATAGTTGTTTTGTTTGTCGGGATGATTGCTTCCAAGCTGCAATAAGAACTGCCATATGCCACTCATCAGCTAAAAGTAGCACACTTTAAAGAATGTTCCTCTTATGAGTTCCCCTTTAAGCAAAGGACATAAAGGACGACCGCTGTCTCTATTACCCAGAGACTAGACACATCATTGAAACAATGGGAGGGGAATAGCACAAATTTACAGCTCGAAAAACGCACTGGGGCAAGGCAACAGATGCTTTCAAGGGATAAAAATAGTCCTGCTCTGACAATTTGAGAGCTAGTGTATGTTTGAAAGGAGTGGGTTGACGTTTTCCGAGGCATCACTAAATATCCCTCTCTGACATGTTTACACTCTACATGTTCTATGACAAAAACCATCGCACAACTCCTCTTAATGTAGAGCAAGTTGTTTCCAACAAATCATATGACATGTTTAACTGCTATGGATATTCCTGGAGGTGTTAATGCACATGCATTGCTGTGCTGCTGAGGAATTGTATTTATTGCACTGATATGGAGGCCTTTAAAAGGCTTTTAGGCATATTGTCATATGAGCAAAAGGATCCTGCATTGACAGCCACTGGAGAAAGACATAAAACTCCTGACAGCCAAATTGCAGCGCCGGCGACCAACGCTGATCGATGCCAATAAAACGAGGCTCTTTTCGCCAAGGTAGCGCAGGACACCTTCCCACAATTTAATCAGTCAGTCAGCCAGAATTAATGTTCCTAATATCATGATTTCTCCATTACTCTATTTAACATAATTAAAATGTCGAGCGCCGGGGCCATAAAGCGGGTCGTTGGAGATTGTAATTCTGCCGTAAAGCTATGAAGCATGAAAATGCCACTTACCGAGTAGCCACGGCCTGACAGCGAGTGAGTGGAACTCTGTAGGGAGAGAGAGGAGAACAGGGATGACCTTTAAGGAGCGTTTCACTCGCTGACACAGACATGATGAAGCAGCGGCGCTTTAATATCAATATTCACGTTAACCTTTTACCCGCCCCGTCATGTACCCCACGTCCGCACACATCACTCCCACACATTCTGGCCTTTGCCATGGGGGTAGCTGAGCGACACCCTCTCTAAAAACAATCACTCACATCCTTAACTGTTGTCAGCTGTCATAGAAATACACTGTGGAAAACCTCCATTATTTGGAAAAATCATAATTAAATGGTGAACTAGAGTCATTCTGTGGCTGTGAAAATGCATTTTTAGCTCAGTGTACATTGTACATCCTTCACTTACAAAAATGTCTGACAGACCTAAGGTAAATGTATAGTAAATGGTATGTTCTAATCTTTTCCTGCTGACTTTTTGTAGACAGATTTATGCTTCTGATAGTTTCAAAATACAGGTAACGTGTTGTAGTGCAGGTCAAGATTAAGTGTCTCCTTTTCTTTGTTTGAATTTACTTGCTTCTCTGCCTTCAAGAGAGCCATCTGACATTGATAGACACATGGAAGTGAATCCATCATTCGCATCACTAGATAAAATGGTAAAAACACACCTTGATATAGAAATATTTGTTTTGAGAGTGAGTAACAGCTCAGGTACCCTGCTAGCTGAAGGTATTGGCTTCTTTATTTCATATATTAAATGTCCTCAAACCAAAAAGTGTTGATTAAGAATAGCATTTCTAAATTTCAAGGCAATATTTGAAGATAAATAATCTACAAAAATAGAGTATAAATGAGAAGAGACCATTCTGAAAATGTATTAAAGACTTCTTTGACAAAAACATCCTGTCATGTTTATAATTAAATATTAACTTAAAAAAAATCCAAATTGTTTATATGTAACTTTGCTTGTTAACGATGACACTGCAAATCCCCCTTCATTAGATGCTGTATTTTATGTTTAATGTTATGTCAGCCCCTTTTGTACTCCAGATAAATATCTCCTCATGCATTTTAGGGAGGTGTTTTGGTCCATCAAACACCTCCTGTGTTTCTAATGCAGTCCTCTAAATGCTGAACAAGAGCAGGATGGAGACAGAAAAGGCTGGGTTTTGTTCTCCTCTCTGGCTCTATCTGTCAGCGCCCAGCACGAATACCAATCTCCAAATCCCTCCCTCCACTTCCACTTTTCACTTCTTTTATTCCTCTGTCTAGATTGGCAATTTCTCCCCCCCTGGTCTCTGGAGGGGACTTTTCTGCTAGACCAATTTCATCCATAGGTCCACCTTCAATCCAAACGACCTCCCCCACACCTTCACCGCCACTACCTCCCTTGTTTTGCACCCTCCCGAAACCCCTCATCCCTTCTCCCACACCTGCTCTTGGCCTCAGCCCTCATCAACGCCTGTGTGCCCCTCTGATTTGCAGGACGGCTCCTGTAGTGACGATTAGGGAGGAGTCCCGCCGCGAACCGGAAAGCAGGCTCTGCGGGAATCAAAAGGCTATTCCCGCTCTGCTCAACCTCTCTGCTCTCTTCACTACCGTGACCGGAGAGGAGGCCAGAGGAAGAAAAGGAGGAAGAACTGCACAGAAGGCAAAATCTGTGGATACAAAAGGGCCAAAAGTGTGTTCCAGTAAGAATGCGGTCTGCTGTCTATGTGTGTGTGTGTGCATGTTGTGAGGGACTTAAGCATGTGTGGATATGCATGTGTTTGTGTATGTGAGAATGCATATGTGCATAGGTGGTGGGAGGCCAAGGCCATTTGGAATTAGCCTTACTGTGTAGAGTTCATTCAACTTGGAGCATTCTGAGTAGAAAGAGAGGCTTATTTAAATGATAATGAGGGACAATCCATTGGATTTAGTGCCGGTGAAGGGAGGAAAAGAAGGGGTGGGGGTAGTACGGGGGGGATCCATTAAAACGCCAGCGGTTCATAAGCCATAGGGTCGGCATCCAGCTAAACACTCTCTCTTAAAAGCCATTATACATGGCTCTCAATGGATTTCTGCAGCGCTTAGGACTTCAAAAGGATTTAAGAACCCGCCCCAGAGAGGAGTGGGGGAGGGAGGAGGATGACTGAGTGTGTGTGTGTGTGTGTGTGTTTGTGTTTGTGTGTGTGTATGGTGGCTATGGTGGTTGGCGGCGAGAGAGATGGGGCGGGTGCTGGTGGCATTTAAGGGTTAACTAAACAGCCCCGGAGAAGAGAAATGTTGCTAAATCCGCCCCCTAATCCTCTCCCCATTTCCATGCCCCCTCCTCCACTCTAAAAAAAAAAGAAAAAAAAAAGAAAAAAGAAAAACATGGCGACAAGAGGGGAGGGTCCGGTCCATCTTCTTCCAACCCAGACTATTGGTTTTTGTCGTTACAGAGAGGCCAAGGGGTGGGTCAATAAGAGCTCGTTGGAGCATGATGAGGACGGGGTTGCGAACATGTATGCCCTCTGTGGCAGGAGAATCAGGTAGCTGGGCGAGTTTGGGTGCATGTGGGTGGGTGTGGGCGGTTACAGCAGTGTGTTAGAGACCCTGACAGCACCCACAACCCCTCTCCTCCGCAGGACACAAATGCAGTGGAGCCCAGCCACCCCGCTCCTCCACCACCTCATATTTCCCTAATCCCTGTGTGGCTTAGTGCCGGGGCCCCGCTGCACTGCAGGCACAATTACCTAGTCAAAATAAACAGATAAAGACCCAACCATGGCAATGAACAAACAGCATCCCCTGCTTTTTTTTTTTTCACTCCCCGCTTCCAAATTGATGCATGACTGTTTTTAAAGGCGGGCGCGTCCACATGTCGCATTTGTCTCTATTTCCTTTGGCTGTAAGACAAGAGAAATCTATTTTACTCGTTGCAGACGAGGCATCATTAGTTAAGAGCTCTTAAAGCTGGGGAGCCACTTTGATGTGGTAGAGCATGTTTTACGAAAAATTAGTAGTGCTCTCAGTGCGGTGGCGGGGATTTCATGCAGCTGAAAAAAAAAGAAGAAGAAATATAAGGGAGACTGTGACACAATGTTGGTGAGGAATCTGACTCTGCGTGTATGTGTGTGTCATGGCCGGGCCTTTACAAAGTGGAATACAACAGCCAGCAGAGGGAGGGACGGACATGCAGACAGAGAAACAGACAGAAAGAGAAAGGTAAAGACGGTCGGAGGGGGAGAGATGGAGAGATATGGATGCTGTGGCTACAACGATCACCGTCTGTGCACCATTTATTTGGCAGCAGATTAGAGAGACATGCCACATCTAACACCGTCGGCGATTACAGCGTGCAATTTTCAACAGTGCGCCCTCCCCCCACCGCCATCCCCGCAACCACCACTTCCACCCTCACTCTAACCTCCCCCCTCCTCCTCTCCCTCCTCACCCCTCTCCTCGGTGCTTGTCGTATATCCCTGTCAGAGCTGTCAACCGGCTTCGCTCTTTTATCTGACAAGCCCGCCTCTTCCTCCTGATTTTTTCATTAAAAGACAGCGTTTTATACAAATTCAAGGGAAACAGTATGAGGGGAAGAGGGGGCACAGTGCACAAGAGAAACACAGCAGCAAGGCTTAGAGAAAAGAGGATGAAGATGGGAGAAATTAGGCTGGGTGATTTTTTTTTTTTCATCAGGCTGGATTTTCAATTGGAATGCTGAGTAGCTTAAAACAATGTCTTTAATAAGTTCATTAAAATCGTTTTCTTTCCATCATTTTAGCCCTGCTGGAAAAGAAAGCTGCATATTTTCCTTCCTCTTCTTTCTCTCTCTCTCTTTCTCTCCCTCTCCTGCTGCTTTCGTCAGCTAAATGAGCAGTCTGATTGAATTTAGTTAGGTTTGGGAGGCCTGCTTGACAGGCATTAGTTAGGAAGCATATTTCTACATTCATTTAAAATGAGCCGCTTGTGATTTTGCATAAATTCTCATTACTTCCCCTGTATCTAAATTGCATTATTTCATCCCTTATGCTGAACCAATGCCTGGCCTCCATTTTCCTTTGCCACCTACTCATCCTCTAAATGGGCTGGCATATGGATGCAGGCGCAGCGATAATTGGAACAGTTTCTTTAACTCATTCCATCCTGGGGTCAGCAAGGTCAGCCGACACCTGGCTGAACGGCGTTGGGTCATGTCTACATTTAACCGCGCCATGCTTTAAATAATACCAGGCCAACTAGGTGATGCTGTGTTACCAGCCTAATCATTTCCTGTCTATGTGCTGCCAGCCAGGCAGTCTTTTTCCACCACGCACGGGGGATTTATGAGGTGATAGCTTGAAACAGCAGGAGCAACTGCACAAGCTGCCCTCTGATCTCAGCCTCAATCTTGCTGTCGTCCGCCTGCTCTCTATATCCCACCTCATGGGTCCCCTGCCTTGGCCTGTGAAAGTGGATAGCCTGGCTCTCTGTAGGAGGTCTGTGAAAAGGGGAAAGGTCCACACTCACCTCGCTGAGCTGCTCCTTGGAGTTGCTCCTGTGCGGTCTGCCTAGCTCCTGCACCGTCTCGTCCTCGCTGACTTTGACCGTACGTACCAAAGGTTTGATCTGCAGGGGATAAGGAAAAGTAGATGTCTTTAAATCGTGTACTGTCTCACAAAAAACAGAACTATGCTCACACCTGAGCGCTTTACCCTGAGAGGAAATGATTTATGGCTCCCTTTTTTTCGAGAGGCATTGAGTATAATCCAAAGGGCACTGACACATTCCGTCGACAGTCAGCCCTCAGTGAGTGTCAGGCCGTTGGTGAGAGTCTCTAACCCTAGTTTTTGCAGAGGAACCCAAAACTATTGGCACCAGTTGGGGCAGCTTTTCAATTTTTAGGAAATAAAGAATTCCTGGCACAGTCTGTCAGAGAGAGAAACCATTCTGATTGGCTGCTCAGTTAAAGAAAATAAGTGAAAATCATAGGCTTATGTTACTTTATCATTCAACAGTTTGTACATCTACAGTCCCAGGTCTTCAACTTTCAATTTTTGGATGAGGAATAAAGACAACTGCCATCTGCCGGTATAGAGAATTATTTCACCTCATGCAGGTACATTTATGCTAGTTAGCTGTTGACTGAAGTCTTTGTGGTGTGTTCAATTGCAGCTTTTTGGCACTTTTCTGTACTTGCTCTTTGATGCTGCTTTAGTAAATTTGTGGCTGAAAGCTTCTCTAATACACCTGTAAATCCATTCAGAGTGGCTTATTATTCAAGGAAACTGCAATAAAAGAGATTAAGATAGCTATATATTTTGAACTTCATTGGTGTCTGTTGCTTGTTTAATACAAGTGAAATGGACTTTACATCACTAATAACTTTTTCCAAAGTATGCCATAGCTGTATTTTGATTTCTCCTATTCAATTCATTTCTTTTACTTTTCCTTTCCTTTTATTTCATTCTTGAAAACCATCTTGGCTCAAGCAAAATGTCTTTCAAATCTGCAGTGAACATAATGTTTGCAATTACCGGTACTTTTTTATTTCAGTTAAGTTATACTTGCATGGTTTCGTGGATGAAAAGAGGCATTGATTAAAAAATCTCCTCACATGATGTATTCAGGTGCTACTGCATAATTCTAGTCCGTTCCTTTCTTATAACCTGCAAGATATTGCCTTCATTGTAATGGAACAAAGCACAGACATTCTATTACCAAAGAACATCTTTCATACAACACATAGTGGTGTATAAATGTTTACCTCCAGCACAGAATGCACTAGATCATATGGCTTTTTCTAGTTTTGTGTTTTTAGAGAGAGAGAGAGACAGAGAGTGAAAGAGAGAGAGGGAGGAAGGGATAGCATGAATGTTGCAGTTATGCCGTATATGCCTTAACAATAATGGCCACCAGAGCAACACAAATGAGCATGCCTTTCAATGCAATACCAACAGTCATAAGCTAAAGCAAAAGCTAACTAGACAAAAATTAAATTAATGTATAATGTTGTGCATTACTATTAAAAACTGAAATGAAAAGCAATCTGCAATTATACAGAAGGCCCAGGACAAACAAGAGAAAAAAATAAAAAAGGGAATATGTGTGAAGGACTGTGCAAATATTGCACAATATATGTACAAACTCCAAAACAGTACAGTTGTTTTTTTGCAGATCAATCATTAATCAGCAGAAAGTCAGGGAATATTAATTATCTGTATTACAGTAATTGTACGCTATTATACCAATTTAATAAATAACTATGTTTTATCCACAAATACAGCATTACAGAAGTAGGCAATTCTAAAAAAAATAAAAGTAGAGTGATTGTGCACTGATTTTTAATCATATAAAACCTCTTAACATTAACAAGGTTTGGGTAATTGGGATTACAAGAGTTTCAAAACTGACACAGCTACTGAAGACCGAAACTATTTATTTTAATATCTTGAGTTTAGATACTGCAACAAGTTATAGAGCAAAACGGTACTTCAACAAGTTTCAGGTGCCATTTTATTTTGCGTCAATTATTTGGATCTATAACCAATTCCGCAATTTAGGCAGCTATGCATAACAACAGAGTACAACTACAATGGCTTCAACTGACTTTTAATGGGTCTTGATCCTGCTATTCTTAACCTGAGGGAAACAAAAAGTCAGTGTGGTGTCTCGCAGCTCAGTGTCAGTTTGTGCTTTGGCTAAATGCAAAGCAGAACTGGCTGTAGCAAAAGCACCTGCAACCCCAAACCTCAACCCTTTGTTGTTGGTCATATCAGCATGTAACACAAATGCAACTCTGTAGTAAAACCCTATTGTGACTGTCTACTACACTAGTCATGAGGATTTAAGACATTACTGAAAATTCAGCCAAATTGAAGGGAATTAAGGGAATGATCAATAAGGGGTCAAAGAGTTCAATTATTTTTCTACCACTCCACCAATCAGTATTATTTCATCAATATCTGACTTTTTTTTACATATACAATAAACAAAAGTGACAGAGCTTCCGTCATCAGGGCCCCCAGATCCTGAAACAACCTTAAGAGGGGACTATAATGGCTAAGTTTGTCTTTTCATTCAAGTCTCTTTGAAAAGTGCACTTTAATAGTCAGGTTTTCCTGTGATCCACTATTTAACTTTCTCACACCATTTGTTTTAATGGTTTTGTTTTATTGTTATGTTTAATACTAAGTTTTATGTTTTAGTGCTTATTCTATGAAGGTGCTATTGTTATTACTGTTTTTATGATTTATGACACCTTCATGATACCTGATTTGTTGTTGTTTTTACTCTGTTAAAACACTGAAACCTGGTTTTGAAATTGTGCTATATAAATAAGCTTTACTATTATGATGTGATATTATTAAAAATTAAAAATGCACTGCGGCAAATGCACTGCATCTCATTGAATTGGAGATGCTGCCGTAAAACAGCCAATTTATCCTCATCTTTTTATCTGTAAAGTACCACTTCTGACAACATTTTCTGTTGATCATACTTTGACCGTGCTCTTTGTTTTTCCCTCTGGATTGATCTACTGTGATCTACCATTATAAATGTTTATTCACCAGTGTGCACAGTCAAAATAAACATGGTTTGGTTACTTCTCTATTGCAGTGATGAGAGTTTGTAGAGAGAATAGTCTGTTTAAGCAACCCTCCAATAGCAGTCAGCCCCATTTATTTTATATGCCAATGTAGATTTTTACTAGCACTGAGCGAGTAGCAGGTGCTAATTTTGAACCCTACCTCAATCTTTACTAACACAACATTTTTTAATAAAAATTAAAAAAACTGTACTGTTTTCAGGTCATAACAATGATCAAATAACCGTACAAAAGTTAAAAGTAAAATATAAAATACTGTCAAAAAATTATCAGGTAATTGCTAGTATCTACGTTCAGCCAGCGACACATAATGGTTACCCTAATGCAAACATGGATGGCTTATTTTATTGCAAGCCATCAAGACCCACAGTTGGCATGCACCCAAATTCCCAGCCAGATGGGAGGTTGGCGAGCTCAGCAAGAAAGACTCTGTGCCGGTGGAGTACCAGCCAATCGCAGTGTCCCGTGCTGCCTGCCCGCATTGGAGTACAGTGGCGATGGCCGCGGGGTGTAATCCATTTGACTAGCAGTTTGCGTGTAGCAGCTCCCCCGGTGACGCGCGTGCTGGCTGGCCCCATTCTCCTGATCTCCACTGTAATTTAAGCAGATCACTGCTACAATTAACCTTTCCCAGTAAATATCAATTATGGCCCCCGGCTGGGCTAGAATTAAAAGGGTCATCAGCTAATCTGACAGGTCCTGTACGCTGCCACCTGGCTGGGAGAGAGGGAGGGAGGCGAGGCGGCACAGAGAGTGTTTGTCTACCCCTGTGCCCACCAGCTCACATGCCAAGTAGACACAATTCCCTTTTAATTACCCTGCCGCCACCAGGGCAAGTATGCTGATTGGCCAAGGGGCATTAGCAGCGCGCTGAGGTCAACAGTGACAGGAGGGGGGTTGGGTGGGGTGAATGTGGCGTAGAAAAGGAGGTAGCTGCCGCCAAACAAAAGCAATCAGGGTGTAGAGATGGAAGGAAGAGAAACCTGCAGGTGGGCCTAATCAGGTTTGACTTCCACCTCTATCCGCCTCTCCCTCTGCCTCCCTCGCTCTCACTCGACTAGCTGTCAGCCTAATCACTCCTTGAATCTCAAAATAGATGGTGGCCTTTTTGATTTCCCTCTCTCAAGGAGAGCACAAAGAGAGCAATCCTCCTTGGCAGGCAGGCAGGCATGGAGGCAGAGACAGAGCATCAAGGTACAGTCGGCGTCACGTCGCCGTCAAGTGCCGTTGATTACTTTGTTTACCCAGCATCAGTGTTTCTGACAAATTCCTGAGGGCGCCCAAAGTGTTTCCATCTCCTTTGGGGCAAGCGGCTACATTACCCAGTCAGCAATCAACTTGGCTATTGATCAGAGCACAGCATCTAATTAGCTGCCTAGGTTAATGATGCAGCGTGCAAGGACAGTTCCCCGCACCGCTGTTCAACAGGACAGGAGAGCAATTGATCTAGGCAGAAATTCACCAACTCTGATAAAAGATTGGCAACCCTGACTGCCTGTGATTAAGGCAGGGACTAATTTCCTGTCTGGGGAGGTGTTTAATTGGCCCTAAGCTCCCAACTGTATAGCTTTCATGTGTTGTTTTTTTTTTACTCTTTTTGTGTGTATTCATTAATTTTAAGGACAAGTTAGAAAGCTTGAGGATGGGGCAAGTGGTCTCTGATGAGATGTGGTCAGTTGTAAGTGGTGACACAAGGTCAAGGTCATAATGCCTTTCCATTACGCCTGTGATGTATCCTGGGTAGCCCCAAGGGTGCAGTTCTTGGCCACCTGGCTGTTTTAATGAATTACAGTTTTCAATTCTTGTGTGGATTTAAGTTGGTTTACATTGAGGGTTTGATCCATGCAGTAGGGGGACAAGGTTAATCAGGTTAAAATTTACTTACGCAGTAAGAAAATTTGGTTAATCTGTTCTTGTGCATGGGACAGTTTGACTTAAGACAATAGATAGAAGAGACAAAAAACATAGTTAAGCAAGGGCCTGTGTTTTACATGAATAATGTACTGGAAATTAGCTCCATTAGTCTCGGTATTGAACATGTCTGCAGTTCCTCTCTGGAGGCTGCCGCTCTGTGCTCTTTAATTATCTTCAAAGGGCCCTCCAGCATCTTAATTTCCCCCCAAGTTGAGTAGTGCCGACTTGGGTCTGCTCATTTATACTACTCTAACCCTAGGTGAAGTCACAGAGCTCCCCTACTTAGAAAGGGCTAGTCAAGGTATCGATGGAGACAGTAGGGGTTTACATCAGGTCATGCTAGGCTTGGCTAACTTTCCTTTTCCTTTTACTCTTCCTTACTCTCCTTGCACTGTCAATCAATCTGTAGCCTGTCAGCAGGGAGCTGGCTAGAGGCTGGCGGGTGATGCTTTGTTGTCCTGCTTCTTTGATCCTCACTCCTTCACCTTGCAGGAGGTTTAGAGGGGCATTGGATGGTTGCGCTGTCTTCCAACCCTTTTCCTCCCTGAATAAGAGAAGCTGTAAGTCCTGACCTCGCTTTTCCTCTCCTTGCTCCAGCTCCTCTCACTCTGTCTCGTCTCTCCGTAGCCTGCCGTCACCTGTCAACAGCACTCAGGGAGGCTGTGCCTCAGCCTTGTCCCAGTGTCAATCCTCGTTACCCTAGGATCTTGGACCTTGCCCCCTGCCCACCCCTTCCTTTCTAGCTGCCCTGATGCTTCTCTGCACTACCACGCTCCAATCTGCTCTCGGGGTTTCCCATGCCGTGGTAGAGAGGAGACGAGGGGCAATACAGAGAGGGGAGGGCTGAAGAGGACGGATACAGATCCTTCCTTTAATTTGCTCTGAAAAGTGTCCTGCGCAAAGGACCCTCACCCCCATTAACCCAGCGACAGGCTGCTACCGTTGCTCAGAGAGGCATGGTGCGTGTGTGCATGTGTGTGTGTGTATGTGAGGGGGGCCCGGTGGTGCGGCAGGCGAAGGCATCTCGGCGCTCAGTGCCGGGCTCCAGCACCGGCTCAATCTATCGGCTCATTATCCCCCCTGCCCAGGCTGGGGTGCAGACAAGTGCACTTTAGGGCCACAGGCCAAATTGATTCATCTGCCTTCATTTTCTTCAGGCTCAGAAGTGGCAGCTGCTCGGAGGCAGGGGGAAGGAGCTCTAAGATGGTAAGAGACAGAGATGCGAGAGAAGGAAGGAGAGAAAGAGAGTGTCTGGGATAGAGTGAGATGAGGGAGGGAGACATCATGAGAAAGAGGTGTTCCTGGCTTTGTTTCCCATCCATGTCTCATTTCACTTTTCCTCCTCTGCCCTCTTCTCTCTCGCTCTCTCTCTCTTGCTTTACAGCACAACCAACACCTCCCTCCCTTGAAATCGCTATCAAGACATGCACTCACTCCCCCACCAAGTCCCAAGTTGGAAATTAGCCCAAGGACAAGCAAGTGGATTTACTACAGGGAGAGCAAATGGATTTTTGCTTTTATTTTGACGAGTCCCAGTGTATCCATTACGCCTTTTAATCATACATTATTCATAGAGCTCGCCTTATAATAAATGACCACATAAAAGAGGTACACATATTATACAAGGCCTAAAATGCCCCCATAACTCTCTCTCCTAGTGCACTCAGACCTATATCACATTTGTAAGCTGGTTCACAAATATGAGCCTGTGGAATCGCAGTTACGTGGCATTTCTATTCCAAGTAATGACACCAGGACACGACGAGAGTCGGCAGATTAAAAGCAACACTTGCGTACAAATGAGGTATGGAGCAAACAAATTAGAGGGCGTGACCTATTAGCTTTTCGGCATGTGTCCTGCACACAAAATAGTAGTGTATAATTTTGTACTGTGTAAAGCTAACTAGGGTGGCCACCACGACCGCCCAACTCTGTAACAAAGCAGTCAACCTGAAAGCGAAGCAGCTTACTCAGCCTGATTCCCAGCCAACAGGGACCTCAAGAGAGGCCGACTGTCCCACAGGGGCCTGTTTGGAACAGATGAACTGGGGAGAGGAGCACTCCCTCCGGGGCCCCAGGTCTCTCCAATCACTCTCACCAGATGCCTCCTGGGGAAGTGAGGGAACAAGGCGAAAGAGGAGGAAGGGGGGCAGGGGAGATGCACCTGCTCCCCGATACGAACCCATCCCTCAGCACCTGTCCCGGGGGTTCACTGACAACCACAGCCAACATACACACACACACACACACCTCACCTGTCAGCCAGGACCATAGCAGCAGTATCTGCCCTGCACTGATAAGCACAAGGCTTTACAGCAGAAACACCAAAGCCCCCCTCCTCTCTCTCCCTACTCTCACTCCAGGGCAAGCATTTCTCAGACCTACCAACAAAAATTAGGCCAATGATGTCAAAATGTTAATGATGTTATTAGAAGGAAAGCAAGGGAGCGACGCTGTGGATCCGCCTTTTGCACTTTATTGCTGAAGCCAACATTATGCAGATCTCTCTTGTCTCTTGTTGCTCTGCAAGAAATGTACAACTTTGATTTCTGTGCACACTATTAGCGTTTTAAGCAGTGAGTGCATTTTGAAAAGATTTATGCATGCTGACAAGAAAAAAATTCAAATGGTGTTCACTTTGGAGGTTGTACTTTAATTTTTTACCTCAACATGATTATTTGCAAGTCAAAGTTCACTTTGGCTTTCAAATTAGGGCTGCATTCGAAGTTGCAGTAAAACAACTTTAGGCTGTGGTACATGTCGCGGTAAATGCCACATTTGCACTAAGTGGTCAGTGAAAGAGAGTAAGAGAGAGATAATATATATTCATTAATTTTCTAGTGTGTGCTGCTGTATCTCTCAATGCTGTAATCATCTCAATAGACCTTTGAATAACCGTGAGTATTTTCAAGGAAATGGAGGGGCACTGAAAAACATAGGTGTGTGTGTGTTTGTGTGTTCAAAAGTGAGCAAAAAACAAATAAAAAGTGACTTAATAATGTGAATTTAATGCATACATATTAATCTTAATTTTATTGATTATGCACAATCACTTCTTGCACAGAAAAAAAAAACCCATCCTTTTTTTTTTTTAGTATTTATGTTGTTTACACGGAGCTTCATGACCTCACTGGCTTCCCATATCTTTGTCTCTCAGCCAAAAATGTATCGTGATAAACACTTTTAACAAATACGGTTGCAGAATAGAAATAACTTCATGTTGTTAGTTTACCAGTTAAGATCCAAATTAGTGAATTTGTAGTGCTCTCTGCCATAACTGGCGGTCTAACACTGGTAATGTTAGCTCATATTTACCAAGGTTAGGAGTAACTGATGACAAATTATTGATTGTATCTTTCAGATGTCTGGAAGGGTGAGATTAAATTTACCATCTACATGTAGCATTTCGCTCCACCCAACACCATGACCATAGTAACTAAAAGTATGCTGCATCAATCACAGGTTCTGCCACAGTTTCACATGGGAAGGATTTATCAGTTATGACTCTCAACTCCATAACCCCTAAATGGACACAGATAACGCTGGCGTAAACACTCATACGAGCTGATAAGAGTCTGTCGGTAAGACAGATCAGCAGTCCAGACAGATTTCGAAATGACAGAATGTCTGACTACACACAGATTTTTTCAACTTAAACTCACAAGTTGGCCGAATATCAGAGAAAATACTGCTCCCTGTAAATAATGTGAAAAACCTGATGTAGGTCATGCAATTCACTAATACTGACATGACATTCATTAGGGTTATTACAGAATAATTGTAACCACTATATAATGAGAAATTTCAGAGGGTTTCACCTTTGAAAAATTCCTATCAGCCCCTCCACATATCATGTTGTATAAATGATGAGGCATGCCTTTCTTAAATCATTTTTGATATATTTTTACACACTTTCAACTTCCACTTACCTTTATCATTGACCACTGTGTACAACTGATCAGTGTACTAAAGACTTCAGTTGTGTTCAACTGCTGTAACACCATTAATCATTTTTTAACACTTGAAAATGATCTTATTAGCAGCTGAAAAAATTACATTTTTGGAAGTGCAACATTCACACTCTCTCCTGCGACTGCACTCGATAACTTTGTCACCCTCACGCATACTTTAAGAAATGTTTAATTTCCTCTAATGAAATCTGAAATAATTATCAGCTGAGGCTGACAGACTGCAAAAAGGCCCTTTTTAACAAGTCCACCAAACACACACCTTAAAACCAGCTATCATTCACCACGACATAATTAAAACACTGAAGATTAGATTGTGGGGAAAAGGAAATGAGCAAGTGATTAAAAAAGACTGCGAGATGAAGAACAGTATGAAACTTCCAATGAGGCTAACTTTAGACTGTTTTTTTAAATCAAGTAAGAAAATCTCTTTTTAATGGAATTCCTTTGCACAATCATACTGGTGTTCTTATTTATATGCTTTTTTTCTGAGAACTGACCAATATACGCAAGCAACCACTGACCGACAGAGTTAGACAAATATGATGACCAATGCGTACAAAGGTGCAATCAATTGCAATGATCAAGCAAAATCACTTAGTAAACATCCCAAAATGTCAAAGTTTACTTCATAGCTTAAAGTGGTACATGCAAGTCAACAGAGCTAAGATGGCAGGAGCAGGTAAACAGGCAAACAAAAAGTTAAGCCACATAGAAATCATCAAAATTAGAGAAAATCAGGTAATGATCTTAGTCCAAAAACAGGTTGAGGTCATCCACTGTAGGACACATCCATTATACGATACAACTTAAAGCTACTCTGCCAGCAGAACTGTTGCTTTGTCCTCATATAGTGGTGTTTATTTAAACATGGCTTTTATAGCTTCTGGTGTTTCATCCACGATCAGATGCAGTTTTGGGTCACTGAAAGCAGATCTTTTGGAAAAGTCAGAATCAGGGTGAAGATATGCAGAAACTCTGTTCACATTGATGACTTGTGCTCAGAGAAGAAAGCTGAGTTTCTGGCCTGTGATGACAGATTGTGTGCCGCTATCTGATTTTGTTTACATGAGACAATAGGTGCTTGTTATAGCTTGTTATAGATGGTGACAGGAATTTTTACATGTTTGCACATAAATGTACAGTTACTCGTTCACTATATTACAAAACAGAGACATCATAGGTCACAACACTACATAGGGTTACAACACCACTTGTTGGTGTAGTATGCTCATGACAGAATTGTGTTTCTGTGTTTTCATTTGGATGGAGATTTTTTTTTAAAAAAGTGCCTGTGTAGACAGGTTTTTTTTTTAAAACAAAGGAGGAGGAAAAACAGCTTTAAAAAATATACATGTACGTGTAGACTAGGTCTAAGACAATTAAGCAAGTAGTAAACAACTTGAAGTATTCATACTGAGAAGACTGATTGGATAATTCATTCAAATCTTCCTTGGGCCCATTTGGCCAGTAAATTACAGAGCTGTGCCATTTCATGAAGGCTTTTAAATCTGTCAGTGTCAGAAACATTCAATGGCAAACAGGAAGTGAGACATTTTACATCTCTGCCAACAGAAGCAGTGATTATTTAGAAAAAAAAAGGCCAAAAATGTGTTGCAATAGCCAGACACTGGAAACAGAATTTCATACGACCAATCAGATAACAGGATTAGGATCGGTATGTGTTTATTTTAGAATAGACACATTTTATAAAGAATCCTTTAGTTCAGTTATGAAAGAATTCTGACCAAATTATGTACTGCACAGGACATTTATCAGTTCTGAGAAAAACATTTCAATGCTCTCTGGTGGAAAAACCTTGTAATAGCAAAACAGTTTCTAAATTATCTTTGCTATGTCTTTGGTAAAATGCATTTTACTTGACAGAAGGCATTTAGGTCATAACCAATTCATCTGTTAAACTGGCCAGTATTTTTGCCCAAGAACAAAGACAGCTTATAAGACAACTACCAGCCAAAAAAAAAGAATAATAAAAAAAACTTGAGCAACACAAACACTATTCATAGAGATCAGAGGGCACAAAGTGTTAACCCTTAGTTCACTGTAAAACCATAAAGTGAAAATTATGTCTTCCTCATACAAATAATACCATGATGTTTTCCATGCTAGTAAGAGAAAAATGTTAAGTTACACACTGAATCCATATCAAAATTTAGACTTTTATGGTATAGAAAAGAAAAAAAAATACATAAGTACAGTTCTGCATGCATGGAAAGCTTTGATCCTAAAATATTCATATACATTCATATTGATTAAACTTCATACCGCTATACTGTATGCTAATCAGTAAGACTTAGTGAGGAGCCGAGGCATGTCATCAAAGCTGAGGGAGAGTTTAGAAGAAAGAGACAGAAAGAGGGAGTTTTTTAGATAGATGTAGTCTAGGCGAGGAGTCAGGAGGTAGTTTGCAGTCAGAGAGTGAGAAAGAGAGACTGGGAGAGACAGCCAGAGTGCTCTGGGCTTTTTAATAGGAGGCAGATGCAACACATGTAATGAATCAGCTTCGGCTCGACGCGGCTTCCCTCTGATGTCTGAGCACCCGTCCTGCCCTTGAAAAACTTTTGGGACGTTATCTCATGCCTGCACAGCACACACTGCCAGTGAATTTTGGAGGAAGTGTTATGTGCTGGATGAAGGAAGGGAGGGAGAGGTAGAGGAGTTGAAGTATATATGTGTACTGGCTTGCTCATGCATTTATCTCTGTGTATGTGCTAGAATGTAGCGCTCTATGCATATGCTGTATATGCTAAAATACTTGCATATATACTATGTGTGCTTTGGCATACATTTAAATGTATATTAATCCATGTATGTACAATTTTGTTTTGTGCCTATTTATGTATACAGGTCACATCCATCCATCAGTTTTCTGCAACCACTTATCCTTTGGATAGTAAAAGATGTGTATATGTGTGTATATACAAAAAAAAAAGATAGCAAATAGATGCAAATGGAGTGAGATACATAATATGCACACTAACTCTCACACGTTAAAAGTGCTAGCTAGCTATAGCTGTAACTGCTAGTTCCTTACGTGTATTGAGATGCTGCTATTAGCTTTTCAACTAACAAAAATGCTAGCTTGTGAAAAAAAAACAGTTCTGATTGATAGTATTATTAAATGTGCTCTGGTATTTGGCATGCTATCTCAGAAAAAACAGCTTACTTGAACACTTAATAAGGCAGAGCCATCGTTCATGTTATTAGTTCCACCTAAAATCCCTGCTATAAAATAGTCAAAATATCTGCAATAAAAACATCTTTTAAAATGGGTGTTACCCTCTGGAGATAAACTCTCTGAAAAACAACAACATATTTTTGCAGTGTAGTCTAGCGAACAGAATGAATCCACCTGGAATAAATGCTTAAATGGCTAATTAAATAGCTTTGAGCATCTACTCACTACAACTACCTGTTATATTCACACTTTGTTGTTGCTTGCAGAATGTTAAACTTGTATTAAAATGTAAATAAATTTATATATATTATTAGGTTTATTTTATTTTTACAAATATGTTGCAGTTTTATAATGAAAGTCTTTGTATTTATGGCATATTTAAAAAACATTATACGAAAAATTTGAAGAAAAGGTAACGTTTCCATAAAAAAAGTTGTATGTTCTGGGTGCAGTATGCGTCAGTGTCATATTATGAGGTAAAATTGCAAATTCAGTCACCTTCCTTCCAAAACAAAAAAAGAGGGGAATTTTGGTGATTTTCTGATGCATTCCTCTGTTTAGGCAAGCAATTTAAAAAAGTGGATGTGACTATCAAGTGGTTTGCATGTGCAATCCCAATGTAACAATCACCCTAATCACAGTATCGAAAAAAAAAAAGTTCTGGCACAGTTCTCCCCCTCACTATCCCTTCCAGCCAAGTCCTTTTTTCCAAGCAAAGGATCATTGCTCTTTTGACTTGCAGCAAATTGGTAGATTGGTAGCGCATCACACTGCTGTCACACTGGCTTTTATCTATCTCCATATGCAGGCCTGCATAAGGAATGTTTTAAATCCCTATAAGCCCAGATGCAGGAAGCATGCGGTTCACACACCTGACAGGCAAAAAATATGAAGGCTGCTGAGAATTATGGGAGGTCAGGAGAGGCAGTGAGAAGGAAGAGATGAAAAATACAGAAGAAGGAAAAAAAAGAACAGACCAACAGAAGGGTTTGTACAAGTCAGATATGCAAGGAGCCAGGCTAAAATGGTTGGCACTTTCAGAAAAGAGAGGAGATGGGAGGAGAGAAACCAAGCAGGAGGCCTCCTTCCTGTCACTTGGGTGTTTGGCTATGACATCTGCCTCTGTGCTGTCATTTCCATCACTCCTGCTTGGACCAGAGGAGATATGTCAGTGGAGGAGATCGAGGAGGAGGCAGAAAAAGAGGAGGAGGTGGGGGAGAAAAAGGATGAGAGGATTCTAAAGCTCTGGGACGGTATGGAAATCAGGTCTTGGAAAGAAAAAAAGAAACGATGAAAAGCAGATGGAATCAGCCGCTGACATGACAGCATCCAGCCTCGAGAGCGCAGATCTACAGCTTGTGCAATTACATGGCTGCATTTGCATCTATATGATCCCTCAAAATGCTGTCATGTGCTGGGATTTGAGTCTAGCTCTCTGCGAGTGTGTGTGCGTGTGTGTGTGTGTGTGTGTGTGTGCAAGCATATTCACAACATTAGATGATCTGACAGGCGCTGCTTGTCGTGATGTACAGTACATAAAATGAGGATGCAGTTGGCAGAAGAGGATCATGTCCATTGTGTTAATAGGGATAATAGTGATTTAATAAGCTTACAGGCGGATTCACTGTGCATTCTAATTGGCAAGGCCCCACAGATGATGCTGCCTCCCCTATCTCCCTCATGACTGGGAACACATGGAACAGTCCAGGGGATAAACAAATTCTAACTGTAAAAATCTGTTCCAATTAAAGGTGTAGTAAGTTAAGACGACTTAATTAAACGGTGGCTTAATCTCAAATGATCGGGACAATTCTAGTCATCAGATTGAGCGATCACAGTAAGTGTTTTGGTTAAATCAAACAATGTGCCGTCACACCTCAGTGATTCTGTTTGATTAGAATTAAATTATGTGTTAAATAACTATGATGCTTTAACTGAAATGTTAATAAACATTTAGAATCAAGTAATTGCTTTGGCTCTGTGAAATTTATAAAAAGAGAATTATTCATTTTCTTTTTGTTATTTTCATCTGGATAAAAAAATAGTTCAAAAGCGAATATTTGGCGACTGCTGGAGGGAAGCATTTGAGGTATTTTCTCTGTATTTATACATGACATCTGTTTTGCGTCTAGAATTCCATTTGGATGGCTCTGGACGATTTCTTTTTAAAACTCTCATTTATTCTGGAGATTTTGTGTTGTTCGACAAGAACCTCAACACGGACAGCTATTTTGATTTCCTTTTTTTTTATTATGGATGCCAAAATGACAACCTGTTGCATCAACTGCTAACCACTTTTTACTGAACATAGGATGGCTTACCTAAAAATGCTGCAATGGACCTTATGTATTGGGCATCAAAAAAAAACAAAAAAACAAAAACAAAACAAAGATGACCCATTTTCACAACTCGCTGTCTCACTGTTTTTTCTCTGTTTGTGCTTGTCGAGCCCCCCCGCCTCGCAGTCGCAAACAGTCATACGTTACAATATGCAGACTGACACGCTGCCACTTCCAGCACCCAGGAAAACACAATGTGTCACTTCTGTCTCCTTCATGTCCACGGGGCTTCGTCTGGGCTTGTGTGTGCGCATTGGTGAGAGTTCGTACATGCACATGAGCCAGTGTGTGTACACGCAAGTACACACATGTGGAGATGCAGTTGTAGAGAAACACAGTGTGTACAGGGAAGACAGCATATGAACTACCTAGCACAGCAGGAGTGGGGGGAGTGAGATAAAGAAGGAGGGAGGGAGGTGAGGAGTGAATGTGGAAATGACAGGAGGATATTGGGAGGCTAATTGTCTTGAGGAGCAGCCTGGGCGACCTTGGCAGGGCAAGAAGTCAGGGGCTTTGGCCTCCCAGGGCACGGCGCTGCCAGGGTAATTGTGCCACGATCTTGACCTCGCACTGCTTAAACCCGCCCTCCATTCTTCCTCTCTCCATCTTCCTCTCTTTCTTTAACTCTCTCTTTCCCCTCGCTGCGGCTGAGGAGGAGGAGGTGGTATCTGCTCTTCGCTCTAATGATGTCAGCTCCCCAGAGGAGGCTTCTGTCTGCTGAATCTCAACAGCTAGCCTTCAAAGTTTCAGCCTGGCCCAACAGCTGGAGGGAGGCCTGGAAGGAAGGTGGGGGAGGATCTGTCCACTAGACTGTACAACCACAACCCAAACAACCAGCATGGCCAGCACTCCTGAAGGGACTCACAAAGGTCCTGATCCTCTCGCTCTGCTACTGCTGACGGAGGAGTAAAACCGCAAGAGTAGGGAGGTAGCAGGAGGCAGGAAAATCTCAACATGCAAATAAAGAACATGTGCATATTAAACATCTACACAACTTGCAGCAATAAACAGCAACCAAGCTATTACCTAAAAGCAAAAGATAGTTTGAAGATTCCTTCAGATCAAAACTGATCTTAAAAATATCCAAAATTCTTTTAAAAGTCAAACCAGATGAAGCAGACGCCATATGCACACAATATATTACACCACCGGACATCTCACTCAGCAGCTGCTAACTTGTTGCTCTCCCTGCAGGAATATAAGCTGCTCTGTTTCAAATGTTAAGCTGAAAAAACATGCATGCAGGCTGAAATTCACCTCTGGTGTTCTGTCTAGAGATGAAGTGACGGGTTTGATTTACACAACTTAAGAGGATGATTAACAGAAGTAGATAAAAGGACATCCTGGTATGTAAATGGAAATGTTTCTTCTCCAAAACAACAACAAAAAAAAACATGATATATATCATCAGTCAAGTACATTTGGATGTTTATTTGGCTACTGAAGCATGTTTGGACATTTGCGTCTCAGTTGCATTAGGATTGATCTGCCCCAGGGCTTGTCTGGTGCTGCTGAACAAGGATTATCTTTTATTCAAATCCCAGCTAACCTCACCTGCCAGCCGGTCAGCCCTTTATTTACACAGACTCCATTTGGCCTTTAATCAATACCAAAGCAGTGGTGAAATGAACGGATAAAGTGAAGGGAGGAAGCAACGGACGAGGAAGTCTGACAGTGCTTGACATTTGCCTTGGCTGTGCTCTGTCAACAATCAAGCAAAACCTTGGTCGGATATGCCCAGCCCTGGACTGTTGTTTGACGTTCTGCTCCAACACGTCACAGATTTAATACTGGTAGTACTCACACATAAACAGACAGAAGACTATGGCTATGTTCTTTTAAGCCAAGTACTGATGGACTGTTCACTGAAAATGCATCAAAACACTCCAGAGTACTTTTTATACTAGAAATATTTTGAAAAAACATACAAACTTATTCATATCTCACATATGGTATGATTGTTAAGTTGTTTGGATATAGTTTTCCTCTTTGGAGACTCCCAACAATCTTTTTTAAAGATGATAAATATTTAACCATTCGTCGATGTATTGAATTTCATCAAAGGGAGGGAGACTGTTGGGCCAAAACACATATATCTATAGGCCAGTAGTAGTGTGAAGAAAACGGCTCCCATAGGACTCCGCTCCTCCTCTACCTCCGCCATTACCTCTCTGTGATTTCTATCACACTGCTGTTCAGTGAATTTCTGCTCGAACCATTGTCACAGAGATAGAAGATATAGTAAAATTGCCTGTCTACTTGACCTTCCAGGGATGGAAAGGCTTTTTATCCTCCACTCTCTTTCATTCTTTCTCCATCCTTTTATATTGCAGCAGCTGCAAGGTCAGAGACCATGTCTGCCTTGCATTTCACTCTTGAGCAAAGTTATTTTGATTGTGACATCTTATGGCATTCAAAACGCACAAGTATGTTTTGCAGGCCACCATATGGGCACATAAATGTCTGCAGTTGTGTTCTGCATAGCAAAATAATGCCTGAGTTTTAACTGTGGATACATCTGTGTGATAACAATGAGACTGTGTTTACCTGAGTTGCTGCGGGAGCGTGGGTTGCAGCCTTTAACAATATGTAAGACAGAAATAATGACCTGACCGACAATGAGGACACGAGGGGATATTTCAAAAAATAAAATATCCCATCATCTAATGAACCACAATAGACTTGTGTTGTGTCTTTGCACGAAAATGCACGCTTTTCATTAAAGATTCAACATGAAGGCATTAAGCATGGGTGTATGTTGGAATGCTGAGAGATGCACTGCTGGGGTGGGGGGGCAGGGGGGATTGTAGTGTACTAAAACAAGATCAGATAATTGGGAACCTTAATGATTTAACATCTGTAACTTTTGCACTTTTGCACTATTTTAACTTTTTCTGAAAAAAACTTTAACTTTTTTTAAAAACATTTTGTTAATTTTTTCCCCAACAGTTTCCAACAATGTGAACATTTCTGCTTCAGTCAGTCACACGATCCCATTCTACTCCACTTCATCAAACTACATCTTTGTGTAATTTTTTTTAAAGACCTCTAGTGTCAGAAATTACATATTGTATGTTTAAGGAATATCCATTTGCACTTACTACATGGTTCTGTTTGTACAGTCTGTGCATATGTCACAGAACACAGCTTAGATTAGACTGAATTCGCCTCCAAAGACAAGTGACACTGTAAGGTATCTTTCAGGACAGGTTCGGTGTCTACATTAGTTGTCTTAACCTTTTAAAAGCAATGCTCTCTCTTCAAGGAAAAGGGACAAGATTCACTCTTCTGGCCAGGTGCCACAGTGTAAAGTGCTAAATGGAAAAGCAAGGCCAGTTTATTGAGGTCCATCACTGTTATGCAGCTTTTCAAACATTTCTAACTTGCAGAGTTGGGAGCATATATCCCATATACCCTGACCTGAACTCAAAGTTTCATCCAAACATGATTATAGTATGTGAAAATACTCTGCTTTGATTCGTATTTTGTTTAACAAAGTTTAACTACATACATGTAAAGGAAAAACTCCAAAAATGGTCCTAAGGCTCTTACTCTTTCTCCCTTATCTAAAAATTCTTGAATTAATCACAAGCTCTCGTGTCCAAACTACCACTGCCTGCAAGGGAGACTAAACTAACTGGCTGAACTCGCATAACCCAGTAATCTAAAGAAATTACATCCCTAATCTTCCACTGATTGGCTTCCAGGCATTAGCTGCTATGCTATCTGGCACCACGAACTAGACTGGCCTGACTCAACAATGACAGTTGTTTTTTGAAGATCCTCCTAATAGACCTGTCTCTTAGACAAAAGACTTTTATTTTCCTGTTGATTGATGGTTAGTTTTAACATCACAACACAAATGTGCATTTTAAAATAAAGGGGAATATATGCTTATCTGCCTCATTCTGTGATATAGTGTTTTATTGTGTGGTTACAGATGCAGGTGAGCCTCCTGAGTTTGGTAAGGCTAGTGATGGTCTGGAATTTGAATTTGACAGCTGCCTCTAAGTTTGTGTAGAAACAGAGAAAATTACAGCAACTATCTTGCACCACCAGGAATGTTGGGTCCACAGCAGCTCCCCAGATAGTGCAGATATTTATCTACAGGAACAACAAAATACTTGTGTGGCTGGATGAATCTCCTCCCGGGCCTATCTTGTTCATTGTTCTAGATAGCATCACAGCTAATGTCTGAAAGGGTTTAGCAAATCAGAGTCTCCTGCTCTTTATGCTAGCTTTGCCAGTGAAAGAACAGCAACATTAAGATGCTAGCACTGCAGGAGACATCAGACACATTCAGTCATGTACATGTTGAAACTTTAGTCTGTTGTGCACAAAAATTGGCTAGCAGGCTTATAAGAATGGTAAGCTTAGTCATCTATGATGCTGACAAACTTTTACATAAATACAAACCATTAACCATCTGCCATCTTTTAGGGGACATTAACATGAGAAAAAAACACTAAAAGGGGATACCATGTCCATAAATTGTTAAATGTGGAATTTGTGGCATAAAATAGGTGCTATAAGTAGGCCTTATGACATGAAAGTATAAAATTTAAGGATGTGATAGAAGAATTTTGCAATGATATTGTGCAATTGGAAATTTCTATGAATGCTTTGGTAAGTTTAGTCTAAAGCACTGCAGTTAGTCCAATACACTGACTGTTCCAGCTGACTACAGCTTCCATACTGTGCAAAGGAGTAAGTCACTGGAGCTTAACTTACCAAAAGTACATTTTGACTGTCTAACAAACCAGCAATTTGTGAGTCTGTGTGACTTTAATTCATTAGCCCTTACCTTCTTGTAACTGGACAGGGCAAAGCCAAACAAACTAAATGGAATAATGCTGCTAAATAAAACTTCCACTACAGTTTGGACCAAAGAAAACAAACTGCTGATCTCCTTCCTACCCTTTGTCCCACTGCTCTATCTCCAAAGCCCTGAGCGAATATTACAAATTACCCCCTTGTGCAAACACTCCTGATAAATGGAGCCGGGAGGCCAGGCCTTAGGGAGCTAACAAAGCAAACACGACATGGCGCATTGCTCTACATCTTCATCCCCAGTGTGTTTTTACAGCGATGTGAACGCATGGTCATCTGGGTCAGATCGATGGCACGTTGAGGCCTGCATTAACACTGCAGTGAGAGGCAAAATGTCAGGAGATTTCTCTCACTCTCCAGATTCTGACAGCAGTGTTAAACTTAGAACAAAAGAAATACAAATTATTATTATTATTATTATTATTATTATTATTATTATTATTATTATTATTATTATTATTATTATCATTAAAAGTAGTAATTAATAGTAAATAAGTACAGGCAGTAAATAAATAAACAAAAGTCAATGAGACAGAAAGCTTTGCGCAGCAACAGAGTTATTTTCACTCACTAGTTTGGTTCAAATAAACAACCTAACATTCTTGATTGAATGGAAAAATCCAGCACTTACGTCAAATCCTGTGCTGTCCTGTCCAAAAGTTACAGAGCAATGATCAGTTTACTTTTTAACTCAGCAGCATTTTGAGCTTAGGCTGAAAACAAAATTCTGACTGTGTCTTGAACCTTACTCATGTGAGCCCACCTGACTAGTTATAAACTGAAAGGTTGTGATAGTTGTTTTAGAATGTTTAAGATATCAGTCTAATCTCTGGAAGAATGTTTACTTCTATCTTGATCTATCTGACAGACATCTGTTTTGTGACCAGCATGACAAACTGACCTCATAAAAACAATGGATGCCATAAATACAGTCTAGTCTAGTTTGATCTAGTCTAGTTTGGTGTGATTTCACGTGGCTTGCTCTGACGGATCTTATCTGATCTGAACTTTACTGGTTTTCATACACATGATAATGCAGGCGGCATCAAGTAGGAGTTGGCCAAATTTTACATGTGCTTGGTTTTAAAATTATGACATTAGCTTTGAAAGCCTACCAGACATCAACAGTGTTTCTAAAGTTGGCGTACGACATCAAGTCAACAACATCCGTTTAATGTCATCAAGTTCAGTTTTGAGTTACCAACACAATCTCTTAACATCAGTGACCAATTTTCTGCTTGTATCTCTTGTAAATCCAAGCCTAGCATGCTTCTCTCTCACCTGGCCTGAACTGCCTTTCCTGTGTGGCATGTGATGAGTGACAGCATGAGGCCAGCTGATGTCAACTCCATAAGATAACACTAACAGCAGTGTAAGAGAGGTTCAGAGAGTGAGGAAGGATACATCATACCTGCAAGCTGCAGAGAAAGAGGCTTTTCCGAGCTTACAGAGGCTTCTGTGGGCTTATAGCTGCAGGCCAAGTGCTTTCTTTTACAATACTTCCACCACTCGTAAGTCAACAGTTAACAGAGAAAAAGACAACATGGCAGCCTGAACCTATACACTAGCCTGACAGAAACAAGGTAAAAGTAAACACCTGGTTATGTTTCTACAAATAGTTCAGATACTTTCAGATAGGCAGCAGTGACTTGGGGGATTCCTGTGCTTATTGAGCAGCTATTTCTGGATGTGGGGTGTTTTTGTAAATCTATGACATGTACAACCCCCAAAACCGGTTCCTGTGTATTTGCTCTTTCATACGCTATCTCTTCATCACTTGCTATGCTTTATGATGGTGGAGAGGCTTTGTGTTATCTCGACTGCGGCTCCATTTGTATTACGACCATAATTATCTGGATGAATCTGATACGCATTGTAATCAGCTTTATCTGGGTGACAGGCATTTTTTTTTCTCTCTCTCTTGTGGTTCAACTTGTTAAACAAGAAAAGCAACTCCGACCCAGCACGGTGGCAAAAATGCATGCTTTGATTGTCAGATGAAGACAAAGGGAAGACCACACATTATGAAATTAACAGCACTAAAAAACAAAAAAGGAATTTAACTTGACTGTAAGTTTAGGGCCGAGAGCAGGGCAAGAGAGGACACTGAATAAAACAGGCACACAGGCACAGCAGGAAACAAAGTAAAAACACCCGCTGATGTGGTTCTGCTGGTAATCCAATAGCAATAGAAGCTCTGGGGAGTTTCCAGGCTTCTAAATAACATAACACACTTTTGCTTTATTCGAAACAGTGGATAAGGGCACGCATAAATCATTAGAGCACGGCTCCATCAGCAGTTAAGTCATTTTGATGACCCTGTTCATCGTGCCATGCACAGCAACTCTGAATAAAATGAGAAACGGCTGCTGATGCTTTGCACCCTCACTTGCACTTTTGAACACAAGCATCATTACGCATGTGCATAATTATTTACATATTTATTTGAGTGAGTGCATACAATACATGCATGTGAAATGTGCACAATATGCATATACGTAAAAACAATCCTTCTGAATCACACACTTAAAAATCACACACATATGCAGCTAATATCCCAAGTCAGGCATCTGGAAAATATCTAAGAAACTAAAAGGCCTGTATAAAGGCAGCTAACACTCCAACTGTGTAGGCATGTCAGGGAGACTGAGGAACAGCAGAGAGCCAGAAGGATGAGGTGAGAGGTGTAGCAAGCATAGCGCCACGATGAAAGAAATCAGTACTACCTGTGGAGAGAGAGCTGGTACATTATGTCCTACCTCTTAGCTTTCATGCTGTTATTTTTGTAGTATTTATTGCTTCTGGCACTGAGTTCTTATGAATGCTGTGTAACTGAGCTGTTAGATGCTAACTAGTAAATTTAATTTTTAGATGATACTAAATCTTAATCTTGATTCTTTTATAATAAATGAGCAAATAGAACAGAAAGTCATTCATCAGTTATGAGTAAACCAGTACTAAAACTTTACAGCTTAAACAGATTTCCTAAAAAATAGACTGAGCCACAAATATATTCTCTGTTTTATGGAGCTCCATCTAAGCTATGAAAATCTTAAGGAAGCTACAGACCTGCAAAATATATTAGGTAGACTTAAAAACCTTAGCACTGATGAGTCACCACGGCAGGTCAAAACAAAACAAAAAACTCACCATGATGTCTGGTTTAAAAGTGCCATTACAGATGTCATTCACATCAACCTAAAGAAATCGTCACTTAAAGGTAGTTAAAGACAACATTATCCTTTTTATGATGCTTCCATGCTGTCAAAATATCATAGCAGTTTCGTTAGAGCAGACATCCTAAAACATGCCCTTATTCAGTCAGGAGAAGTATGATTTCTCCTCAGGCATAAATGGCATTGCTTCCAGAAGTGAAGCTCTTTCACTGATGAATAGTAAACTGTAACATAACAGGTCCATTTTGTCTGTCTTTTATGACTTACTTGGAATCTTACTACAAGCACAAATGACTGAGATGAAACTACACAGACACATTCACCACCAACACTGCCAGGATCAGAGGTGTACCTCTTAATGGACAATCAATCCTAAAAAATGTATTATGCACTAGATAGATGCTCCAAATGAAAACAGTACTACTACACATCACTTAAACTTTAAGGAGACGAGAAAACTTTTCTGCTTACTAGCCAAGCTCTAAAATGATACACTTCTTTACAGACTGTGTTAGAATTAACTTAGCAACATATTCCTAAATAAAGATAGTGGTGACATCAAATTAAGGTAAAAAGGGCCTGCTGTGGCTTGTATATCAGACCCCCTACTGTAGCAAATGACCCCACCTACACCCCAGAGGGGGTAGGGAGTAGGTGGGGTCTAATTTTTGAAATGACTGATGTCTGGGGGACGCAAGGTGTCAAGGGGGACTTTGGTAAATGGCAGCATGTGGCAAGGTCGCCTCTCCATTTGTCTGCCAGTGGGATGGCGAAAGGCTGATGCGTAGCGGGGCTATAGCTCTATGACTGCCTGACAACCTCTTGCGGCCCTGCAAGCAATGGGGGCCCTCCATCTTGTGACACTATGGGGATGTCTAGGACTGGCGTGATGCAGAGCAAAGTGCCCTCCCCTCCCTTTTAGTGCCTCTCTCCACCTCCCGGAAGCATCCATCACAGCGTTCCCCAGTGGGGCGTGGGTAACGGATCGACTTTCCTCCAGAGCGCTAATCAATCCGACTCTCGCTGCTTCTCCCTGGGAACATTTATGGCCTGCCATAAAACAGGCCTTTGGGGCATTACGGCACCCAGTAATCCTGCTAAGTGAGCAATATTTCCCATCTCTGGGGCTGCAGTTAGACGGGCTCAGGCCATAAATAGCAGAGTTAATCTGTGGCCATGACTTCTTGGCCAACCCTGGGCAGTCACAACCCCACTGGGGCCAGGTGGGAGCCACCCGACGGCCAAGGTAAAACAACTTGTGAGACGAAATGATGAGATGGCCTTCTTGACTGAAGTTGCCATTGGATCGCCGCCTCTCCCTTTTTTGCAATGCCTCTCTACAGTCCGCTCTAGTGGAAAGAGCCACGGAGGGAGCAAGCATCTATCATGGAGGATACAGGGCCCATTTTGAACTGATGCACCACTGTAGCTCCCTTTATTGGCAAGCACATTCAATACCTATGAAGAAAACAGTTTGACACTGTGCACTCCAAGGCCTGTAGTTTACAAGTAGCTATCAACAGCAGTTTGATTAAAACAATACAGAGAATTGAAAAGCTGGACTAGGCAAGACACATTGGCAAATGCATGCTAATGAACTGACCTTATTTCTACCAATGTCTTTGAACAAACTGTTATAATAACTTTCTGAGATGTAAAGTTGAAAGCCAACGACCAAAAAAAAAACAACATGCATGTTAAAAATAAGCCACAAAAGTGAAACACTAAAGCCAAGAATCCAGCTGTATTCTTTCAGACTTCCTGCCAAGGTCAGTGAGTTCTCCTCAAAGGGGAGCCACTTCCCCATTTTATGCCCAGCTGAGTTAAAACGGATATGTCGATGTGCTGGTATTTCTTCAGAACATCTTAAAACAGGCCGTTTTCTCTCAGGGCACCAGTGGGAGTTCCATATAGTAAAACATAGAAGAAGGCAAAGCTAGCCTTAGGTTGAGCGTTGCCAGAGGGCTACAGCAACTACCTCCCTTCACCAATAACTGCTGCTGCTAGGGTTGATCCCATTTTATTTTATTTTATTCCGCCCATCATGCATCAAAATGTCTCCCTGAGGTACCTCGGCTTTGAGCAGAGGCCTCTGTCTCTTTTTTGCTGGAAGGCCAAGTCTCTCCATCACACCATGAGTGCAGGAGTCAAGGTCTTCAACCCTCGGCCCTCAGCAGCCCTGCTCAGCTCAGCCAACCCCCCAGGCTGCCTGCTTGTCAGTCAGAAAAGCTTGCTGACTTCTTTAGTCTTTGGTTCAGGTCAGAAACCCGACATTGTTTTCCCGTTCAGAGTTGGGCAGAAACATGACAGGTGTCCATGGAAACAACATTTGCGCAGATGTTTCCAGTTCTTTGAAGATTTCAGAGGATTTTTTTAACAAGTAAGGCCAGTTTTCACCATACTGCTAAACCTCTTGGGTGGAAAAAGGAGAATAGGAGCATGATTCAATCGGACAGAAGACAAATGATGGATATTGCTGAGAAAATTTTTATCCATTTATTATATTTAACAGCAACCTCAAGCAGTGCTAAAATTATTAGACGCAAATAGAGATGGGTTAATCAGTGGTGACTTCATGAGTGCTGTGCTTTGTAAGACAGACAGTTTATCAGAAAAGGAATTAATGAAATCGAAAAATGCTATTAAATTAACTTAATTAAGCATGGCAGTGGCTGAGTTTGCTTCAAGTAAAATACAAAGTAAAAGAACCTGAGTCAACCTCACCGTTTTAAGGAGCACAACATGGAACTAATTTTACGTCACATTTTTTCCTTTACTAGAGTCTTTACTGTTCAAACTTCACTTCAAACAGCTAACATACATTTTGAATACTGGCCAATTAATCAAACATTCAAGAGATTTTAAGACTGCCTTTTAGTTTCAAGAACATCTTTCATCACCTATCATTTTTCCAGAAATCCAGCTCCTGCGTTGTCAAACTGTGATCCCACAGAGTGCGAGGCATAGACTCTGAAAGCCTCTGACATGTTCTTTGATTCCTCCTTTTTGCTGTTTTTCATCTTATCTTCTCATGTCATGTTTATAGTAGCAGCTAGCATGCAGCCGTTTGTGGTTAACCTCTGCTGAATCTTGTCATGTGTATTGTTCTTCTCTCTCCTCTTTGAAGAGGCCTCCTTCTGGTTTAAAAACCTGGGTACCATCCAAGAGGGCTCTGTCAGAGCTCTGTGTGTCTACTGAGTTTCTGGGGTGGTGATGGGGTTCTGAGTAATACTGGAGTCCCACAAGTCACTGCTGTTTTTGCTGTCGATGGACCTGGCCAAGCCTGAGTAATGCACTGAGGCTCCCAAATCATTTCCACTTGGAGCGGGAATGAACCCTGGCTACAATTGGATTCGTATGGTCTGGACAGCTGACAAGAATCCCTCTCATCATCTAGATGTATGGTAACTCCCCCATCAGACAGTGGACTCTCTTGCTCTTTGTATTTATGACCAATAAAAGCTCAATAACTGATGTAATCAAAGACCATGGATACAGGAGCTGTACTGTAGCTGGAAAAGAAGATTGGACTATCCCCCTGAAGAGATGTTATCAGTGTATGGCTCAGTAACCATGAACCTGTGATCCATACCTACCCCATGGGCAGGGATTTTAGCTCCCTTACAGCCAAAAAGAGGAATAAGGAGCATTAACTTTGTAAAGGGAACTGTGCTACAGAGGAGGTTTTGGGAAGAGGGAGGAGGAAGAAGGATGATATTCTTAGCACTGTCAGTGCTGCTGCACTCATAAAACCTTTGCTTTATCTCTCCCAACAATCAGTCTAATTATGTTCATTGGAGGAGTCCAATTAATACTCCATTGTCAGCCGGTGGCTAAGTGTTTCTCTACCCCTCACACAGCCACACACAGGCACAGCGAAATCAGCAATTAACACTACCCAAATTTATTTAGCGCCACTTGCCTCAGCTTCTGACTCCCTCCAATTATGCCGAATCAATTCAACTAGGAGGTGGCGGGGGAGCGTGGCACCAGGGAGGTCACTGTCATTTGCTGCGACAAACCCCTCTGCGCCACCCAAAGGCCAGACATGTCTGTGAGGTTGTCATGAGGCAGGACATGGAAGCGATCCTCGCTGAATAGCTAACTAATAACCCAGCTGCTTCTGCGGTCGGTACTTCCTCTTGCTCCATTGTTGGTGTTAATTGAGAGACTTCTGATACTGACTAAAGGTGGCAGCACTTGGCTTTTAAAGCCCTCTGGACAAACATGCCAGGACCTGGCCAGCCATGGACACTTCCCTCAACTCCAGGTTTGTAATAACACTACCACTGAATGACTGAACTATAAAGAAAATAACTGATAACAATCACACCACTGATAAAACTAGTTAAGTGTGTTTAATTAAATAAGCTGTTGCTAAATGTGCACAACTGTATCCCAGGGCAGGTTTACAGGTAAGTATATAACTACGTGTCTCTGCAGAAACATTTTTTAAACTTAGAAATCATCTGTCACTGGATACATGTTAATTGCTGTGATTTTCTACTGACTTATTGCTGTGCGGAAAACGTCCTTTTTTTACTTATTGGCCAAATTTGGCAATAGTTTCAGGTTAAGACAAACTTGCTTTTCAAGAAGCAGAGACAAAACTACTTTAATTTCTCCTTCATTTCTCTTTGAGCAGTTCACATATTAAAAGTTCTTGCTGTTTCAAGCCTGAACAATGTTCTCTTTATTAAACAAACAACCATAAGCATCTGACTGTGTGTGTCAGAGAGTAAGTTCATTTTTGGTTTTGTGTTACCTCCTTTACATCCTGCTTGATACATAAATGATGTGCTTTTTCACATTTGCAGCATGTGGTTTAGCATATTTGGTAGCTGTTTGTTTTTGTCTCAAGTGTCACCTGTTCTGAGAAATGCAGGCATGTGTTTAGGCACATTTTTACCGAATGTGAATGCATGAAATTTTATGTGCCTCTCATACTAACATTTCCACACTGTGTGTGTGAGAGTGCATGTATTTACTGCCCAAGGCTTGCAGGCAGGTTGGCCTCCCTCAGGATAGCTTTTTGCCCCAGTGCTGTCAGACCGAAGCCCTACAGTGGGCACAGACACTGGGAAGGCAAGCCCACTGACTGGAATAACCATGTTACAAACCCGCCGTAAAACGCCACTAATATTTAATGCCTTGCTGTCAGGTCTGAAGGGCACAGGCACATGGAGGCAGTGTGCAGCCAAGTGTGTGTTCCACTGCAAGGCTCACTGAATCTGACTGTGAGCAGAGAGAAAATCTGAACAAGGGCGCGCGTGTTTGTGTGTGCTTCTTGCTGACAAATAAAAAAAAACAAAAACAAAAAAAAACACACAAAACAATTTTGGTTTGCCTTGGATGCAAACCTCACTACCTGAATGCTTTTTAGCTTACAGCATTAATATTTTCACTGAGCCATGGCAGCTTCTACTGACACACAGCAATGCTTTCTCACCACAGAACAGCCGGTGGCAAGTCCCCTCACTAATCCGCAGGGTGTATCAGGTGATGGAGGCATCAACTAACCTGATAACATCGCATTGTCTCTGGCAGGATAAGGTTGAAGAGGCACCTAGTGGATGAGGTCAGGCTAATGGCAGCTGATATCAGCTCATGGCCTGTCACTGTATAAACCCTGGGCTTGTGTTATCCTCTGATAATAGACACATTTAGAACCAAAGATGCTGGCGAAACTGTCAACATGCCAGCCGTTGTGAAACTAATAAAAATCAGTGTCTAAGGAGGTGTTCATGTATGCAGTGTTTGAATTTATGTGTCTATGTGTGCATCCATATCAATATACATGTATCTGCATTTCTGAAAGCATGTAAGTATGTAAGCATGTAAGTATGTCATGTGATGATGTTTCAGTATGTGTGTCTATGAGTGTTAGGGGTGGTTGTTGAGGGGGACGCCTGGCACTAAGAATAGCATGCCCCTCTTGACCCAGGTGATTGGCTGTTGTAATTCTCCTGTGTAGCATGTTGCTTTCTCGCTGACAGCAGTTTAAGCACAGAGCCACTGCACCGGTGAGGTCCAAACACAGGCACCTTGGGATGCCTTCCACTTTAAAACAAGCAGTTGGAGCATATTAACATTTCAAGGTATTATTTTAAACGTGGGGGAAAAATTGCTGATGAATATTTCATGCGCTCTAGTTACGAGTCGTATGTATCCCTCTGTGGCTGCGGCGGTGTCGGAGGTCGGGGGGTTAGCAAAAAAGAGGTTGGTGAAGACGAGACCTGTGTTAGCGAGTTGGGCATTTGAAGCGAGATTAGTGTGTACAGTGCAGCTCTACATCAGTGTCAGAGGGGACTCCACTTTGATGGGCAATTATACTACCATTACCAGCTCATTAATTAAACCGAGAGCGACCAGGCTAATTCAACCTTGTGACCCTGCAGTACGTGCTCACAGCTCGCTGCACCGCTCTGATATTATCCAATCAGTATTGCAACGGCGCACTGCTAATTGGTGATGTTGTTATGTCTCCGGCTCAGTGTCACAGCTCGAGTCTGGTCTTCCACTTCAATCACATGTCACACCTTCCAATTACTCTCTGATGTTTCCCACCTTGTGCTATCTGTAAAGTGTAAATACTTAAAAATACTTTTGAGTCTTATTCTGAGTCGTTTGGTTCTCAAAGGAGGTCTACAAAACAAAAGGTTCATTTCAAAATGGATAATCTAGCCTCTGAAAAATTGACACCTGCTACAAAAATTAAAATAATATGACTTTAGAAATACAAGTCCTTAGCCATCCTAGGAAAGCTAGCTTTTTCAAGATCTTAGAGACACTACTGCATGTGATTAGCTAGTTCAATTAAACAATAGAACAATAAACGTGGGCTCCCATGGGTGAACCTGTGACTTCAGACTAAACATACTGGATGCTTCACACTCATATGTACTGAGAGTTCCATCCCTTAGGTCATCTCCTCCCCCTCATTGCTTTAGGACAAACCTTTTCTTCCGAGGGGTCAACCACGAGAACCATACCCCCCCTCCTCATCAGGGACTGCAAAGGGGGCGTGTCAGTCTGCCACTTCAACCACCCCACCCCTCCACCTCAGAGTGTACATGCTCTATTGTGCAAAAGCAATCACTCGTACCCACTCCCTCGACTCCCCCAAACACCCCCCCACCCTCACACGTACCCTCTCTTTGTTTTGCAAATGGCTTCTCCCACATCATTTTACATACACACTCCAACCACTGAGCTCTGGGGACCGTCCAGGAAGTAATTGTGGCTTTTGTGTGTGTAGCACCCCCCCCCCTTCCTCAAAGGAGCCGCACCCCCTCGTCAGCTGTCATCATATAACTGCCTGCAGACCCAGGGGCCTAATGACAGGATCTATAGTACATGAAAACACAATTATAGCCCTTGGTTCAATTGCTACTGTGTGAATGGCCTTTAAAAGAGTAAAAAAGGAACGGAACACATGCTGCCCGCTCCAAGGCATTATAAGTCTGAACAATATCCCCTAAATCACAACCCATTAAAACGCACAGAGCCTCATTCTGAGCCGGAACATTTTAAATATACCCTGTTTAAGCGACTCTCCCTACATGATATGCTAATTGTGAGACGTGCTTCACGCAAGGAGATTTCTGGCTGATATGGATACATTTGACCTTGTGTTGCAGTGCTACTTGCTGTTTTAATGAGCTAATATGAGCAACGGCGCTGGCATATACAACCCATACTTGAGTATTGGTGTTCCGGCGGCATTTCATTATCTCTGACGATGTTGTTTTCATGGCTATATTTTGAAGCCACATTAAGCATCCATTACAAGACGCTGCAGGAAACATGTTGATGGAACCTGCAAAAGATCCACCGCCTGGGCTTGGTATTACAAACCATGACACACTTTACATTAGGCAGTCAAAATGGCAGAAGAGGAGAGAGGAGGCCTCCTACCATCTTTTCTGAATGGGAACAGTGACCCCCAATGGACGATACGATGCAATCGCAAAGGGTTAACACAGCATCATCCACCACCGTCTCAAATATACTGGTGTAATGCCTCTGTAATGCAGCAGGGGTCAGTATTGCATCACAGCAAAACTAAACAGCGTGAGAAGGAGAAAAGAAAGCTGTAGCTGCAAAGATCACATCTGTCTCAGTGACACCACTAATCCCATTTAATCCGTCTGAGTTAATGTCCAGCTTTGCTAGTCGCCAACCCCCCCAAGGCACAGGGCTATGAAAACAGGGGCAGGGGCCTCGGCAGATCCCATTAATGTACTGACCCTAATGGGCTAAAGTGGCAAAGATGACACTTAAACATACAGACACTGCCAAGTAGGCGAGCACTTTGTCACAGCCACAGAGGGATACACACTTTTATACACACAAACACAAATTTACACACAAAAACTACAATAATTTGTGTTTAAATAAGCAGACCTACTCATGTCTATGCACAATGCACACACAGAGAACCCCTCTGAGAAACACACACAGAATGACATAAGCATGTAAACTACATGCACGACACACTGGAACACACACACACACAATAACACATTCTTCAAAGCCAAGCAACAATTAAATGGAATCTAATTAAGTAGGTACTAATTGAAGCACTAATTAACTAAAACAAATTGATACAGCTGTGACAAAGGGAGAGTGAGGCATTTGTAAATGACAGTGAAGAACAATACGAGTACAGCGTAGCAGCCTATTGCAGGAACGCATCAGGATACAGCCTGGCCTCTCTTACTGTCTTACCTCCTCTCAGGCCTGTCAAAACACACAGGCCTCAACACAAAAGCTCTCTCACAACTACAGGAGGCTTCACTTTCCAGTCAAGGCTCAGCACTGCCACCCACTTTCATTCTACCTAACAAACACCAGATCTCCTCGTCCTTAAAGCCTTCACATGTAACACAGCACTGTGAAGCAAACGGCTGAAACCTGATCCCTGACAGTGCTGAGTTACACTCCTACTTTTAGGGTTGAACTAATATGTGATTTTGAAGGCTGATACCAGTATTTTGGGCTGCGGCTAGAACTTTGCTCTGATATACAATCTTTGTAAAGTTGTCTTTGCACAGCCAAAAAAAGCACAAGAGCTTTTATTATTCTTTTTCATTGTTATTTTCAATTTTTGATAGACAGTGAAACAACAGACACTAATAACACAATAAACTCACTCATAACAAATCTGTGACTCTCTGTGTCTATTTAATGCTTGAAATGCTTCAATAACTGAATGAAATACTTGGACAGATTGTTTCTGATTTGTTTCCTTTTAACAAAATTTCCCACCACAACAGTGATTCAACTCACTTCATGAAAGCTTTCACATTTGTAGATGCCTGCTGCCTCTTTGCTGTTTCCACACAGATTCTTTTGGCACACAGGAAGGACTATGATAGCTGAGTAAACAAGGAAGAAAGCGCCACCTACAGAACTTTTATAAGATATAAAGTTATTTTTTGTCAGTTTTAACATGTGGCAGTGCACAAAAACAGTTCTACATCACATTTTAAGAACTTTTTAAACAAAGAAACTTAGGTTTCACTTAATTTAGAATTAGAAAATGTAATTGTTTTTGCAGTTTAACATATCAACTTTTATCAACTTTTTATTAATCAGAAAAAACAGTCATATGATAGGTGTTAGATCGAAACTGATCTCACTTGTACTTATATTCACCGAAGGGCTCTTGTTGTCTGACTTCTTCTTCATATCAGTGTGAAGTGACATGAAAAGCAGCACAATCCGAGAATCTTGTTTCTAACACTGTTCTCTGTTTTCCTGAACTGAGGCGTTCAGTGTCTGTTAAAGATTGTTCAGGTTCAAAGCAACACTGTGCTTCCTGTGACACCTCAAGGAGGAAATGGATTTAAAATGGTCTTTTATGTTCACGGTGGTGTACAAACTTCAGTTATGGTTTTATAATCTGCCATCTGGGATTTTCCTCTTTTACATCTGCATCTTTGTGATTGGCCAGTTTGATAAAATCACTTCATAATAAATCTGACTTCACATGACTTGCAGCTCATGACCTGTTCTTGCAGGAAGAATATGACCCTAGACACACAAGATTTCCTGGCACACACATTTCTGAACTGCTCCCTAAACATCACTGTAATATAAACCACAATGATACTGTAAATCATAAAGCATGAGGTGTAATAAAGTGTCTCTCCCTGCTGTCTGCTCTAGTTAAACATCTACCAGGGGCAATACATCTGTTGCTATAGCTACAGATTCTCTGGTAGATGCAAAAAGCGGAACATGATGTAGCCTGGGAGGTCCCACTTTAATAAATTACATAAAAAAAGAAAGTAATCACAACTAGCCAGCTACCAGGCACAGAGAAATAATGTCCTGACAAATTTATTATGGCTAACACTTGCCTCCTGAGTCTAAAACCTAATGACTGTGCCGAAAAAAAACACACTCTGCACCTCAATGTAATTGCAAAATTAAAAACTGCTCTAAAATAAGGCTCTTACCTTGTAAAGCAATATCAGATAGTCAGACTCAGAATGTCCAAGAGGAGTTTCTCCTTGCTTCTGTTACATAGTCCAATCCCAGCATGCAATAGCCCCAGCTCCAACAGAGCATGACTTTAGATCCCCGCTAATTTAATGTTCCCAGTCCTAATTGTCCCCAGAGTGGTTGCTCTGAAGAAGCCCTGCTGTATCTCAATGACTATGGCTTGTTAAAAGTGATGGGATGTGTGTGTGTGTGTGTGTGTGCGAGTGGACCTGCCGTACAGCAACCCGGCCAAGCACCTTACATGGCCTGACATTAATCACTGTGCACTGTCCCATGCAATATTCACCTGGCTAAGCACAGCGGGCGCAGGGGTTGTCTGGGTTCGGTCGTTCTTTGTCATTCTCTTCCCTTTATTTCCAGTTCTATTTCGGTCTCTCTTTGCCTGTCTAATGCGTCGGGAGGATGTGGCTGTAGGGAGCAAGGAAGTGATGGAGCTTGATGAGATTTCCCCAGAGCGCTAAATATTCCTAAGGTAATTTTACTGGTGTTCCCATTGATTTCTGGTTTGTGAGACTGCTCCTGTGGGGCACATTTATCACTGCAGCCCCACTGACAATCTTGCTGTTGAATTAAAAATGAACCTTCAATGTATCAGTCTGTCCATCTAGTCTAAACCAGTCACAGTTCAACATGAATATCTGCCATAACTGACTCCAAATACCACCATCAGTTCAGACCGGGACCCAGTTCAACCCCAAACTGTCCACTGGTCCAAAGCACTGTGGACATGTAATCTATCCCTCCCCCACCTTCATTTTCAACACCAGTGGGACTGTTCCCTCATCCTTTCCCAGCCTTCCCCTGGCATGCCAGCCAAAGTCAACACCACCAGCCCCAGTGGAAATCCACTGGCATAAGTTTGGCTCCTCACAATAAAATCACTGTGGTCAGGCCGTCTGCTGGGCAAAAATAAACACGACAGCATTTAGGGAACTTTAAAAAACCTGCACAGAGGAAGGTATACGCATCCAGACACTTATTCATTAGGAAAATGATCTTTGGGAAGGGAGAGTACACGTCAACTGACCTTTTTTTTTTTTTTTTTTTTAAAATTTGCAGACTCCTATTTGTTTTCTCTCTAAATTGTCATTGTGAAGTTCACTTTAATTAAATTTGGGTTTTTAGAATTTTTCTCATGTAACTTTATAGCAAATTCTTCAACAGCTTGATTACAAAACTGCTTTCTGCCTTTTAGGTGTTCAACAATTTTTGCAAGTAGTTTTACAGCACATTTCATATTAAAAAATCCTAGCTATTTAGTCAAAAACTGATAGAGATGTGTGATTATTGCAACATTCATTATAGAAATATATTACCATTGCACTGCACATTCTCTGTCTGATCTCTTTTCTAATTAGCTGACTTTACTAGTCTCTACTGGGAAATATGATGTTCATATGCATGCCATTTCCATGCTTCTATGGTATGTGCTGTCCTGGAGACTCATCAAATGTTCCAGTAATTCATGGGTCAGCCATTGAAGTTAATGAAGTCATAAATTAGTCGTTTCAAAAATTTCAAATCCATAGTTTTACTGTGCATTTAAAGCAATTCAATCCAGAATAAGATGTCTTTTCATTACAAAAAATGACCTTATACTTGAGTCATGGTTCACTCTGACTTGGTAAAACCACATGAGGAAAAGAAAATGGTCTGCATAAGGCAGCTTGTTTAAATCCTTGATACAGTAGGGATTCAGTTTTGCAGAAAAAAATTATAATCTTTCTTTCATTAACTATTACCATTGTGGTGCCATTTAGCAAAGCACTTTAATATTTAAATGGACATTTATAACTGTAAGTAGAGAGAGAAAAAAAGTTGCATAATCTATAACCTTGTCCTCGATTACAGTGTTTTAATTATGAGTCACAGAGAAATTAACAATTTCATTCATTGTGTTTTTTAATTAAATACATGGGGCATAACACTGAAAAGAAAGCCTGCACTTGCTGTAGTCAATGCTTATGCAGTCAACGTAATATAATTTACTGCACAATGTCACCTTTGTTGTCAACCAATTAGAAACCTAAGAGTTTCACTTAAAGTGAACCCATTTTTAGATGATAAAATGTACTCGGCTATAAAAGGAAAAGATCACATTCCATCTAAAGACTGGAGTTTAAAGGCAAAGCAGCTTAAATCTCCTGGGAATTTCTAATGTCAGTGACAACCTAATCAGTGTCTGCGTATGTGTGTGTGCTTGTGTATTATTTTCCTTAATAATCAGATACCTAGATTTCAGAATGAAACCCTTCATATTGTCATTCATCTCTCTTTTTCACAGGCGCGAGTGTGTTTATCTGCTAACATGGCTTTGATATGTGAAGAACAATTACTCGCTGTGTGATCATGCATACGTGTTCAAGTTACAGGCGGCTAACTAATTGACCTGTCAAGCACTATTGCGAGTCACACTCCTCCACTCGTTTCTGTCTTTTTACTCTGCACACACATGCACCCACTCTCGCATGCCATGTGCCTGCAGACACCTCTGCAGCGTGCCTCATTATCCACTCATCTAATAATGCTCTTTGTTAAATTGCAGGGTTAACCTGAGTAACAGGAGTAAAGGCCTTTTCTATCATGTTACCACTTACAAGCGTTTGAACACTGTAATTACATCAAGGAATTCACATTTCGGGGCTGATCTCATTAGAAGTGCAACAGTAGATGGTGTTTCAGTTCCTCGATCAACCACAACATTATTAGCAGGAAACGTGAGCAAAAGGTGTAAGTCTCTGGAGAATACGTAAGACAACTATTTCTTTATCAGTTAGGGGAAAAAGTCATATGCAAAGCAGATTTTACAGGCAGTAAATAGAAAATCTTGTGCAATTTAGCCTGATTATTCAACATCTTTGATAATAATTTGTATCAGTATATCCAGCAAACAGCTAGCATCTGATGCAACACCAGGAATCTGGAATTTTTCATTTTATTCAAACAAGTGAACAACACCAAATTGCAGTTTTACAAATAGCTCAGAATGACTCAGGTGGAGATGATTCACCTTCATCTTCAGTTAAAATGGGCTGGAAGCATAGGAAGCCAGCAGATACTGTCCGCCGGGCGTCTCATGAGCCGAGCTGCTGCTGCTCAGCATCTCTGCTCCCGAGATAACAACCGGCCTGCTGTTATCAGCCATCCTGATCAACCGCCCATTACCACTGCCCCACTACCGACGGGCAGTGGTGCTCTTGCATCTATCGCAGCTCTTAGGCTGCCCCTGAAACTATGTTCCAGTGCGCTGTTAATGCCCCGGCTAATCTGATCTGTCTCCAGCTGGCTTACTGCTTATAAACACACCTAGATCCGAAAAAGGAGACGTAATCCTGGAGCAGCTACAGTATGAGAGGGGCTATGCAGGAGCCTGGCTTCATGTCCATGGGCCGGCCTGATAGCGAGGGGTTTGCCTGAGGGAGTGGGGTCTGCACGGTTTTCCTAAATGGCATTGTTAGTGGTGTGTGTGTGTGTGTGTGTGTGTGTGCAGCACAGGGGAAAGCACTGCACTAATGGACAGGGATACGATGTGTACGTGTAGCTATCAGTGTGTTGCTTGAGCAAGCCAGTGTTATGTGTTATTCATGACCTCCCATCTGAAGCATATTGAAGGTCAAAGTCGTATTTGTGCTTGCTCGCTGTCTTACAGCAGAGAATGACGGACTAAAAACAACATGCAGGTCAAACTGGTCAACTGGTTTATAAACACAGAAAAAAAATGTTATACAATGTTAATGACATGGGTGATATATTTGCCCTAATTTCCTTGTTTTGATAATGTTTGCATCTTACATGTGTGTGTCTTGTGTTGGCTGTGAAACTGAGTAATAAAGCTTGCTCACTTTGTTTTTGGCAATGCAATGATTCTCAGAGGACATTAGCTGAAAATGACTGATCTTTTAAGGTGGAATTAACATATAACAAAACAGGTTTTTTTGATCCACCTTGCCAAAATAAAAAAATGCAATGAAACTGTTCAATTTTTGGCACAGGAACCTTATTTGAATAATGTAAGTAAAGGACTTTTAAAAACTATCCCAAATATCAGCAACAGTCCCTGGACATTAATGTGCATATACAATGTGTTACACATGCACAAGCACGTGTTACACATGCACAAGCACACACATATAAATACAAGTTAAGCACAATGATTCCTGAGGGTTTTTTTTGAGTTCTCTAATAAGACCAAATGCTGCACTCCTGTTACAAACTCTGCTCAGAAACTGCAGCTCTTTTCCTCCAGCAAGCTCCTGGCATCCTGGGGGGGGAGACCGACACTTCACCTGTGGACCATGGTGTGTGACACATACTTGAGATGCCACCTCTAAGTGGAGATGTAGAGAAATGTAAAGGAATACAGACAAGGAAAACTAAGCTGGACACTTGGAGGAAGACCTAAACAATGAAGCAAAAAAAAAACTTCAAAAGCACTTGAACTGTCACTGTGGAGAAGAGTATCCTAAAAGCACACATACAAGTCAATGTATTCTATCAGTAGGATGTGTCATAATGTGTAAACATCTGCTTTAAAGCTTAGATGGCTGTACTGTGCTGCCCTTTTCCCACAGTTACTACAAAAGCCTTTATGTGTGCACATCCATCTGCTTATTGCTTGTAGGATAAATGGATCTCCAGTATCTCCCCGTGGATGTAAGTAAAATCAAATGTGTGCATGGAATTGTTATGTTAACTTGCCAGCAAAGTGAACTGTGAATACAAAAAAAAAAAAAACCCTCCACATTTCTCTGATGGAATCTGTGGGTACTGCTGCCAAGGACATTTTCAGCAGATAAAAACCACAAAGGCCTCCTCATTCGAGCCTCGTCCATCTGGAAGCGGAAGTGTTTTATATGCATGGGATCCCATCTATCAGAGACACTTAAGAGTGCATGAAAACATCATAGGATTTGGGGATAAAGCAAGAATAGATAACTCTATCTATGGCTTTCTCCTTTGCTCCCCAAATGCAAGCACTTACTCTTATATAGTCACTCTAGAGTCACAAAAATAAAACGAGGCTTTGAAGTTCAACTTTTACTGCTGCTGCTGTGATCATTTTAAGCCGCGCTGGGGAGAAAAAAAACTGCAACAATTCCTCAATATGTACAAGATGAAGCAACTGAGACCCATAAACACACGAAAAGAGACGGCTGGTAAACAGCAGCGAGTGAGCAAGCAATCGAGCCAGAGAGACCAGGCTCAAAACAGTAAATCTATCAACACCTCCATCTCACAACACAATAACCAGAGGAAACGTGCCTGTATGAAGATAATGTCGCTGTGCACACTCTCCCACAACATCCTTTAATGGGGCATGTTAACGCACAGGCTCTGTATGATGTTTTTTGGTGCAGCGTTGGGTGATTGTGTCTGTTTTTATATGGTCCCTGGTTGGATGTAAAGTGACCTGACCACCAGGGGTCAACAGGGGTAGGAGGGGGAGGGCAGAGTGATGTCACAGCATGCCAATAAAATGCAGCATGGACATGTCACATGAGCCTGTGTGTCCAAGTGGGGACAGTAATGGTTGAGTAATCTCACTGTTAATAACGCCAAGTGGTGTTCAGTAAAAGTCACAACCCACTCGTAGTGGGCATCATTGCTACTGAAAGAACCAAACATGAGAAACATCCCAGCACCATGTTTCATTTTATATCTGTTTCTTTTTCCTTTTTATCAAAATCCTAATCATATTCACAATGTTAACTATTCATCTGCAGTTCAATGTAACGTTTTGGTGAAAGGGCAGTAGAAGAACAGAGATCAAGTGTGAAATCCAGGTCCAGTATGTGAGATTTAGGGGAAACAGCAGAGATGGGAAATAAATTTTATTGTTTGTTTTCATTAGTGTATAACCACCTAAAAATGAGAATTTTCTGTGTTTTCATTGCCTTAAAATGAGCCTTTTACATCTGTAGAGAGGAGTTTTTCCATGGAGTCCACCATGCTGCATTGCCATGCTTCTACAGTAGCCCAGAATATACTGAACAAATACTTGCCTTAGAGTTTTCATGAGTTTAGTGGCCAAAATAATTTGTCCTATATGCTTGGAAAGGGAGGATGTGCAAACTGATATTCAGTTGGGTGTAATCTACATCTTTGCCACTAGATTCCACTAAATCCTGCACACTGGACCTGGACTGCTTGTGTGTAGTATGGAAACAGGAGGAAAAAACAATCACTAATCATCCCTTTAAATCATCCATTTATGATCCGCCAGTCGCTATTTTTAAGCCTCATTTAGGCATACAATACAAATACGAGCAAAAAATCCCATTTCGCAACAATTAATAGTAAGTATTATGAAAGCAGTTGTAGTATGTGACAAAAAGCAGTGCAAGTTGGCAAGTCTGGTCTTAACAACCAGGAAAGCTGAAATATCCACTGTAATCATCCTAACGACAGCAGTGAGGATCAATACAGTTTCCAAATTGCTGATTTAAAGGTGCAGATCAACTGTTTCACATGTCATTTTGGCATCTATTACCAATTGATTATTCAATGAGATCATGTCGCAAGTCTCATCTCCACTAGGATTATGACTGTAAATGGATATTTCCCACAGCGTGTCAACACAGCCTAATTGTTAGTTCTCAAAACAACAATAATGTAGGCGGAAACTAGGAGCTTCAGTAGCGAATCAAAGGCAGGTTTGAATTCCCAGCATGCAGAGAACTTAACATCAGGGCAGGTTAAAAGATATTTGAACTGCTTGTTCTCAGACAATGAGACAGTCAAACATTGCTTTAGTCAGACACTGAGATAAAAGTAAGCAGCTGATACAAGAAAGAGGGAAGGGATCGGAAGGTTTAAAAGTTACGGAAGAGCAATAGGGAAGCAGCAGGGCAAAGGTAACCAGCAGTACTTTATGGCTCAGTCCAGCAGGGAGAGGAGATGTCTCGGGTTATCTCAGGATCACAGGACTTAAGTGTTTTTTAGGAGATTTTCAAAAATACTCGGGGTCAAAGTGTCACAGCCAGTCCAGTAAGCCACAGACAAATCCTTCCTTTAGACTGCTGCAAGGTGCTGCAGAGATACTCTTTCTAATGGTTCACTTTGACACAAGCTTCAGCTGATAAAGAGCTCATAACTGTGGTTTTGCAGAATTTTTAGTACTTTCAGGGTTAAATGTTCACTTCAAAAGTACATTTCAAATTAGTTTCAAAATAAACATTGTGTTCTTGCATGACATATGTAGACTTGTGACTGTAGTAAATTTCACTGTTATACACTTGAGCATTTGTTGATGTATCACTGAGAAATTATTTCAAAATGCACCAAAGAAGAAAAAAACATGACAGATAAATTAAATGAGGATGTAACTACTTATTCAATAAGCAGTAATATCACTTTGGAACAAAAAAAAATGTTTATCTAGAGACACAAGATCAAGTGCCTTTAATTAAAATAAAAAGCTCTTTTCCTGATTCCTTACTTTCCTATTATATATTCTGTCTCACTGCTGATGGGTGTAAACATGAAAAAGGGAAAAAAAATAATGAAACTGAAAAATATTTCCAGCTTCAGTTCTCCTGTGGGTTTCGAGCTGCTTTCATTATCTCTCATCTTAATCTCCTCGGGAGCTTGAGTAGTAAATCTTTTGATGAAGTTAGTGTAAAACACGGAACTGGCTTCGGCTTTCACATGAAAGCAGTGGTTTGATTGATATCACTGAGCTGCTATCTAGACTGGAATGTAGATCACGTTCAATAATTGCAGCCTGTTGGACTCATTCTCTGGATAAGAGGATCGGCTAAATACATAATTTCTAACTGTCTCTTGGCAAGCTAAATATCGCAGCCAAACTCATTTTCAGCCATGTTAACTTCCTCAGGAAATCTTATTTAAGAGAGTTATTTTTGTCTGTGGAAGAGGCCTCCAGGCTACATAGTCTCATTATTTAGTTTGGCTTCCTGACTACATTTCCCCTCTTATCCTCAACAGCACTATGGTGGATCTTGGCCTCGGACAGGAGCATAAAAACATCCGCCCATTTAAACAAACTGTTAACACATAGATGGGCTATCTCGCTGGGACAGACTCGGAGTCTGTGGGCTCAGCGGTGTGCTCGAAGCTGGGGATATTGGCAGTCCTCTATCTGCATAAACAAACAGAAAGGCACTTCTGCAGTCATGAAGGAAAACAGAAAAGGATGGCAGGGTAAACCCACCTGAAGGCAGCATACCAACTATTTGTTTATGGAACACAAACTCTTTGGGCAGCACCGTTGTGAGCTCATCGCGGCTCATGTATACAAGTCCCATATGTCTCCCTTCACTGAGATCCAAATGCTGTTTGACTGAATCTCTCCAATTCTCCCCCTGTGATACTGTCTTAACCTCTCTGTTTTCCTCTTTTATTTCACCAAGTGAATTGCACAAAATGCTATGACCCCAAACAAGCTCAAAACTCCCATAATGCACCAGCAGCACAGTCTATGTATCAGGCAGTCTGTCCAAGGCTGCTGCTGTGTGTCCTCACCTCTGGATTAGCTGCTCTGTTGTACTGCAGCGTCACTGCTGTGGCAAAAGTTAAGCAAAATGTCATTTAAACTTTGTTTTGCTGCAAAACAACTATGAAAAAGTGACTGCATAATGACTGGCAGTGCATAACAGCACATAGCAGTGAATCATCAATATGGATTTATGAATTCAATCATCAATATTCCAATATCATTGTTCAAAAGTGACTGCGTGGATACATATACAATATGTCCTTTATTTTGAACTTTCCATTGTATTCCTGTTATAATCTGGATTTTGCAGAAAAGACTGGTCAACAGACATAGTGCATGCTAAAGCCAAACAATGTAGTTGCAAGATAAAACAGTCAGGAAACAGGACAAACCTGGCCGGACATCTCACTCTAAAGTCTGCTAACATGTTGCTCTCACTCCTTGAATATTAGCTGTTCTGATTCAACAGCGTTAGGCTGTTAGGCTGAAAAACATGCACACAGGCTACAAATCCAACTGTGGTTTTATCAAGCGACTCAAACCAGTGGTGAGACAGAAAAAGTATGTTCATATTCATGTAATATGTAGAGCTATAATTCAAGGGGATCCACAAGCTGCTGGACAAACTCTGGCAGTTTAATATGCCATGAACTTAAGATGAGCAGAAAACAACTGTTTCGTCTGTGAATCTTGCCAGTCTTTATTAAAAAGAATGTATACTTTTGTTAATTGTCTTCCTGTCATGACATGTTTTACAGCTGTTAGAAGAATAAATTTCGAACTTTACTGGTCCTAATAGGTGACATTATTTCAATAAGTTTTGTTTTTTCTAAGAATAAAAGCAGGAAAGAAAGAGGTTGCAGCTTCCTCTGTAACTGACTGTGTTTAATGACCATATAATATTGTCTCATATCAATCATAGACCTTTGAATTAGGGCTGTACCAATAAGACTGTAGAACGAAGATTCAAATGTCTGCTGTCACATCATATGACAGTAAGATAAAACTATCAAAAAAGTCACTAAAGAAAGCATCAAAAGAAAGAGAGTTAATGCCAAAGTCGCCACCAACTACAGCACAAGACGCATCATCGCTCACTTCAAAAGACTCTCTTAACTAAACCTCAAACAGATAAAAATTCTCTTTTTCTCATTGTGACAACGACCCAGACTTCTCTATAGGACAACAATGAGAATCACGCAAATGTTACCAAAAAATAGATACAAATACACTATTTTCAAGAGGACAGGGGCAACAACAGGTCACATTTTCACAGCTCGAAATAGGTTTGAACTCCTTATGACAGCTTTTAACAAACACTGCTCACAAAGGCAGCCAGCATTTGAGGAAAATGGGTTCATACAGTGCCGAAGATTGAGATGTGATGTATTGGTGCTCTGAGAAAAAGGATGAATGATGTATATAAAGTATTTATCTGGGGGAAAGATGGCCCTGCACACTGGCTTCAGAGGAGCTATGAAAAATACAGCACTGACCAATCACAACAGAGCAGGTGATTCTTAAGCAGCTGATTGGCTCCCTTGCCTTCATGGCAAAAGACAGCAGACATCTCTGTTATTAGGCACTTTCTGACGACAAATATGGAAAAAGCTAATAAGAGCTGACACACTCACCATTTTGTTCTTCTTGGAGTACGTCCTCTTCAGCAGCCTCTCGTTCATCCTCTCCTGCTCCCGCTGGGCGTGATGGAGGAAGCCGTTCTCCAGGGGATCCACCACCAGCTGGACATTCTCCTCTTCCTCCTCCACTTCCTCGTCTTCCTTCTTCTGCCGCTTCACCACCTTTTTCTCCTTCCACCGCTCCTTCTTCTCCTGTGTCTTCACCACTCCCGTCTTCTTCTGTGAGGAGAAGAAGAGGCACATTAGAAATCAAGACACTGAGGAATGAGAATGAAGTCGTGATGGAGAGATGCATCCATATAATATGCACAGTGAAGTTGTTGTTGGAGACATTTAAATAAACACTGCTGCCGAGTCCCTTGATTGTGTGCTTCCTGTTATCATAAATCAGAAAAAAGAGAAACTAAACGATAAAAATTCACAGCCACAGTGAGAGAAGAAGACATGTAACCTGTTGCACATTCTCATTACATACATTCATTTCTTAAAAACGATGTATTTAACATTATTTAGGGATTCTGCAGTGACACAGAAACTACTAAGTGCCACGGTGACAGGGTAGATTTACTGCCTTTGGTGTTTCAAGGATCCCTTTAAAATCCTTGAGGCAATCATTTAACAGGTGATGACAAGTCTCTGAATAAGGACACTTGAGGCTGCCTTCAAACAAGAGCAGAGCAGACAGACGTCTACGTGGATAGACAGAGAGGTGGGACACGGGCCTGGAAAAGAATGGAGGAAGGGTGTGTCACAGCTGGCAAACAGTCAAGCGTGCAGCCCCTTTCACTGCTGGCTTATAAAAAAGCAAGCAAACACTCAGCAGAGTGCAGTGACGCTCACTCACACACACTCTCTCTCTCTCTCTCTCTCGCTCTAAAGTCATCTTTAATCCTGTAAACAGCAGAACAATGCCTTACTGGAGCCCATAATCACTTTATGGCTCAGATATAATGAGCTTATGATATGAAGTGCTGCTTTAACACACACTAGAGAAAAAACACTTGCTCTACACTTCCACTATGACCAAGCAATTTCCCCTTTAACTGTACCTGTCATGCTTCGGTTACGGCCTGTATAGAAACAGTGTTTGTTAGAATTCAAACACCCTTTGTTACTTCCTGAAGTCTCACTCAATGGTTTTTCTTCACTCCATCCACCAGCTTACCTTCTGACTGGTATTTCACAGAATGACAAAAATGGCATTAGCTTACTAACATCAGTGACTGGGGTTAGCTTTTTTTCGGCTGCTGCTATATTTAAAGATTTCAAGCACAAAAAGAGCATATTAGCACACTCAAGTGCCCACAATGACACAACATGTGGTCTAATGCAGTGTGCGTGTCATAATAAAGTTATTCTAATTGCCAGTTTTTGACTCACAAATGCAGTTTCAGTCTACACAACATTGAAAGCAATAATCATTTAATAAACTTTTGACCTTCTAACTCTGTACTGAATAACAAGACAGTGCCTGCCCAGACAAATTATCATCAGATGTAGACCCGTGCTTAAAGAATGGGTGAATGATTTTGAAACCTTTACCCCGAACTGTGCAATTAGCTATTAGATGTTCAAATTATGGCTACAAAATTAATTTAATATTTATCATGATTCATAATTTTGGCTTCATCTATTATTGAAGTTAAAAATATGTGCTACACTCAAAGAAACACAACTGCATTAAATCAAGCACTCCTAAACTGTCAGTCACCAGGGGAGGATCGAGATGTTTTGGCTTCAGTTTGGGGTCATGCTGCTGGACAAGCACCTTGCAGTCACAATTTAGAAGGTAGGAATAACAACAGGAAGCTGTATGGGCTAAACTAAACTAAAAGTCTGGACAAAAAGGTAATGGGTCATCATTTATTGTTTAGACAGAGTTCAGATTTAGTGCAGGTGATGCATGCTATAGAAAAATCAATGAATAATCATGCAAATACTGGTGCTCATTTGAGCTTTGCAGAGGTTGCTTTTCTATGAGTAGGGTTAAGAGACCGAATCAAGGTAGACACTGTGAAAAAGATCAAAGTTCAAAGTTCAATCAATTTCACTGCACAACCAAAAACATGACACACAATCTGTGTGTCTGAGTTTCTGGCAAATCACTACACCACTTTCAGATCAGGCTAAAAGAAAAACTAAAGCATGTCTGTCAAACTGACTTGTACTTTTCAGAATAATAATCAACATTTGTGATTCCCTTTCTATTTTGGTGGTGTTCACTATTCTTCAGTTTTCCAATTATGTGAAAGGTCAAAAGTTATAAAGATGAGAAATTTCTTCATACTGTTCCATCCATCTTATTGTATTTGGTGCAACACAATCATTACACTAGTCACAGAGCTGAAGTCAAACTGAGTTTTAGGTGAACTGTCAGTTTGAGAAAGTAACCATTAAAGACCAGAGGATATTTGACTGTCATGATTTATTTTGTTTTTCTTACCCCGTCCTAGCAGTCAGCATCAAGTGTCAAACATCACTTGAGTCAGGAGAACCTTGAGTTTCAGCCTTGTCTATTTGTTTTTTTTTGAGAATAGATTAGCCATTTTTTTAGAATGCTATCCCAGGAAAACAAGACGTATATGATACAACTGAAGAGCTGAGGAACCACAGATTACATGATATTTTGAAGTATGCTGACTGTACAAGTGATTCAATAGTTACCAAGTTTTAATAAAACGATAGAAATTTTTAGCCGCCAGTGGCTGTTTAGGTCTTTGAGTTTAGGAGCATGACTGTTAAAATACAGTAAGGAAGCTCACACACATCTGCCAGCCTGCGTAACACACTGCTGCCTGCCAGCATGTGTGTCCAGTGATTGAATTGTACCCTCCTCCTGGTGGAGAACTCTGCGTGTCTGAATGGCACAGGACGACACACCGCTGCATGAAGCTGCATGGAGTTCAACGCCGAGGGCTGCTGGTTCACGTTCCAACATCTGTTCACAGCCAGCAGCACCCGGCCTGACTGCAGTCAACCCAGTGCTCCGTATGAATAATCAAATTATTGGCTTCAAGGGTGGGAGGTTAGCAGATGGCTAGCACATTAGCCCCATAACTGCTAATGAATGACACCTTCTGTGATGAAAGGTGTGTCAGGCACTGCCAAAAAAGTGGCAGTGAAGAAGAGGAAGGTTTCCTTTATAAAAAGCAAAGTTCAGGCAAAACTGAACAAAAAGTTAATCAAAGAGGGTAAAGATACTAAAAACTGGCACACAAAACACCTTCCTTATAGTGTTCCAGTCCAAAAATCTTTGCAACAGCTATTTTGCACTACAGTGAACATGTTTAGATCTGAGTTTATGTTTTTTACTTTTTTTACTTACAGGTACAATTTCCAACCTCCTCTGAGAAGCACTTTGGAAAGACATGCAGTGTTTCTAGATATGAGATTTTTGTTCTCTCTTGTTTGGAGGAAAAAATTACCCAAAACATCAACCAAAACTAGTTACTAAACTTGTGGGGAGACTTGTGTAAGGAAAAGCAGTCATATTCACACTCATGTTTAAAGTGAACTTAACACAGATTTAATCAGAAAATAGCTCTACTATATGTAGCTGACCTTGTTTAAACAGAGCAGACAGTAAAGACTAAAACATAATGACATCCAAAAGTTATACAAGAATATAAATGTAATGAACGACAGTATTACAGAGCATTTAAGGCTGTTGTCTAAAGCTCAGAGGAGTATCAGTGTTGCTCAAAGTGACAACAATGAATTCAGCTCTCTATCCTTAGATAAAAGAGAGATTATAAGGCTATTCTCTCTGATTCTGTATGTATGAACAGTGTGACAAAAGGTTGCTTAGATAACCCAGCTCACCGACCGACATCACTTTGAAGGATTTAATGTCATCATACTGACACCACATCAGTTCAAGGCAGCCCTTCTCATCTCACAAGGCAACGCATTATTTTGTCATGAGGGACCAGACAGGACGTGCCAGGCGCTTTTCATGCAGGTCATTACCTGGAGAGCCATCTAGAGTTTCCCTAAAGGCAAAGTGTCTGCAGTCTGACTACAAGAAACAAGAGCAGGAGTTTTTCTCCATTTAGGCAGAGCTGAAGCTGCAGTCCATCAGTCAGTGTCCATCAATAAATGGCAAGTCTGAGAGATTGATTGCAATGAGAAATTTCTCATCTCTTCAAGTCAATGTAAACAAGCTTTTGTCAATTAAGCAACAAGTTGTAGCGATGTGGAGTTTTATTAGCATTCTAGATGATGTATATGCCTTATTCAACAAAGGCAGGAAACAGTGAAAAAGGAAGACTACACTGATTAGATGACAGTTAAGCATGTTCATTTAATTAAATCTGAGAAGATGCCCAGCATCACCTTTATTTGTTTGGAAGATCGTGTATAAGCTACAATCTTTGCTCACAGTAACAATAGGAGACTAGCATTTTGTGAAGTAATGCTAATATTTTAAGTAATCCAGAAGTAGAATTGGCTTAGGGTTAAATTACTCTCTAGTTAAAAGACAATGAAAACACCATCTGTGATTGCTATTTATTTATTGTTTATGATAACTTACAATAGGCTTTGAAGCTTTAAGGACATTTGAGCAAAGTTATGGCATAGTTACAGCCCCTCACCCTATAAGGCGATGACATGCACAGGTTCTTTAAGGATAAGATTTAAAATCCTCTTTAAGGGCAGTTCTGTCACTCATATCCATGCACCCTCTTTCACTGTAAAGGTGGTAAAAATAAAAATGCCTCTTTATCTCTGAGTCACTCCAGTATCTCGGTTGGTGTAGTGCAAAATCCAGTCAAGCAAACAGAACCTTCAAGTTCACATCCACTTGAATCATGTGACCTTTCATTCATGCTCTCCCTCTCTGCCTCATCCTCACCCTGTTTCACCCAAGTTTTTTTTCACTGTTTCAGTAAATACCACCGTTAGTTGTGTTGTAAACGTGGCCCGGGGTTGAATGTATAAAAATCAGCTTTTGGTGACTTATGCACACTGACAGGTGGTGGTGCAGCCTCTAGTGTGGCACTTTGTGCAGCTGCTACTCTAAAAGAGTTAAAACAACATGTTTTGTGACTTAAATGCAAACTCCTCAACAAATAACCATGACTTCCTTGATGTCTTTGATATTCAACATCAGCATGATGTTCCTTTCCAGCTACAGCGTTACGCTGTTTGAACTTATACATAACATTACCTCTGCTAGGCTTTGATATGCTCTTTGTTTAGCACCTTTTATTCCTCTGTTATGTGTTAGCAAATCTAGGTGTTCATTTAATAGCTGCATGTCCTCAGATGGTCTTCGGAGTGAGAAATAAATAAACTTAGAATGAGCCAGTGACCTCATTTCAGGACACTGCTAAACTAATCTTATCTTAGAATAACACAGGAAGCCACCTCTGCAGTGCATATCTCTCTGCTATCCTTCTGTGACCCCAAGTTTAAATATCAAGATAGACGATAAAAGCAAGTTCATACCAGACTACTACAGTTAGTAAAAAAAAGATTGGTCTAGGTGTAAAAAATAAGTGTCATAGCTTTCAGCTTATTTTAAACATGCCAGGTTTTCAGCGGCTGCTAACTGGAGCGTCTGAGCTCGAGCACCGCAGAGCAATTAGACTTTGTTTGGCACATTCGCACCTGCTCTCATCGCTGTCTCATGTCTGCTGTGTTCTATCAGTAATAAGCAGATTTCAATTGTCTATCTGTGTCATTTCCATTTATCCACAGTCCACGACTCAGACAAAAGATCTATAATAGCTGCAGGAGAAGAAGGGTAATCCATCACTGTGTGTCTGCCAGCAACGGCTTAGTTGTGATATAATTTCCATATGCCAATGGCCTGAAGTGGGGTTTTTCTTTATAAAACGGTTACTAAATTATTTCTGCACATAATGGAGCAGCCTTATCGCCCTCTGTATTATTAAAAACCCATTTACAAATGAAAAGCGTAAAATACTGATGCAAATAATTGCAAAGTAAATGCTTCGCTGGCAGTAAAAGTGGCATATATGTATTCAATCCACATCTATTTAAGGAACAAGGCTTTTAAATGGAAAATGTGTGAAGTTCTGTTACAATGTTCAGCAAAGCATAACTTTCAATGTCTCTTCACAGTTTCTCAGATCTCGTTTTTAAGAGACTTGCAATTCCTCCTCACAGACCGCACTGAGACAAAGTGGTCAGAGTGGTAAACCTCTGTCATCGATCCTGTTCAGCCTTGCAGTGGAAATGTGACAGTGACCATAAGAGAAGTGGCTGCAGACAGGAAGAGCAGAGGGGGAAGTGACGACAGAGAGGAGGGTGAGAGGAAAAACAGAGACTGAGATGGTGCAAGTGTGTGGAAGGGGGGTTGGGGTGGGGTGGGGGGTCTCAGCCAGGAACAAGAGAGACCGCTCGACTGGCCTGACCCGACCACGTTACCCTAGCAACAGCACGGGAGAGCTTTGTTGCTGTTCCAGGCTACGCGGGGACTGGAGTATGTGTGAGTGTGTGTGTGTGTGTGTGTGTGTAAGTATGAGTGCATAAAAATCCAACACAGGTTTCCATGCCGGCAACAATAAAGTGCATGGCTTAATGCGGTTATGCCGGGGCCTTGAGATCCACCATGGAAGCACATTCAGCTCCCAGAGGAAGGTTTATGCATTCTGCTCAGAGGAACATCAGCAACCTTGAAGCTGCTTGCAAAGGGTAAAGGGGGGGCCTTCATGAGGCATGCATAAACCAGGAGGCAGAAGGAGTCTTACATATTGAGCCTGGAGTGCAGAAAAATAGATGGGGTGTGTAGAGAGACAGGGAGATAAAGAGCGTTGGTGGTGTCTAATGCACATCATCACGCTTTCTCCACTGCACTCTCTTCTTTCTGAGGCCAGTAATTATTTAGACACAAAGAGCTCTGCAGGGTAGACCTCCCTTGACATGAAGCAGTGCCACGAAGAGATTACAGGGGCTCGCTTAAAAATTCACCACTGTAAAACTATCCACAGCTGCCATCCAAACTGCAGCATGACTATCAGTGAATACATCAACACTGCATTGTGAGTTTCACTTAAAGTGCATCAAGAGCATCAGGAGCAAAGCCTGGCTATGCTTCAGGAAAAAGGACAGAATCTACTGTGTTATACAGTTGTAGAAGAAGACAGAGATATGAGTCTAAAATATGACGTGGCATTCAGTGTTTTAACTAAAATCTGAGAGCTGACAGTGTGTTTGGAAACATCTATAATGGGTTTAAGTTTCTGAGGTTAGCTCCTGGAATTATTTAGACCCAAACGAAAACAGGCAAACAAGAGGTCTTGAATGGTATGTTAAGACAGTGTGACGTGGATTCCAACTGCTGCTTTAACTTGACTTAAGGTCAACATTGCAGGAATGACCACATAATCTTCTGTGTGTTTTCCTGTGTTAATGTTTATGTCTGACTTGCAGTGTGCATGCAAGGTATCCTGAGGAGGAGGAGGAGGAATTCTTCGAAAAGGCTGACACCTTATTTTTAATCATGCAAGCAAAGCAAAACAGGCACAAACAAAAGCATCCTACTGTTGTCAAACGCTATTCCACCAATCGACAGTGGTGGCAGCATGACAACAAACAAACGTAGTAATGAGTCAACAAAGGAAGAAGGCTGAAAGCTAAACATGGATTTAAACAATAAACAGCTACTTGGCAAGTGCTTGATGTGAAACAAAACACATGCAACAGGTTGATAAGACCCAAGGGATACACAAAATGCTTTTAAGCATCCCAAACAGACCTCATGTTGTGTTAATAAATAGATCAACAGTTAAGTTATATCAATTTTTAACAATCCCCCTCCCTGCCTGTCTCTTTAAATCTACGTCTCTCCGACTGGCCTATAATTAATAAATGTCCTACCTCAATATTACCCTGATAAACAATTTATATCAGTTAAAGGAAATAATAGACAGATTTTACTATAAAAGTCTTAATATGTGCACAGAAGAGGAGTTTAAAATTTTAGGGGCTTTAAAATTAAGGTTCTCTCATTATTTGACAATAATTCAATTTGCTATAACACAATGATTTTTTTATTTATGTTATTTAACTTCTCAGCATCATATTTCAAAGCCATGAAAGTGCTCATGTTACTGCAGCACATCTTAGTTGTTGACATTTAAATTTCAGGACAACAGAGTCACAAAGTTTATTACTAAAACAAAATTTCCCATAAGCCCTCACCTCACCATCTGAAAGCTAAATTAATCATGTTTTTCTTATCTGCTAATGGGGGGGTGGGGGGGGTGTTGTTTTCTATATGTGAAAGTATTTGAGGGGATCAACATTCTGATATTGATCCAGTCTAATAAAAAAAGCAGCAGAGTAAAGTCATTAGTTTCGCCACTTCAGCTGTGTTTAGCTGCTTTTATACAAACTGAATTGTGTGTGTGTGTGTGTGTGTGTGTGTGTGTGTGTGTGTGTGTGTGTGTGTGTGTGTGTGGATTTATTGCTCTGTTGTTGGACTGATTCTGTACTCAATACAGCGGCTCTTGGCATGTCAGATAAATCACTCAGACTTGTCATGATTTAGACTGGATTGATTTAATCACGCAGCGTTCGCTTGCTTTTATAGTCCCGTGCATGTGAGGCTCCCGTGAGACCGCGGAGCATACACCTTCCATCTAACGCTGGCTGTCAGCTACATCAAACACACCTTTGATTAACTTAGAGCATACACTCATTTAGCCGACCCGTGTTCCTCTCAAAGCATATAATCAGAGGGTTATTGCCTCGAAGAGAGAAAAGAGAGTGCATTGTGTGCCAAGAAGCTTATCAGGCTGTGAACAAGAGAAAGCACACATTTCTACAGTGATCAATGTTGCATAATTTGCTAGCAAAAGGATTAAATGAACCGCATCCTTTTCATCTTTTGTTAATCAATGTGGAGTATTTTTCCTGTTCATTTGACTTCACGGTTAAAAGGCCTAATCCTTTGTGAGCCTAAGAGAGTTTTTTTGTTGGAGGGTTTTGCTGTATGCAATGTGTTATGGGAGACAGGACAGGAGATGGGAGGTGTTAATCCCCAGCAGGTCAGCTTGCTGCTACACTCGTCCAGCTAACAGGAGCCAACCTTCCAGCAGGTCTCCTCTATCACTTTGTCACTTCCCTCTCTTTCTGCTTCACACCACTGTTGTTGGCCGCGTAGCAGCGCTTGCTTTCCCTTGTTTTGCAGCAGTGCACATAATGCAGAATTTGAATCAAGTGGGAATAGCTGTCAGGATGATTTGTGGGTAAAAGCATCAAGTTGAAAGCAATGACACATGTATGAGGACTACAACATGATATGTTCTGTAGACTCTGGTTTGTCCACATGAAACAGCATTTCAAGAGCAGCTTCTGTTTGCAGCTACTATATTGTGGCACATTTGCGAGCAGAACAGGAAAGGCAAGTAGGATTTGAATGTGGGAATAGTGAGCAACCGCAGAGAAATACAGTGATTTAGAGTCTGACGTTAGCCTCTGTTCAATTACAAAGGACTACTTGCCCACCATGTTAAACCCAAACTGCACGAGGTGGACACAAACAGGCTTAAAAAACCACTATAAGATGCCTTGAATTAATACGAGACAATGAGTCTATTACAAAATATTTCAGGGAAACAGAACAAGATTTTAGGTGCTGGGGCCCCAAGATACACTCCAGAACAATACTGTTGCTGGCTAGCCAACTAATAAAATTTAGCTCTGTGCAACAATAAAAGTTAAAGATTGATTAATCGTTACAATAATGATATTATTTGTTGAAACTTGCGGGTTCAAGGTCACATTAGCATGTCATATTTTGTTTAAAAAAAGAAACATTATTGGATTTTAATACAAGAACACAAACAAATGGATTTTTTGGGGCATATGTTGCTAAACGGGATCACAACATAAACACAGATGTTTTGTAAAGGGTTTTTTCTAAAGGCATTTTTCATTTTGGCTTGCTTTTATAATTATTCTCCAATTCAATAAACTTAACACTTATGTGCCTATAAACTGGTTTATGATTTACATACATTGCTGTCAACAAGGATCAACCACATGATGCAAGTCAAATACAAAATAACATTCATTTGTTCTCGATTAGATGAGTTTGACATAAACAAATTGCTGTCAAAGTGTGTGTTCATGTGTGTGTGTGTGCAGCTAGTAAATCCCAAACTGTGTACAAGTGTGTTTGTGTGACTGTGAGTGTTTGTGTCAAACACATGTGCAAGGGCTGAATTAGCTCCTGGAGTGACACCATCTGGCTAGCGGGTGCTGAGGGGAGAAGAATGAGGGCGGAATACAGGCGGTTGCAGGGCGGTGCAGCACAACAATAAACACCAGCTTTAAATCTGTTTAACAGCTCCGAAAAACACCCCAGAAACAAGAGCACACAGACACACACACACAGACACAGGAGGAGTCTGCTCAAGATTCCTTCACGTTTTCACAGAAAGTGTGTGTTCATGCAGCATGTGACGTCTCTGTGTGCTTCAAATATTGTTTCAGCTATTTATAACGATCACCAGGGGCCTGCATTATAGACTGTAACTACGGATATTTATTTACTGCACTTATGGAGTTTACAAGTCAGCATAGCATTTTTTATATCCACTTCAAGACCACATGATGACTCTGACTAACAGCCAATTTATTGTAATCTGACGATGTTGATTTGTTATTGCCTGGTCAATGTTTAGATGCAGTTTCTCATGAGATTCCAAAGTGCTTCTTATACATTCAGGCTGGTATATAGGCTCAGCCATTAGTGTGTGAAAGAATGCTGACATGTTTTATAAAGCTTTTTGAGTGGTGTATAAAGAGAAGTGCAATGTCAAATGACTATCTGTCATTTGTGAAAAGAAATGTAGAATTTCAGCGATGCTGACTGGTGTCTTTTGGGATCACTTGGTAAGTCAAAAATAATTTGTTGATCATTTGCAGCATCTTCTGAGGAAACATTTCGTGACTGCTTTCATTTTGATCATCAGTCTATGGTGTTAACAATATAAGACTGCAGTTGTATTTGCTCTGCATCAGCTGGCATGTCAGCTGGGTTGACCGCTACAAATTAAGCTGTTTATTTTAACTGTCAAACTCGCTTGCTTTCTGTCAACTGCTGATTATTTCGTGGCTGCATCTCTCTTTTAACTACCACCCAAGCATGCACTTGTTGGCAATGTGTTTCAAGGAAAAATGCTAAAAAATCCCTTTGCAACCTCTTAGTTTAATACGCAAGGCATTTTTTTCAATAAGCAGTTGTAAAATTCATGAAGTGGATGATACATTCACCAATATTCAACAGGAAACATTCAACTATAATAGTATGAATGAATTTTGATGTCACACAAAATTGCACAATGTTTGATCAGACACTTCACATACTTGGGGTGAGTGGATATGATGGTGAATACTTGTTCAGGTCAACCTCCTCCTTGTCTGCAATGCATGACCAGAAACTGAGAAACCGAAGCTGTTTTTGTTTTGCCAACGGGATATCAGATTTTGCAATTACAGCCATGAAGTCTTCAATAAACTTCCAAAAACAATAAAATATGATGTGGTAATACTTGTAAGTGTTTGTTGAAGTGATTAGCTCTTGCTAGTTTGGTGAACCCCCCCCCCCCCCCATATCATTAACAATGCCTGAGTAGTGATTTTCCAAATACTGTCTTAATCTTTCGGGCTTAAAGTAAAGATGACCAGATATCACAGGTCTGACCTCCCTGAGGCTTTTTAAGCAACTATTAAGTCAACTATCTGCAGGAAAAAGGCTTTGCACCGACACTGATATGTCCTGTGAGCCTCCCACCCATTGTCACAGGAAGCTCCCTGCTTTCTGCCGCTCAGCCCACACATTGCAGCCCAAAATACAGCCGGGTGTCATTCCTCGGAATTCTCCTTTCCTCGCGCTCACTCAGAGGAAGTGTTGCCTCGGTAACAGCTATTCCCATTGGAGCAAAATAACAAATAAACCTTTATGAATGTGTACTGTTGGTCTCACACTGTCAACAAATCAGCTCAGCATATTTCTGTACCAACTGTTAAGTATGTTGTTTTTTATGGGCAACGCTGCTAAAAACACACAGGGGATGTTAATCGGAGGCGTCTTTGAAAACAATAAAAGATAAGCTTTTAAAAATACTGACAAACACTTTTTTTTAAGTCTGCTTCACTGAACACTCACATTTTGACAGCCATTCTCTCAGTCTTTACACTACAAAGCCAAATCAAAACACAAATTACAAAAACCAGTTTCCTTCCAAACCACTAAACTGAAAAGATGGCAGGAGCATTTTGGCGTCTGCCAAATTTCTGCTTGCGTCCTGCTGCGAGCTGAACCGGTGAGAGGAGTTGACTTTTTTCACACAGTGGGAGGCTGACAGGGTGGAGGAATCCCAGCCAGAGACGAGTGACAGGGGAGGAGAAACGTCAGATCTGCCTGCAGCCTCACATCAGTGCAGTCACAGCAACGCTTATCTCAAAGAAGTTAAAACCCTTTTCTTCAACACAACTGCACATATTCTTTCAGTCCTTATGTGATGACTTATCACCGAGTCCTAATAGCAAGTGAGCAAAACTAACATGACGCATCGTGCAACGTCAGATACATCTGCTACATCTGTTACATGATGTAAACAAACCACCTAACAGCAGATCAGATTAGAGACGAAACCACACGAGACAAAATGGATTTAGTACATTCTGTCTTTCGATGTTTTATTTTTGAAACAAAACACACACTCACATTTTTAGATTAAATTTTTCTTGACTGACAATGACAGTAAATACCACATGGCCGACAGCAACTGGGTTGTATTTAGCAATTATTTTTTGACCAGAAACTACCAGCTTCTTGGGGATCTGCTGGCAGCTGCTGCCCTGTTTAGTTTTTGTAGCTCAGTGGGAAGGTATCTAATAAATAACTCCTTTTCCATTTTCAAAAATCAAGCATTTCTTATCCATTTGTCGCTCTTTTAATTCAAACAGCAGGAATAAATGGAAACAGGGAACCTGACAAATGTCAACAACACAGCCACTTAGGACACTGCAAAAGAAATATGTGCATTTGTAACCAATTCTCCTGCATTCAGATTGGACACAGTGTACATAAAAACATTAAGATCCCTCAAAATTTAATTTCTACGGATTTTCCATCCTGACCGTTGAATGAACCCCCTGTTCAGTCAAAAACCTATGTCTGCCCACAGGGAACATTGTGAAGATCTAACATAAATGTGTGACTGCTATAAATAATAGAATGAACAGCATGCAAAGCCTTTTAACTTCTTAAAGCAGCACATCATGAAACTTTTCAATATTTCAAAGTTCATGGCTGTGGGCAGTTTCATGACCTGGAGGCTGATGGAAAAAAAATGGAAAAATGAATGAACTGCATTCTTCATTCCTCCACCAAATGCATGTATTTCTAAAACAAGACAGACTTTGTGTGAGAGAACCACAAATTCTCAAAGGATTGTGACATTTGCTGTTAAGCCATCTTGAAATTTTATCCACCAGGCGACATTAATGAAGTCTGGCAGGAAAGATGGGAGCAACCTCTTATTAGCGTCACCTTTATGAAAGCACAACTTCAAATGTCCATGTCATGGCCATTAAGTGTGTGCTTCTGATAACTAATGATACCTTTTAAAAATGAAGGTCCTCTCTTAGAAATCCAAAACACTGAAAAAGTCTGAGAAAACACATCTATTATTTTCCTGTGAAGGAATCTAGTCTAATTACTAACCCAGTTTTTGTATAATTTGAGACACAATCACAAATCCAAGCACTCTCTCTGGTCAGGAAAAGACAAAACAGAGCAGTAAAAACTTTGATTGTTGCTCCTTTTACTCTCTGAGCAACAAAAGACATTGAGTTGATGAGTAACTTAATCATTTTTCTCAGATACTCTCTGTTAAAAGGAGGAACAAACCTGTTGTCTGAATGGATGCTAAATATTTGAATATTCAAGCTTTTACCAAAAGAGAAATCATAGTGATTTCGCTTGACAGGGAGGAAAATGAGCTGCCACAGAGAGAACAAGGCAACACAAACAAGCACTCGTGTTGCCGGTGCTAAAAGCCAGCCCAGAGGGCCCCTGAACCACTGAGTCAGCCCTGAACTGATGCCGTCACACTGTTTGCTAAATGAATGAGCCTGACGTGCTGTTTGCATACACACAATCACACACAAACACATGCACACACACACATTCACAAAGATGCATGCCTGGTATTTAAATAAACCTCCTCCAGTGTGTTTGCTTTCATGCGGAACAACCAGCTCCATGTTTATGAACACTTTGCAGTCATTTCACCTCGTGCAACTGACTGATTTTTTTTTTTTTTTTTTTGCTCTACAACACACACGTACACACACAAGCACACCTTCACTGTGTGATTTCTCCATTATCTCAGCAGTTTACTTGCTTGCTTTTCTTTTCAGTTTTACTCAAAGTACTGGCAGACCGTGTGAGTGGACTTGTTTCACTTCCACTTATGTCGTCCTCTCACTCCATACAGCCATCCACACACATGAACACACAATGCAGCGGATACATTCCTTCCCACGCGATGCACAACGGGAAAAAGCACTCAGTTACACAAAGCTTCTCTCTGACTGACTTTCTCTCTCACACACACACACACACCAAACACACGACATGGAGCCACATACATGCAAACACATTCACTCAACACTCTGGACTGTCTCTCCATTTCTCAGCTGTCAACCTGGCATTTCTCACACATCTTCCTCTTCTTCACCCCTTGACTCTTTCAGGTGGTTAACCTTCCTACCACATGTGTGTGTGTGCCTGTGTGCATGTGTGTGTGCATGTGCCTGCCTGTGCGTGCATGTGTGTATTGCTGTCTATCAAAAAACAAACAAAACTGAAGGCATGAAGGAAGACTGAACAGTTTGAGGAAAATATATATATCTGTTATTTTTTTCTAAAATACTACTATGATTGCTAAAATGTAAGGACATCACAGTTTTTTCTCTCTCTGGAGCAGGTAGTGATCAGCTTCATAAGAGCAATGAGAGAGGAGAGGAGAGGAGGGGGAGCAAACAGCTAAGCAAGCATGGAGCAAAAATTCACATCCTCTGGTGTTTTCTGTCACTGCATTAAGGTGGTAAACTCAAAATAAGTCCAAAGTGATGAACCTGGAAGTGTAACTGGGATATTAAAACAACTGATCAATATCCACCTGCTGTTTTAAACCTGCACACTGACCATCAACAAGCTAGCTGCTAACTGCCTGTCTAGGTTTAACACAATAAACTAATGTCACTGCAGATTGTTTGAGTGGAAAAAGATTCACTCATTGTTTGTATTTTTATCACTTTTTCTCAATTTAATCATCTTTGGGTGACTGTAATAAACACTGACCGATAGAGAACATATTGATCTGGGTGATTACAGATTATGCTCACAACAAGATAATTGAGATCAAATGGTTATTGTGTCACATGTTCCTTCACAATAATTTTTTTTCATTTTTTAATGCATTATAAATTCAGAAAACCCTTTTCTCTATCTTATTGCACTTTCTCCCCTTCCTAAAAAATCAAAACTTACTCTTAGTCAGCTCTGATTTTCTTGATTTAACTGCCTGTGATCAAGTGAGTCTTTGTCTGTGACAACTTGAAGAACCAGTTGCCAGTTATGCCTGTACAGATGCTTTGAGAGAACAAAATAGGACAGGAGCTGTCTCTCCTTTCCCTCATTTTACATGCAAATAAAATCATGATACATATACATAGAAAACAAGCCTTTTTGAGAAGACCTTTATTTTTGTACTGTTTTAAAAGTGAACTAAAGCTCCAAAGTCAATGAGCAATCATGACAACAGTCATGATCTTCAAATGAATTAATTGTGACTATGACCTTTGCCATCATTGAGCTTCACTATATTACCCACAACAGACTAAATTTAAATAACATGATTTGATCAACTCATGTAATTCATTTTGTTATATTTAAAAAAAAGGATATATTAACTAATCAACACTTGGTTGTTTTAAAGTTATGGTGAGAGAAAAGAAAAACTTTGTATAGAGGCTAAAATTTTAGTCAAATATAATAATTCATTATTTAAAGAATGTCTCTGCCTTTTGGTTTAAATGTTTAAAAGGCACACTGGTTGACAACACAGCCTCTAATATATGATTGTGTTTACTTTACAAGAGGAGCAGCAGGAAAAAATGAAAACTCCAAGTTAAGAATAACATGTTGAGAGACAAATATAGCGTAGTGTGTACAGTGTTTGGCTTTGTGGCTGTGCTGCGTCTTATGTTGCGTTGTCCTTGAACTCAAGAGTATCAGTAAGCACTGCTATCACTGTGTCTCTGCACTAATGTCATAAAGACAAATCCCTGTGCATTTTATATTCCTAACAACTTTAAAGTGAGGCAGAGAACTGAAGATGCTGCAAAGAATAACAGAGGACGCAGAGAGGCAACATGGAACATTAGAGGACTAACATATTTATCCTGCCTCCATTAACCACAAACACACACACACACACACATGCACACAAGCAGAACCACATGCATACAGCAGCCACCCTCTCATCCCTCATCTGCCCAGCGCAGATCCTTGACCAGGGTGCTTGTTTGAAAAACCAGAGGTCAAACCGTAAAGCAATTACGCTGCTAACTCATCAACCAAGGGCTGACAGCAATACAATTACCTTGATGCTGCAGCAGCCTGCAGCAGACAAGTGAGCAGAGAGAGAGAGAGAGCGAGGGCTGTGTTTAACTCTGGATGTAACAGTGCTGGCTGTATAATTGCACCCTGCCGAGTGCACTTTAATCCTGTGTTTAACAGGTACAGAGCAGCGCTGAGAAAAGAGAAAGAGGGGGAGACAGAGACAGAGGGGTCTATTAGTTGTTACCTAAGGGCCTTGGCATCAAGGCGCTCCACCAGGAGGAAGAAGATGGAGAGAGAGATATGAAAACGGTGTCAGGAGAGAGGAGAAGAGAGCGATCTCTCTGCTGTCCAGCCTGGTAATACAGCAGCCTGACAACTCACTCCTGAGGGATGTAAATAATTACTGGAGATGATAGAAGGAGAGCATGAGGGAGGGTGACTGCAGTGCTGGGTGCTAGCACGTCTCATGCACCTTTTCTGAGTTTCCCATGGCCATTTACCATAGGCTGAACTTGAATTATTCATATGTAATGCAGCTAAGAAACATATTCACTCACCATGACTTGTTTACACTCTGCTGCAAATCTTATAAAGATGCAATCCTTACATGGGGTTTCTTGAAGGATTATTGGTGCAACACAAGTTTAGTTATAATCTGGTTAACCTTCATCTTGATTCGTATTCACATTCAATCAAAATGTTTCTTTCCCGCTGGGGGAGTTGTTGCAGGTATCACTGCCAGAGTCTCCTCAGGCTTTGAATATGATTTTCTTGATAATGTGTCAAGTCAGAATGAGGCAAGACTGCTGCAAATCCACATCTGTCCTTTGAAGTCATGAAAACAACAATAAAGAGCACTTCAGAATGTTTGCTGTGCAGATGGATTTATTACAAAGGGATTTTCCTCAAGGTTCTTACATTATTGATTTTTTTTTCCCCCTATTCGCTTTTCACTTTGTCTCCTCCAGTGGCAATCCACACAAACACTCTGAGAGCGAAAGCCAAGACGCGCATTAGTACTGAGGAGTTAGTCTGTTAAAATTCCCAAGATAAAGAGTTGATTTACAGTGTCATATGTTGCACATTAACACTTTTTTATCTGCTGGTCAGGATTATTTTAACAGCTGGTGATCCACATGTGCACATGTGCAAATCCACTACATCTGCATCTTTATATGAAATCATATGATAATTAAATAGCCTTGATAATACAGTATGAATCCACTCACAGTTAATCCATACATGTCATACTGGCTGCAGGTCTGTGAGTGCAACGAATTCATATCTATGAATATATTCAACATAGACAAGATGTGCTGTATGTTTTGCTGTTATTCAACACACTGATTTTAAATGTTAATGCCCATCTATTTAAAACTCATTATTTTACATCAAATACTTTCTAACATGTCTTCAAATCACAGTTCTGTTATGTTTAAATCTCCATCATCCATTGAACTTTGATTTATATTCTTCTCTTTCTTCAACTATCCAAGCAATTTAAATGATTTTGCTGCTCCAATGACCCATTTTCCCAGTAGGGATCATTAAAGTTTCATCGTAATCTATGTGAAAGACTCTCCCCTCATTGTGTTGCAGACAGTGAGTACTTTTAAATTTTCTTTAAAAGAATAAAGTTCCAATTACAGAGAAATTTAACAGCTACAAACAAGAAACAGAGGCTTGTTCTTTTAATGAAATTGAAGGCTTTTAAGAAAGGCAAGTGGCAAATACAGACTGGATATATCTTTTGCTAATGGGTCTTTAAGTTGAACATATTATATACAAACACTCCAATTTATTTAATCTGTTTTACATCGAATTAAGTTCTCTCCAGGGCACAAAGTATGAAGACTAACAGTTATAATGTAGAAGAGAAAAAATGCAAAGCCTCAACCCAGAGCAAAGTCTTTTTTGTTGAGAAGTAATGAGTAATAAGAATCATCCAGTAACCAGGACTGACATGACTGGTTTAAGTGGCACCTTTGAACGAGCCTCTGCTGTTGGGAGAAGGGTTGGGCAGACTTGAGCCTGCTCCTCCTCGAGCTAGCTCCCTGTAGGAAGCAGCCTGTCAGTCATGCAGTGGGGCATGTAAAAGTACAGCGTCGGTGGCCCAGTCTGAGGAGTCCCGGTGTGTCTGAATGATGTCTCATCAGCTGCTGTGGTGTCAGGGCAGCGGTGCACGAAGCCCGCTCAGGCGCTACGGTCGCTGTGCTCTCAGGTGTGGTGAGACAGGACTGAGATGAGTAACACAGCTACAGGCTAAGACAGCAGAGGAAAAAGCTGCAATGGAGACAGGTCTGTTAGCTTAATATGCAGCATCAGAGGGTTAAAACTGATGAGTAGCACCAGATTATACAGGTGAGTTTTGTTGTAAGCTGACTGCAGCTTGTGGCACACAGGTGTTGAAATAAAACCTGGCTGATCAAGTTTCTTTTCTAGGCATCGAGTTGTTATCCGCTTTGCTTTGAATGCTAAACCATGTGCCAGGTGTGCTGTTGTGCGTGTGTGTATGTGACTAAGTGTGTATACATGGTACACGCATGCCTGTGTCAGGCCTGCTTCCACTCAGTGGGATCAAACGGCGGCGGTGGCTGTGCGCCTCTCGTCTCCCTGCCTGCCCTGTAATGAGGAGTGATCCATTTGCCTCCCATGGAGGGAGGACATGTTTATACAGCTCCTGCTCACAGGCAGCAAGAGGAGAAAAACAGATTACAGAAGCACTCTGGTCAAATGTCAACACAACGCCGCACAAGTAGCAAAGAGACACACATCAAACGCCGCAGAAAGAGTGTGAACAGACGTCTAACGCTCAGTGAATCAGCTAAAAACAAACAAACCTTTGGGTTTACAAATAGAGGAATTTCCTCTGAGTCGACCCTTGCTCAGCCTCAGCAGAGGATCTAGTTTTTCCTGCCCTGTGGCGCTTTAAAATGGGGAGCTGAGTCAAGCCCCCGCAAACAGTGGAAATGAAACAGCTGCCGAATCATCACGCAGCCCCCATGAAGCCCTGTGTGACCGAGGAGCAGGTTTGTTGCAGGGGCAGAGATTCATTACAGGAGCCCCCCCTCTGTGAAAATTAAGAGCGGAATCAGAGCGGAGGGCTAACTGTGATTCATCTTGCTGCCTTTTTCTATCGCGGCTCAACTGCTAGCATGATGAAATCATCGCAGTGAATAGGCGCTCCTGCACAGCGGGGGCATCAGGGAATCTGTATGCTGGAGGCAAAGAGCAGTAATTGGAAAACACAAGTAGGAAGGGAGATTTGGCCCACCTGCTGCAGAACAGAGTGTCAGAATGAACCACGCCGCCTGGCCGTCAATAAGCACATGTGACATTCACAAGATTCGTGACTGCAAATACCCACCGACGCCAGGTGCCCTCAGTCAACCCGGTTGCAAATCGATTGCTGCAAAAGAAAGTTCTTCAAAAGATCACGCCGAGTTCCGACAGGGGAGAGTAATAAGAAGGACGAGAGGAAAGGAAAAGGAAGAAAAGGAAAGGAAACAAAAGAAAAGGAAGAAAAGGAAGAGTGAGTGAGGACAGAGCAGAGGTGTACCAGAGACAGCCCTGCCAAAGGTGGAGTGTCTGGGCAGATGCCAGATCACAGACAAACTAGGCACAGTGACAGATCTATTCCCCCTGCTGCCTCCAGCCAGCTGTCACTGCAGATAAACACAATGGGCTCCTCTCTCCAACAACAGCACGCTGTAATCTGGAATTGACAGCTGACTCTGCCTCACAACTCCGAGGGAGCTGAGGGAAAGGCGCTGTGAGTCAATTAACTGAAAGAAATGAATTTTCATTTGGATGGCTCTGAACGTGGGATGAGTAGACAGAAGAGAATGAAGAATGCAGGACGACAGGAACCTTCGCTCAGACGCAGGGCGAAGAGATTTACTGGAAAGAGGTTAGAACAACTGCAACTTTTACAGTACTTTGTAACAAAGGCAGGCTTTGGTTTTAAATGCTTGAGATGTAGAGCTTGGAAGCAAGAGCAAGCGTATGGGTATTCACAAAATCCCCAAAACACTGAGATCAAATCCCTGAAGTTATCTGCAGCTCACGTATTTGCCTCCACATGTCTTTTGCTGATCCGGCTCGGCTCTTAGAACCAGCAGATTCTGCATGAGATGGCCCCCGCCCAAAAAACTTCCTTCACTACTGGGGTGTGACACCCATCCGGTGACACATTCCCTCCATCAACGCTAGCTGCCAGGAGTTTGACGCTTCGCATGAAAATGCTGCCCGCACAATCACTTTATATGGAGGAAAAGGCATCCTCAGCCTCCAAACGGCTCGGGCTGCCAGGTTTTGCTTCAGTCTTTCCACGGGGCATTATGCACAAAGCAGTAGATCAGCGTGCTGTGTGCTAGTTGTGACTGTCTGTTTACGTTTTCGCAGGGAAAGTTGGCAGCTGCAGTGTGTCTGGGCCTGCCAATACAAGCTCGGGCCTCAGCTGACCCGGATTTGTGTCTCTTTACACAACAAAACTTTTTACAGCCTCTATAAAAGGGAATATCACACACACTCTCTCTCTCTCACACACACACACACAGACACATACTTAAGTTCAAAGAGCATCAAATGAAGTGTAACATATATCTTCACTGACTCTCTGGGGAAGTGCTCTTCCCCTCATCCATTCAGTTTCTCTCAGCCTCCATCGACCTGGTTAATGACATCAGGCCATAGATTTTTAAGAGGTCTATTCCTCTCATGTCCTGCGACTTAATATTCAAACTGCCTTATAAAAACCGGCACTGCCAATCCCGTCTCCATTTTTCAGCCTACTAGCACCTCATTTTATCCCTATTACATTCTGCCGGAGTGATGTAACCCCGCCTCCCATCCCCAGAGTCTCTCTCACACAGCCAGGGAAGTCATCCATTCACAGCGATCTGCTGCTCGTATCATAAATACCTGTATGGTTGACCCCTGCCAGACCAATTGCAGGAGATTCAGCCCACAAATCAATACAGCACAGCTGGATCTAGATTAAGCTAGAGCTCCCATGAACCATTAGGTAGAGCAAAGCCAGAGGAGTCATTTTTTAATATGTAGCTGCTTTCTTTGCAGACCTGGGGTAAATCATTAGATTGTTGTGGTGGGCTTGAGATAAATAATGTGTGGGTTTTGCCTCACAGGGGGCTTCAAGTCATAAAATATATCATTATAATACATCATTATGTTATTTGTGGTCCTCTGCAAGACATCCAGATGTGATCTAAGCTATTAAAATATGGTAAATTTAAAGTTTCTGGGATGATAAGACTAAATTCCAAACATGATATCTAGACTTTTTGAAATAACTCTTAAATCCTGTTGGAAAATTTTCTCTGAGATACTCAGGATTCAAACTACTTTTAGAAATAAAACCAGTGTTCTGGAACTGAGGTGCTACTTGAAGTTTTGGCTAATAAATTTGACTGACGTAAACAAGTTGTGTTATTCCAAAAGACAATCGTAAAAACTTTGTAAAGCAAAGAGCTTCTGATTTACAACTGTTCATTATACATAGCAGAGTAGATGCTTCAATAGCCAGAAATCATCTTCATGTATTATAAACTATTTCTGCTCTTGACATTCATTAAATTAATATGTAAATGTGTCTATTCTCCTGTTCCAGATCCAGAAATCAAAGGCAGCCCCTCTGCCAGAGTCTGTGACTGAATCTCTAAATCTTTACAACATGTAGTCACGACTACATGTCATATTGAATACTTGTTCATTTAAATACAGATATTTTTCTGCAGCTGAAACGTATTTGGCCCTGTTTAAAAAAACAGTCTAGTGCTGCAAGCAGCTGAAAGCAAACAGACTTTATTAAGCTGATATTTGAGCCGGTGCAGTTTTTATGTGCAGTGGGTATATATCAGTATGTACTGAAAAATGTGATACAGAGACTTTATACTAAACATACTGTGTACAGTAAATAAAGACCAATCTGCCACTGAAGATGTCAGGTTAAACAAGGGTCCTGTAAGAAAGGCTGGATCTCGACAGTGAAAAGAGCAAACATGTAATATTGATTGCACAC